>PVIA01000169.1:0-593431 GCA_004024845.1 Tonatia bakeri
AAAAAAAAACAGAAAAATCCTTTGTGTGGACTGAATATCTCCCTCAACATCCACACATTGAAATTTAACCCCCAAAGTCATAGGAGGTGATTAGAACTTGAGAATCAAGTCCTCATAAGTGAAACCAGTGCCCTAATAAAAGAGATCCCAGAGAGCTCCTGGCCCCTTCCACTGTGCAGGGACACAGTGGGATGATGGCCACCTAAGAACTGGGAAGAGGGCTTCTTCCACCAGAGCCTGAACCTCTAGTCCCATAAGCATGCATTCATTCTCCAGCTTCTAGAACTGTAATAAATACACACATGTTGTTTCAGCTACCCAGTCTATGGTGCTTTTGTTATATAGCGGCATGAACAAAGTAAGGCAGAAAATAATTTCAGTTGCCTACAGTTAACTGAGGTTCAGAAATAGTACAGGAAAGCCTCCAGAAACAACGAACAGGTTTTAAAGCACAAGCCATTCTAAGCAGGGTGAGGGAATCTCCCGCCAACCCCCTCCTTCCCACCCCAGATGTGAATCATCCCTGTGTCTAGTGAATCCACCCTATAGATGCTTTCCCGCCAATGAGTCGCTTAGGAGACATTCAGTGATTGGATGGACTCTCATGCTCTCACAGTGCTTCTGTTCCTCTAACCCTTATTTTACTTAATAATCACAAGAGGGTTGTTGCTGGCAATTTGCATATGCATAAGAGAAGCCATAAAGTGCATTTTTTTTTTTTTAGTAAAAAAGGTGTAGGTATAGGGAAAAACATAGTATATATAGGATTCAGTATTATTCTCAGTTTCAGGAATCCAGTGCAAGTCTTGAAATGTATCCCCCGTGGATAAGGGTGACTACTATATTGAAACAACTCGTTTTACACTGAAAAAGTAAGGACATGTGTTTTAGAAATAAGGTATACAGTGGTCAAAATTTTTTAACCAGAAGAACCATTAGTAATCACCTATGCAAAAACAAATAGAAAAAGCCTTCAAATGCATATGAGTAACTTGGACTGCAAAGAAATTATATGCTTGGTTCAGCAATCACACGGCTGATTAAATGTAAAGATTTCCATAAATCACCAGGTTTTCTGACTTCCTACATATAATTTACATTATCCATCCACTTTCATTGATTCTGGACAACTGAGAGCCACTACATAAACGATGAATTGCAATGAAAAAAACACATTGACTTAAACCCTTCTGCTGAAGTAAAGAAGGAAGCATAGTGTAATGTAAATAATGCAGCTTGTATAAGGAAAATGAGGAGGCTCAACTCATGGTTCTCAGGGGACTAGCTATGCAGTGAAGCCTCAGTGTCCTCCTCTCCAGGTTAGGGCAATAATGAGCCTTCTAATGGAGAAGTCCGTGAGGGTCAAACAAGCAAACGGACAAAACACGATTTTGGCACGCTGTCAACACCAAGGATTATAGACAGATCAGTGATCTCTACTGGACTATTCAGGGGAAATTTAAGGTGTCAACACTCCCAAGTGAGTCATCAAGGGTCAGTTCCAAGTGCATTTACTAAACACTGCACAAGGTATACAATTCTAACTGCTCCTTTAAAACAAATAAATCCCCGATTGGCCCCTTTTGTCAGCTTCATAACTGTACCAAGCAAAATATAGAGCAGGGAAAAGCTCAAAACCTGAGTTTTCTGGTTTACTGGTTTCATTCAGTGGAGAGCAAGGGACTACGAAGCCGAGGTCACCCGTGCTTCATATCAGGACTTGTGGAGCGTCCTGATGGCTTCTGACCCTCGGAATTTCTAAACCTTAGTGGATATAAACTCCAGGGTGAGAAGAGGGAAAGTGACATTTAAAAGCAGCCCCGGGGTTTTTAACTTTCAAGTGTCACAAACTTCAATGCTGTATTTCTTTCCTCGGAATGCTCCTTTGTTCTGTAAAAAATGTCTGACTGAGCCTTTTGGTTATGCAAATACATAGCAAACACTCTCCTCTGAAATGGAGATGATGTGCTCAAGACTCAGAACTGTTCCTTGGGTCAGGTTGTTAAAGGTGCCTACTGGAATTGTTTTAGGAAGAAATGCCAAGGAAAGAATTTGCCTGCTTTCCTTAATGGAACCGTACTGACTGTGGTTAGAAAGGTGGACCCCAAAAAGCCTTTTCATAGGACAACATGTAATAATCTGGGCCCAAATGAGAATAGCTTTTCGGTCCCACGAAATGAAGTGTGGCTCAGAAGCTAGCCTTATCCTTCTACATGTTGTTATTATTATTATTTTGTGGTATTTTTTGTGGTATTTTTGTAACATTAAGAAGTATTCTTCATTTCTAAATCCATTTTGGTTCTTTCTTTCAGATCTTTGTGTTCCTTTTTATAGTCTCCTGTTGGTTGATCATTTTATGATTCCATCTTATATTTTATATATTTATATATTTCATGAATGTACCTGAGCGTTTTACATTCTTTATCTCATAATTGCAAGATCCGAGTACTTGGGGATCTAAATGTTTATTGTTTTGCTGACTCTCATTTTCTTGCACATTTAGGGATATTTAAATGGAAGCTCAGTTTCATTCTTATCTGTGGAATATCTGAGTGCTTAACTTACAATGTTGTTCTTTGGCTGTGTTCTTTCATTCAGTAGCTTTTCCTGTGAGCCAAGGCCACTACTGGCTTGAACCTAGTCCAGTCCCATTCTGGCTTCTTCCTGAAAATTTATGAGTCTCATGTCCACCCAGGAGGGCCAATATATGGGCTCACTGCTCATAGCCTGAGTTTCTGCTCACTGTGCGATTTTTGTCCCTCTTTCATCTGTCCTTTGGTGACTTCCTTCATGTCCTTAAATCTCAGCAACAGAACAATATTATTTGATGCTGCCCATTGGGAATTTTTTTAGGAGAGCCTCTCAGGATCCCTGCCCTGACTTTGCTGGAAGAGAAGGATCAGCTTCCTGCATTGGTGAGACTGTTCTCTGGCCGCCCTTCCAGCTGGGTGTGAACGTGCTATAAAAAGCCAGTGCTAAGAGATGAGAACTGATGTGTTCACCTTCTGGGTCATTTACATAAAGACAAGTTGCTTGCCTTGGACTTCTTACCCACACACTCCCCAACTCCCTCTTTACTGTCTGAAAAGCCAGTAACAATTAAAGCATCAATTGCTCATTGAGTGACGATTCTTTATTTGACCTGCTCAGGAGGTCAGAACCTCCGGGCCAACCTGGATCCCTAAATAACCTGTATTTCTTTGGAGTACAGACTCCTACCTGGCATGAATGTCACATGAAAAGAGTGGTTCAAACAAACTCTTATGTGGTTTGAATCTTTACAGCCTGCGTCCTCCTAAGACAACCAACCTACATCTCAGCACATACACTTCCTTTTTAGGGGGTAACGTGGCTAGATATCCTCAATGTGCAAAAGGAAAGGAAAATGTCAACTTTCATAAACAAGTTCTCTAATCCTTTAACTGAAGATTGCAATTGAAATTAAAATAAAAGCAGTACCCAGGGGAGTAAAAGAGAACACAGAGGGAGAGGGGGCATAAAGAGTTTAAACGTGACAGAAAACTGGAGAAAAGTCTATCTTATCTTTTGCTTGGGGGTGGGGGGGAGTTGTAATTACCCAGCAAGATAAAAGCTGTTGAATTTGTAGCAATGGAAATATTAAGACAAATTAAATACCAAGCTTATCTCTGCTCTGTGCTATCAATATTTTATACTAAACATCTGTTCCTTGTATCTCATCTCAGAAACACTTCTACACTTTATCAGCGCAAGCACAGCTTTTCAAAGCAAATTAAGCTAAACCATTTTTACTTAATCACCAATTGATCACACTACGCAGAATGCCATATATTGATCTCTAAGAGCCCCATTTTTCCCAATTCAGAAAAGCATATTGGAGGAAACACTTGTTTTGCAATCAGAGTAAACTGGTTAGGCTTACACTTCTGACATATTTTAAGTAGGAAGTATTTCAGTGATTAAAAGGATAAAACAACAAACATTTTCAATGAGAGGTGAAAAATAAGCAATTTCCACCTTTTCGTTTACACAGTCTTAGAGCTACCCGGGATCTTCGAAGACCTGTAAGCTTTACTGAATCTCACTCGGGGATGCGCGGGATAGGATGGGCATTTTTTTTGTAGGCTATTGTGACATTAATACCTGGGTGCAACTGAGAATCAGAAACAATCTTTCATCCAGAAATGAAAGCGCCATCACTCCAAGCTGGGTGGACCTCATATAGATTCATTGCCAATGCCCAGTGCAGCCCAGGAGCTGCATATTCCAATGCCTGTGTGAGCCAACTGGTTACTGCGAGTGAGTGAGGAGACACATTATGTTTGTATTGAACAGGTGGATACTGTTCGACTCCAGAAGGCTGCTGTTGCCCAGCATACATATGGACCTGTTGTCATCATACTTTCTTACTTTTCAAGACAAATCTCAACACAAAATTACAAAGCAAGATAAACACGCTAAACCTCACTTTTTTTGCACCATTGCGTGGCTCAAACAAAAGAGACTTGTTGACTGGGTTTGGCCTCAGACGACCAATGTTAACATATCTGTCCTAGTCCCCTCCATTCAATATCCCAAAAAGGAATGGGGGGCCAATAATGAGGAAACACAGGATTGGTGCGAGAATCCAAGATTCTAGCCCAGGGGGACCAACTATGTTCGTTTGCCAGAGAACCTCCTAACCCTGGCGCTGAAGTTCAGATCCCGGGAAACCACTCAGACGTGGGCAAACTGGAGTGGTTGCTCACCCTGCTCTAGACTCTCGAGTCAGTGACTGTTTTATTTCACTACATCCAGACAGCATCTTCCTTTATTTCTATTAACAAGAACACATAATGAGCTTATGGCCCTAAGTTTACATGGGGGTGAGGAAGCCAATGTCCCAATGGTGGCTACTGATCACATCAACTGAGACATTGTTTACCAAGCCAGGAATTGTACTAAATGGGGACCAGCAGTCAGGTAGACTAGGTCTAGTGTGGAAATTTAGCTATTGTAACACCTTAACCAATCACTTCCTCAAGGATGTCACATATGAGCTGGGAATTATATGTGGTTATTTTGGTTTAATATATTTCTCTCTATAGGTAGGTAGGTAGGTAGACAGACAGAATGAGAGATACAAATATAGATTTAGATTGTATATATTTAAATTTTCTAAAAAAAACCCTGAAAAATAAAACTTTTTTTTTGTTTCACACATCTGTCATACTGTTCACTAAGATTCCTAGCATGTGACTAGTTAGTGTGGCAGATCAAACTGCAGCAGTTACACATGTGCGAGCCATTTCCAGAGCACGAACAAGACCTCAGGGAAAGACAGAGAGAAAGTGAGCGAGCCTCACGAACTGTGGGGTTACAGATCTATTACTCCTTTTACTCCATGACCCAGGGAATCTATCTATGCTCAGAGTTCCAGTCAACTTCAAAGGGAGACTTGCGATCACAGAAGCGTGGATGAAATAATGGAGCGAGAATGAAATTGGCCCTGTGTGAATTGGATTGCAAAGGCAGGGACCTAGCTTCATTTACCTAAGAAGCTCACGTTTAAATTAAAACCTTTATGTGCCCTCTGTAGTTTGCTAAGAGCCTAGATTTGGTACCAACGTCTAACCCAGAGAAACTAACAAAGAAATTAGCGTAGGATAAAACAAAAGTGAGTAGCTTTTTCCTTTACTCTTTTCAAATAATCGTGCTTACATATGCACTTATCTTTTTTACTTTTTTTTTTTTTTTAAACCAGAGCCAGCATAGAAGTGACAATTAGAGGATAATTTTCCCCCTTTGGCTCCAAAGAGACTTTAGTATTTTTCTCTTTGTAAAATAAAGCCTGCCTTTGAAGACAGGATCTCTGAAATGAGGCATTGCAAACCTCCTTTGATGAATCCGTCTGTGTGAAGGAGAAAGGAAGAGGGAGAAGAGAGGCGGATGGATTGCAGCTAATGCACCTCGAATGCCATGCCCTTTTAATCTCCCTGGAATGGCCGCGGATAATCAGGAGGTCGATCGTGAACCCGTCCAGGGGTCCTTGTCTCAGGGCAGCTTCCAAATGGCTGAAGCCCTCAAACACGCATTCAAACCAGTTAGCCAGAGTACAGCAGGAGTGGGGAATGAGGGGGCACGAGAAAACATCAACTTGAGGGGCGCTCTGTCAGCCAAGCGGGAGAACCAGGTCACTGAGGAAGGAGTGCAGAAATGACTCCGCCGTGAACTTCATTCATAAATAAATAAACAGATGAAAACCTCACATTTCACGAGACGGGGAAGACACACAAGATATTCTGGGTACAAATGAAAAATTAATGCCCAGAAGAAGACAAGGAGTAGAAAACTCAATTGTGGTTAAGAAACACCACAGTTACAACTTGTAACCTCTGTCGGCTGACAGTTCTCCAAGTTGTGTTAAATGTCCCCTTAGGGATTACATGCCTCAGGGGGCCCTCTCTCTCCACGAGACAGAGAGAGAAAATATGAGTTTAGGGGCTGAGAAAGAATGGCTTACACAGGAATCCATAATATCTGTGAAGTTTGCCAAGCGTGGGGCTGCCAGCTTGCTGCCCCCAGTAGAAGCAGTTGGCAGCTTCGATCCTGCTAGCCTATAAAGAAATAGCCTTTTCCTTTCCTCCAAGAATGTCTCTGACTTCAGATGGCAGCCCTTTTTAAATTTTGGATGAGGTGTCAAATGAAATTTGACAGCTAACTGATAGGTTCAAATTCTCACAGGGCAGTCTCTCCCTGAGGAGAGGACGCTGAAAAACTAATTCACTGCCAGACCGGCAAATTCTCAGCGATCCCTATCATTCCACATTCAGTTTGATGTGCAACCAACTGCTTTTTCTGGTGGGAACACAGTGTCTCTCATTAGACAGCCCCTCTGTGACAAAGGACAGTGATTTTAGAAGACACATATCATCCCCCAAAGTTTTCTGACGCTCCGAAATTTATTTATTGGCAAAATTAAGAATTGCCTCTGTCAGCGCAATTGCCGACCCCAAATGGTATTTGAGAAAAATGTTCCTCTTAATATCACTTAGGTCTCTCCTCATAACTAGTTTCTCAATCAAATAAAATGAACAATTCAAAATCGTACAGATTGGGAGATATTAAAAATTAAACTCGATTTTGCACAGCATCCCACTTAATTTCGAACCCTGGTTACTCCAGCTTTTCCTTGTTCCCTGTGTTCATATCTTCCCAGCTATGGAGTTGGTCCTGGCCCAATCCTCAAATCAGCTCAAACTTGAAGCTGGAACTACATAAGCATCTCACCCCGTTCTCAAATGTGGGGAGGGTTTGGAAAGATCGCACTGCAGTGGTTTGTGTTAAAATGCAGGCTTAGCTCACCCTTACTACATCTGTAACAACTGACAAATTACTGAATTTGGATTCTCTGTGTCTCGTCTATAAAATGAGGATAGTAGTAGGTATTGAGAGATTTGCATGGGTTGCACAGGTATTAAGAGATTTGAGGCAAATGATGTCAGGCCCAGAGTAAGGGCTCAATAAGGGGTGGCTTGGGGAAAATAGTTATCAGTCTAATCGTTCTTCAAAGATGACCTGGAAAACAATGTTTTAGTATTAAAAAGGTCATTGGGGTTCAGCACTGTTTTTTCTGTCTCAAATATTTCCTTTCTCTTCTTGAGATGATATCAGGAAATGCAGTCTTGAGTTTATTGTCTGAGCTCCTCCTGTGTTAAAAAAAAATAATGGAATTTGTGCTTTGCCCCTTTTTCTCTGCCCCGTCTCCACCAGTCTGTCTGTGAAAGATGGCTGTGCTGGGCGATTATGGTATGAGCCATGTGTATGCCATCTTGGCTTATAGTGAAAGGAGAACAGAACCAGGAGTAAAGTTGAGTTTTTCCCTAAATAGAAAATTGTTCACCTTTTGGTGCCATAATTTTCTTGCCTAGGAATAAAGAGTTTAGAGTATCTGAGCTAAGAAATTGCAACTCACTGGGTAGTCTGTAAGATAAGCCAAAGATGCCCAGGACCAATGCAGGATTTCAAGACAAATTAAGTTGGATGGGAGGCAAAAAACTTAAGCAAAAAAGTAAAAATAAGAGAAAATATGGTGCCATCAGCAAAGAAAACAGAAGCTGACATGTAAAGCATAGTCATTCTAATCAAAATAAATATGATTTGATTTATTAAGTGAGGAAGAATATGAATACCTTTGTATTTACAATGCAGAAACATCAAACCAAAAAAAAAAAAAAAGTTGTGCAAGCAGAAGTACAGAGCACCAACGATAAGAAAGTGTTAATAGACTCAACAAATACGTGTTGATCTGCTCTACACCAGGTGACGCCCTGCAGGACACATCAGTGAGCGAAGCAAATAGTGACACCCAGCCATGAGGAATTCATATTCTAGGGTGGAAAACAGTAGATAAATAGTAAATGGAACAAATAAGTCAAGTATGTCATACTTCAGAAGGTGATGGACATTATGAATAGAGAGAGTAGAATAAGGAACAATGGAAACAGGGACAGAGTCAATTCGTAGGATAAGGCAAATGGAGTGGTCAGAATGGGTGGTCCTTGAGGAGGTCACATTTGAAGATGACTCGAAAGAGGTGAGGGAATGTGCCAGGGGGTTATGCAGTGGAAGGTATTCCAGGTACAACAATCGTTAAGGGAGCTCAGGGGAGGGGGAGCATCCCCAGTGTTGGATTGGTGTGTGGGAAGATGAGGTCAGAAAGAAAAACTGCCATTTGGGTCATTCTAAGAATGGAGGCATTTTAGCCAAATAAGAAACCATAGTGGGGTGTTAGGCTGAGGAGCGACGTGATCAGACTTGAATTTAATGGACGTTCTCTGAAAATAGGTGGGGTAGAGGGTGACAGCAGGCAAAGATTCCAAGCCAGGTGACCCTTCATGGGGCTTTTGTAGTAATTCACGTTACAGACATTGTTGGTAGTTGCTGGGACCAGGCTGGCAGCCTGGGAGGTAACCAAAAAGATGGGATGCTACATCTCTTATAGAGACAATGGAGACACAAAGTCTTTCTGAAAGACTGAGTGAAGGTCTGTGGTTACTAGAGGGGACAGAGACTGGGGAAGGCAGCAGGGTCTAACGTGTAACACAGGGAGTAGCTTTAGGTAAGGCTGTGGTACTAGGCATCCAGACAGAATAACTAGGAACAAATGCAAGCAGGTGGGCAGACGAGGCGGACGGGGTGTGTGGAGATGGTATTGGATGGGATCCATCATCTCCTCGAAGTACGAGGCAGTATCCCCAGCTGGGAACAAGTATGGAAAAGGGGGATTCAAGAGAGAAGCTGTAAAATTGCTAATGAAGAAAAATGGAGGAAATGCTTAAACGGGGACTTTAAAATAGGAATGCTCGGCACCTTGATAGACCCAACTGAGACTTTTGTTTGTGCAACTTCGGTGAGCCCAGCACAGCCGCGTGTCCCCATGTGCCCAGGGGTAGGCGTGCCATAAACAGACATTTCATTTTTATAGGGTTTTGCTTTTATAAATTAGTCTGATGAAGTGAAAAAGGAGTGGAAGTCAAAATACTACTGGCAAGGAAGTGATTATAACAATTGATCGTAAAATTAGTATGTGCAGGGAGGGGGAAGGACATCAAAAGTGAGAAGCAGTGAGAAGCTGACAGGCTCCACTGATTGGAGGTGTGAATGTTATTCATGGAGGCCAAATCCTAGAGGGAAACTGAAGGTGCACGTCAGAGACTGGGGTGCACCTAATTGTTATCATTGAAAGGGCGTGGTTACTGGATCAGGTCTGATTAGGACATCCCCTCAAGGTCTGACCTTGGGAGTGAGGAACTGAAAGAGGGTGGGGATAAAAATCTTTGGAGAAGAGAAGTTTAAAAATGAGGATCTGAGGTCTTAGAAGGAATGCCTATCGCCGTGAGTTAAAACAGCTGTAGTGTGTTGGCGACCATGATGGTGGGCCATGGGGTATGTCATTGAGAAATGGGAAGAAACACCTGGGACCCTGGAGTTGACAGGCAGCAGCAGTGGGGGATACTGGTGATGTAATCTGAGAGCCTGAGTTTCAAAGAGAGGATTTTTGGGGAAATGTGAGGGAAATTAATACAAAAGCAGTGCTGAAGAACAAATAAGACATCTACCTCACGTGTGGGTTCAGACATATGAGAACATGCACCATGGTGGAATTTGAATATTGTAACCTGAATTTAATGTATTACAGCAATTGTACCCTCTGTGTTCCTCCTCTTAAACTAATTCATGTTTCACTGAAGGACTAGTTTCACTCTTCATTAATTTGAAAAGGAAAAATCAGATCCCAGAATGACTGCAATTCTTAATTTTCAATGCCACATCAAAAATATCAACAAACTTCATGTAAAGCAGTTGTACCCCTTACACTGGGCCTTGTGTCTTTGTTTCTGCCTTCTCTGGATAGAGGAGAGAACGCAATGGGAAGTGTCCTGTTGCATGAAAGAAGCGACTCTGTGTACTGTTATTTTCAAGTTTGATCAATCATTTCCAACTCATTTACTATTTTTCCTTTAAAAAAAACCTACCCCACCAAGAATTTCAATAGGAGCGAGTAAAATAATTTGGGCAGCTGACAGGCAATTCAATTTCTTGGCAGATTTTTAGATAATCAGACACTCAGGAGAAACTTGTAAATTTGTTTTATTCACGGTCAATTTGCCACGGCACATTTTTCTCTACTAGCTCGACTCAACTTTTTCTTCAACACAGAAGTGGAGCATCATTATGTAGCAGTGCAACTGGCTTGGGTGGTTGACCAGACACAAACCATCATTTCTGCAAACAAGCCCTCACCCGGCCTCCTGGATTCTTAAATGAAGTGCTCTCGGGTCTTTGTTCCTCCATTAGGAAGCTTGTGCCATACCCTTGGGGCTCAAATACACAGGGGCGATAGACATCATTCTCCTGACTGTTCCTGGAGCCAGTGGACTCTGAAGTAATTTCCAGAAGATTAAGAGCTCAGCTGATCCCTGGGTCAAGAGCTAGAGAGCTAAGGTACAACCAAATATAAGCACTTTGACCAAGTAACCGTGTATGTGCTACTGTAACAGTGGTTGAAGCAAACATAATCTACGAATCAGGTGGTGGTTATAGAAGAGTCTATATTAACAAACTCATAGAAGGTTCGTGTATTAAAATTTCCTTATGAGTCTTTTGTACACATCAGCAGTTATAGCTCCTACTTGTCCGAGGAATGGCCCTGACCACAAGAAAATGGGCAAGTGGCAGCGACTACTGTCAGAACCAGCAGAAACGCTGCCTGCATGTCCTGTTCCCAGATACTAGCAGTGAACCTGCGAATGGAGAGATGAAACTTCATAATGACACACACAGGACATGACACTGAACCCACCCAGGAGCAGAGCTGAGAAACTGCACATCGCCAGAAATTCCTTCTTTCCCCTCCTCCCAGGTCCCCGTGTATAAATTAGCCAGGATGCCTGAGAAGAGGAGACAGGCTTTGAGATGTGAGTCCCTCATCTTCCAGGTTGCCGGCACCTGAATAAAACCACTTTCCTTTACATCAGTACCTGCCTCTCTCCAGTGCTGGCTTTCAAAGCTGTGTTCAGTTACTCTATGATAAATACAGGGCAGGGGATGAGTATATTTACTATAAAAGATATCTATTCCCTGCCAGTGAAGAGAAAGCTAAATGTGACCTATTCTATTATTTCTGAGTGTGTACAGAGGTCCAGAGGCCAGCAACAATAGGTTCCAGAAGCAGAGGCTGTCACGGAATCAAGTTGTTTTTCTACTTGGGGTAGAAGAAAGGTCAGATGTGGACTCCAAGAAAGGGAGAGCTAACTTCTGCATCTTGAAAGGGTTGCTGGCTAGAAAAAACACCTGAGCTCACCAGATGTGGACCACCAAAGGCCAGTGGTTTAGGGAAAGTTGGGAGAGGCTAAAATAAAGGAGAATGCCGGAGTTGCGACCCACAGAGCTCCCCAGTGGAGAAGGCAGTCTCCAAGGACACTAGGAACACACCCGCAGGGGGACAGGAGATAAGAACTGTCCTTTGAACATCTGTCCCACCCAGAGTCATCAATGCCACAGGACCAGTCAGGTGGACCTGCCAGGGGGATCTCTGTCACTGGAACATCTGTGCCTTGAGTTTTGTTGGGAGGAATGTTAGTTATTTTGCCTATTGTTATTGACAGGGGACCCCAGATTTGGCAAACTTTCAGTTTAAGATGAATAGCTGATAAGCCTAGTAGGTAATGCATACCTGTTAAAGCTATTGTTTCAGAAACTGAAGGCACTGCTCACCCCTCCTGAGAGATTGCTAACCTCCTGGGGCACACTAAAGACCATGGCCTGAGACACAGCTGAGGCTCAGCCGGGGCCCTTGTGTTCCAGGGAGAGACAGATACCACCAGCCACGGGGGACAGCTAATAGCCCAGGGCAAGAATGCAGTCTTTTTTTTTTTAATCTAAATTTCCTTGAATTTCGAAACCCCTCACAGCACTTTGTTCTCTGTTATAAAAAGGCTGGTTTGGAAGGAAATGTAAGATGGTCCATTAGGGTACAAACCCGCCATCTTCTTAGATCGCAGTCCGTCTGAATAAAGTGCCCATAAAGACTTGATCCCTGTCTGTGCTTATTGGGTTTGGTATGTGACAGGTTTGGTATTGTTATCATGTAGAAATAAAAGCCTATTGTCACATTTTTAAATTTAAAAAGGATTAAGTGGAATCTTTATTTTTATAAATGTTTTTGCTCTTAATAAAAAATAGTTTTTTAAAAAAACTTCATAACAAATTAAACATCCTTACAGGCCAGATACATCCAGGGAGCAAAAACATTTGTGCAATGGTGTCACTGATATCACAACCAGGAAAGGTCTTTCACACCCACGCCTCACCTGCGTTTTTGTTAGGGTTACCTGCTGCTGAGGGGTAGGCCTTTTGGGGGGAAGGTGGGGAGTCTAAATCTTTTCCATTTAGTCATGGTGGAAAATTACTTTTTAGTATCCTCTGTATGTTTAAGTATACCCTTTAGGTCATCATTCAGTCCCATCAGGTGATTGATGGGCAATTCTATACGTATGACTGCCTGCCTATCTACCTGTCTATATATAATGACAGTATCATTTTTGAGTACTTTATTTCTACCTTTACATTGCATCCTATCTTGACTTACTTTTCAGTTATGAAAATAATAAATATAAATATTTAAAGTATAGAGGTAAGTAGAAAAAATCAATCCTTAAAAAAAATCTTACAATCACACTGCTTAATTCATTATAATTATTTTGCTTTGGAGAGTTTCCCTCTCTCTGTGTCCTTCATTTTTTCAGATTAAAAACAAACAAACAAACAAGCAAGCAAGCCTGTCTTCCCCTTTTCAAGGCAGAGGGAGAAACTAAAATTTCTATTGCCTTTTTTCTTCCCTTTTCCCCTTTTTATACCCTCAGGTAAAAAGCACTGGTACTCTGATTTTTGAAGTCAGCATATCAATTTGATCCAAGACATAAAAGAAAGTTAACTTCTTTGAAATTTTTGCTAGTATTCTAAATGTGGGAAGCAGACTGAAAAGCTCTTTTGTTTAGAAAACTTCTTATTTAAATATGCATGGGTAAGTCCTTCTGTTTAGCTGGCCTGGTTAGGTGGAAACAAAGAGAGGGCAGTTTGCTTTGCATGATAATGCCAAGGGAATGTTACCCTTTGCCCTGGAGCTTTAAGAAGGAGGATGTGGGAGAAAGAGCTGGCTTGGGGTTCCAAGAAGCAGGAGAAAAAAGGTTTTGGGGGATGGGTGAGTGTTTGAACAATGAAGCAGTAGAGTGGGGTGGTGAAGGCGCAACTTCAAAAGTTCTGATGTCGGATTCCAGTTTTAAATTGCCCCCACCATGTGCTCTAATTCTTGTTGTTACGCGTAAGTCTTCCTTGAGAGTTTGAGATGGCAGCATTGCATACTATTGCTTCTGTGGAGGAGGATAAACAAGAGGCTTCCTTCTCATTGTGAGAGAATAGGACCGGAGTGGGCTGTGGTGGCCGAGGAGGGGCGGGAAGGCAACACGTGAAGCCCAGGAGTGGGGCCACAGTGTAAGTTTTCATCAGCAGGATGCATAATTACTGACCAAGAAGACTAACATTTCCCTCGACTTGATCCCACTTTGGCCAGATTTCTTTCTGACTGGAAGTCCCTGACCTCCCTTTTCTTAGCTGTTCAAGTATAAATTCTTCTCTGCCCCTTTGAGATGTAAATCTTCTCCCAGCCCATTGCTAGCTGTAGGAGGCAAAGAATACCTTTCTCAAGATTTAGGATTTATCCCTTTCAAACAGAATCGTCAAGAAAGACAGCACCCCTATCTCCCAGTCTCTGCCGAAGGGTAGACACCTAGACAATAAGCACAAATTAGCAAATGTAGAGATCACCTGATCACATGGACTGACTTCCCACCTAATACCCTAGTATACTAACTACCTTCCACCTAATACCCTCCCTATATCCCACTACCTGACCTCAACGCTTGCAAACTCTTCCACTTTTGTTTCAGGGAAGTTGAATTCAACCCCTATTTCTTCTACCGCAATAGTTGTGAGTAAAAGCTTCCTTGTCAGTGTAATTTTTCTTTGATTTTGGGAATATCGATCAACTACCCCAAGCGTTGTTGGAGAACCGAGGCCTGTGGACCTGGCACAGCGACACGGTGAGGCAGGGCCCCGCAGCACGGGCTGCGCAGCGTCTGTTCGCTCTCTCCCACGTGAGGGTCGGGATTTCGCCTTAGAGAACCACTCCTCCCCGCAGTGCAGAGCTTCGTGGGGACTGGCCGGCAATCCCTGTGTGCGTTCCTTGCCTCCTCTCTCTGTTCCTTTCCAAGTGATGGGCCTGTGACCTGGGTAGAGCCAGACCCATGAAACACCCAAGGGTATTTTACATCCTTAAATAGGTGGCTAAGGACAGAAAGGGTCATAGCGAATTCATCCCCAAGTCAGCAGCTGGAATGAACTGTAGGTTTCGAGTTGTCCCTTCTGTTTGCTGAGCTACCAAGCTCCCATGCAGCTTTCCTTCATCACCTGTTACTATTTTTTTTACATCAAGTATTATTCACTGAGGGCTGCTTGCCATAAAATAACCCCAACTGATATAATAAAAGACAAGGAAACCAAAGAAATATATTCCATCCCACCCTAATCTGTCCTATCCTACAAATGTCCTCTCTCCCCTCCTTCCTTTTATTCTTTCTCTATATCTCAACTAATGATCTACATATCTTCTGGTGAGTATATACACATTTTTATTATATTTTTAATACAGTTTTCATAATTTTGTTTTTTTCTTCCCATTGACCTATTTCATCCCCCACCCCTTTTTTCCTTCCTATCTTTCCTGAGATGATTCCTGGCAACACCTCTGGCCATCAGTGACTTGTAAACAGCACACCTTCGTTCAGCTGCATTGGTTTTGCTATTCACACTCCAGGAAGCGCAAGGTACGTGGAGCCCCAGAGTGACAGCCTGTGCAACCCAGTCACTAGAGGAAAGGTTCTGGGTGAGAGCTGTTCATTGGCCCTGAATGCTGAAGATCACATGGATCTCTATCGAATCTCTCACTGAGGCTGTGGAAGGCACCTCACCCCTTTGGTCTCCTCTCTGCTGTTTTCCTCATTATATATACAGTGCTTGCTTGAGTCGAAGGCTTCACTACTGCATACTCTCAGATCAATTTTTAATCACAGGAATCAAAAGCTTCACCTACTATGGTGTGGGTATGAGGATAGAAGAGCATGGGCGTGTTTTCAAATTCGTCCTCTCTGCATCAGGGAGAACATGGGGTAATGCCAAAAGAAAAGCCCAGGACTTGAAGTTAATCAACTTTCTTCTAAAAGTTAGTTAGAATCCTAACTCTAACATTCAGAAGTGTTTTCACTTTCATTTCTATTGTTTCTACTATTGTTTAAATATTGGTCATATTTCTGCAGCTTCCTCATCAATAATACATAGATTATAATTTATAGTTCAGGGCTGCTATAAAATTATGTAAATGAAACCCCTCATTGTCTAATCCATACAGTGCAATAACTAAGTAGAGGTGGTGAGAATGATGTTGACTACTTACTGCTACGTTTATTATTGTGATGATAGCAATCCCTAATGACAGTATATAACATTGGCGGGGGGGACTTTTCATTATTCATAAACAGAGTTATCACAGGGACCCTGTGAGGAAAACAAAGAAGCCTTCAGGACATAGAGACCATTTTTTTTCTCTAAATGTAGAGAGAGGTTCCCCACCAGACAGGATTTGTGAAGTGCTTACAACTCCAATATAAAGTCAAAAGGTCTTAAAATCAGTAAATACAACCTAGATATAAATACCACAACCTCATCTTTTATGTCACTTAAATAATTAAACACTTCTCATTAAATAATGAAGTTATTTAAGGAAAATCGTCAGCAGAGCATCCAGCTGGCAGATCTAACTGCTTCTGCATCAGGTGACATGTTCCCAGCAGTGGGTCATATTATACCTTCATAAAATGTGCTCTGTCGTTATTTTAGTGATGTTACTTTGGGCAGATAGTAAGAAAAACTATCCGTGTTGTGTGAAAGCTCTAGATGAAAATAAGGGAGTGAGTGATTCCTAACACAGGTGAAGCCCTCCAACTGTCCGACGTCACACCTGTTGAGACCAGAGGGGTGAAAGAGATGTTCGAGCATTGGGACATACAAAGGCAGGGAGTTCCCCAGATTAATGCCAGGGTTCTGCCTCATCACATACATTTTAAGAGAAATTGTAACTACATTAAGGGCATGATGCAGAATAAAATTTTTGCCCTTGGTCAACATTTCTCAAAAAATGTTTTCATGGGTGTCTTCTATGAGTCCATGGAAAACACTAGGTGAACAAGTTAAGCAGTTTATACCTAACTTCCAGTCTGCTCTCTCTACCAGCCAATGGCAGAGCTGTTGACCTCAGTCTGTCACTGATTTCTTTCTGCGTGGCTGAGCACAACATTCAGGTTACACCACATTCCCCAGCCCTCCTTGCAGTGAGGCGTGGTCATTAGACTCCGTTTCCCCAATGGGACGTGCATGGATATGAGGTATTATAGTTAATGCCTGGCCCAAGAAACCTGCTCTGGGCACTCCTCCATAGCCCTCACATGGCCTGCCAACTTCCTGATACCAGACTAGCGTTATTTGAGAAGTCACCTTTTGAAAATGGCAGAACTGCTGTCATTCTGGGTCCTAGAGTGAGTCCACGGAGCAAGGAGCAGACATTTCTCCACTAACTAAAACAGCCATCCCGAACTGCCTTCCCACACTCTTGGCAGTCTTCCCTCCACGATATGTACAATTCTAAAAAATCAAAATAATGTTGTTCAACTGAAAAAAACTGTTTAAACTCATATCCCTGGCATTATGCAGGCACATCTCACAGTTTTTTGACTTATGCATACTACATTTCATTTGGCGGAACACCATATTCACTGAACTTCTGAAAAATGTCCACATCCAATCATCCTTATTTCTGCCACTTTTATATTAATTAAGGGATTACATGGAAACAAGTTTCCCTGGATGGTGTATAACCTGATTACTAAATCATGGAAATTACTACAGAAAAACTGATTTGAGATAAACATCAAAATGGGACATATTTATTTCAGGGTAGTGAAAGCACATTGAATTATAACATATACTCTTCAATATTTTTATTGACTTTTATTTATTTAGCCCCTTCTGGTAATTGCCAAAGGAACAGATGTAAAGTTGGGTTCTTAAGTAGTTATAACTTTTTGGAAAAAAAATTA
Organism: Tonatia bakeri; assembly: GCA_004024845.1. NCBI lineage: Eukaryota > Metazoa > Chordata > Mammalia > Chiroptera > Phyllostomidae > Tonatia > Tonatia bakeri. The sequence continues at coordinate 17,730 of PVIA01000169.1, forward strand.
ACCAGCATTTATCTAAAAACCATTAAATACCATAATCCCAACACCAATCACTGGTTCTCAGGCTAAAACTGTTAATTAGCCACATTAAACTGATTGATTCATAAACAGGAATTTCTTTGATAAGATTCTTAAATGTCTAGAAAGAATATATGATGATAACTCTGAGTATTAAGAGTTCTGAGGAAAAATAAATTTACAAAATACATATTCTATCATTTATCTCTCTGTGAATATCTATTCAGATTGTGAGGCATTTATTTCTTCCATTTGGAAATCCAGACATAGGTATCTGAATATATATACACATATATCTGAATTCACACACACACACACACACACACACACACACACACACACGAGGCCAGTCCATAAAGTATGCAGCCAAATATGAAAAAGAGAGACATTTATTGAAGAAGATACAAGACACAAGAAACATTGTACATAGGACAATGATGCCTCAGTCCCCTTCAAAGTAGGCACCTTGGGACCTCACATAGTTCAACCAGTCACCATCAGCTGCCCTGTCATATTTTCCTGAATCTTATCACTTGTCTGAAATCTCTTCCCTTTCAAAGGTGATTTTAGTTTTAGGGAAATTAAGAAGTAGCAGGACACCAAATCTGGGCTGTAGGTGGGCTGAGTGAGCTGGGTAATTTGATGTTTGGCCAAAAATCTCTGCAAAAGACATGATGCATGAAGTGGCCAGTCAGCAGTTGCCCAGAGCTGCAGCCTTCTGAATCAACCGAATAGTTTCTGTGGAGGAATGTTCAAGCTTAATGCAAAATTTGATGCAGATTCATTGGTCTACTTAGTCATTTTGAATGCAATGGCCACACAGTACACAGGCTTCCTCAATGGCGTCTACTGCTCCCACCGACTAGTACTGTGAAGTCATCACTGTTCACACATGCACATTCCAGTCCACTCTCCTTGGCTGCCAGCTTACATTAATGTCGCACAAACCATTCTTGTTATATTAACAATGCTTGTACTTCTGGACAGTCCTTGTATATGCACACATATATGTTTACTACTATAGGTTTTTATTTAGACTAAAATAGCACACAAAGTGGAGTGCTATCTTATGAACATTAAGAGAAGGCTAATTGCTTCCTATAAGAAAAGTGCATATATATACGTTCATTGAGACTTGCCACACACTTTCCTCTCCAGTGCTGAATTCAAGATGGTTATAGTGGCTCATGTGCTGAGAAACAGTCGGAGGCTGAATTCTAGCTTTGTCCGGAGTGTTGGCATTGACTGGTGATGAGTCCTCAGAACCGTGAGTGACGGTAGGTCAGGGATCTGCTTTTTCTGTAAATAGTAAACTAAATGCTACTCAAAGTAAGGTTGCTCTTCGTTGAGTGACATAGCTATTCTGATGTCCCGTTACGTAAGATTTACGTCCATTCTTCTCTGACACTTCACCAAAACACTACATTTCAATGACATGAAAGATTTATATTATCAGTGTTTTACTAGTAGCAGGATATTATCTTGGAATATCAAATGATGTGGTCCCCCCACCCTTCCTTTATTTTGTCACAGTCATCTTCTTCTTTGGGGAAGAATGCGATCGACATTGAAATCAAAGGAGTCAATAATTAAGATTTGGTTTCAAAAAGTAGGCCCTTTAAGCCTATTTTCGGGAAAACACTGCTGAGTAACCTAGTGTTTTAAATTGCAAATACTTGGATATTATTTTGGGGAGAGATGAGAGTAACTGGGGTCTCATTCTGAAAGAACAGGACAAAACTTTATTAACAATAATTCACAAGACACTAAATGGTTTTGAGACAGGACAACGGCAGTGTGGGAGGCAGGAGAAAGGGGCCCATGCAGCCACCTAGCCACGGGCAGACCACAGAGGAGCAGGCTTTAAGAGACCACCCAGTCCCTGCCTGAGTGGTAACTCTTCAGTCCCCAACAGGAAACTACAGAGGAACCTTTCCAGTGCCCTGAGTGACACTTTACCACTCACGGGATAGCCCTCAATCTGCCTGGGCTCAGGGTCATCCCATTCCGTTCTGTTCCCCATGCAGTGGGAGGCTTCTCCCCTGCAGCTGCCTGCACCATGCACTGGGATTTTCTTGAAAAGTAAACCTGCCAGATTCTTCTTATCCCTTCTACACACCTTATGACTGTAAAAAAAATTTCAGGAATCTTCCAAGCTGCTTGTTATCAGTCACAGTAGAGTATTTATGCCACAAACACTGGCAAATGTTACTAATATCCTGTTTACAATCTCACCGATAAAGAAGGTAGCACCATGGCCAGAGACAAGGGGATGGAATGGAGGGCAGGCCGCTTAGCACTGCTGGATAGAACAGAAGAAAACAGAAGCAGTAGCAGGCACACCTCACACTATTTATAAGTCATCACCAATGGAAGGCTTATGATAGATGAAGCCCCAGGATTAGAAGTATATTCCAATTAATCAATAAAAGTTACCTATAAATGTCTTGTACCACTAAATCCCATAGAGAGAAAAAAAAACACTTTGAGAATTGCTGTTTCAAATAAAATGAAAGTACGATAATATAATAACATAACCTATTCCAAAAATTATAATATATGATTAAAATGATAAAGAATATATCCAGCTAAACCTAGATTGGAAGGAAAGAAATCTGACTCCCACACTGCATCATTGCCCTCACCAAGAAATCAGGGTTTTCTTTCCTTCTGTCTTTTGGAACCATTTGAGGAAAAGATCATTAACAGCCTGATGATCCTGCAAAACATGTTTACCTCAGGAAAATTGTTGGGTAATACGGAAACCACAGGAGTGGGTTAGGCTGCCCACTGAAACACCCCATGTTGTCTTCGATTTAGGGTTTGATGTATCAGAGCTGAAACATATGACACCCCCAACCTCTGCACACACACCTGTTTCTATGAGGGAGTCAAGTATCAGAAAGCCTGTGGCATCATTTCCTCAGTTTCTTATTAATGACATGACACTGTTGTGAATTTGAGAAGTTGTGGTCCCCACAACCTCCCAAAGGTTGTTTGTAACTACATCTCCCACGAGCTGTGAGCCCTCGCCATCCACAGAATAAAGTTGATCGGCAGACAGTAATGAGACAAATATGTATTAGCTTCATGCCTCAGAAACTGCAATGCCCCTAGTGAATCCTTGACATTTACTGTGTGCGATTTTCCCTGGTGTAAAACACAGTTTAAAAAACAACTGGAACGCACGCACATGCCGGCAATGGCTGTGCCAGCCAGGAACTGGCTTGCTTAAATGGCGCTGTAACCTGCTCCTTCAGTACTGATCGGGATGTGTGAATAAAACAGCGGTAGACACTTGGAAGAAACGTTTATTACCAAATCATCCCTTTACAACAGTTTCTTTTTATGTGAATCAGGACCTCGCCATTAGAAAATAAATAAATTCTAGCTTTTAGGAATGTGAATTTTTCACACACCCAGGCTTTATAACACAAATCCGATACTATCACTCCCCAAAGTACTTAGAAAAATAAAATCGCAAATCTAAACTCTTACACATCTATGATAGCTCTAGGAAAGCTCTAGGAAACTCTCTAGGATCTAGCTACTATCTAGCTCACCCAGGTTATTTTTTTTTTTTTCACCACGATCCACCACCTTACTGCAGTGCAAATAGACTTCTCACCCTCTGGCTCTGCCCTGTAGATCCCAGCCAGCTTCCAGCACTTGGCCTTCGGAGGTTCTTCTCCTGCAATGCTCCTTCCCCCCATCATTCTCTGCATGGTGGACCCTTTCCTCCATCACGTAGCTCAGATTTCTCCTCCTCAGAAAGACTTCCCCAGGCCACTCGACTAATTTGGCTATTGTCACTTACTCTTTATCACATTGCCTTGACTTATGTTATTCAAATCATATATTTGCTTACTTTTATTTTAATAAAATATGAACTCCAGAGAACAGTAGCCCTTTTTGCCTTTGTTTGAACCAACTTAGCGTGCGCACTCGGAAATGCATTGACAAGTACTTTCACCATCTTGGCAAAGGATCACAGAATCTACGAATGATGAAATTGGAAAGATTACCTAAGACAAGCACATGTTTTAAAATTGAAAATGCTGAACTGGAGTGGCTAACTCAGACCCTCATTTCTGGCCCCTATTTAAAGCCTCTCTCTGATAAACAGAATCTATTATGAATGTTTAGTGTTAAATAGGCTTTGTAAAAATACCATTTTTGCCTAATATTATCAAACTGTTTTAAAATTAAATTTATCTTTTTAAAAATTATGATAAAAATTTGATATATTTTTTGGTATACAAAAAAACCCCACAAAAACTTAAGCTTGGTTGAAAAGCTTTTTTCTAGCTTTCTCTTACCCCTGTAAGAGTCTCCAAATCATGTCCATTCTCATTTTCAGAAGTCTACTTAAAAATTTCTCATTCATGCATGCATTCATTCACCCATCCCTTAATGCTTGTATAGTCCTGTTGCAGGCAAAGCAGAGAACAGTAACTCATGGACACGAAAAGTCTCTCAATAAACTAAGGTGGCAAGAATGACACACTGGTAATGGCTAAAGGAATCATTGAAGGTAGCTGAAATGTCACAAAAAATCATCATTTTCATAAAATGTAAAGGTTATTCTCCTAATGGCTGCTTGTCCGGAAGTTGGGTAGTAGATCTCTAATTCTCGTGTTCTCCGTGAAAACTCGAGTTACAATTTACATTCTCTTGGTGAAGATGCTGAAGATCAACAGGGTGAGGAAACCCATCCAAAGTCACACAGCTCCTTACATGCAAAGCTGGGAGTCAGACTCTGAAAACCATCCTCACTATCCAGCATCAGTAGCTTTCCATCCACGTGCACAGAGGCCAAGGGAACATCAAGAGTGGATGGGTTCTTGTGCGCAGCTCCACACACCTCACCCTTTGCAACCAGGGCCCTCAAAGCCCTCTGGTTTATGGGGTATAATGAGTGTAGGTACCTTGTTTTAGGTTGGAATTACATGAATTATTCGTTCATATAGCTTTAACGGGTGGGTGTCTTTCATTGTTCAAAACAAGGAACTGAATGATTAAAAAAAAGTTTTACAGACTACATGCAAGTACTATGTAGATATAATAGTTAAAATTATAAAATGCAGAGGGGTAGGGGGTAAAATGTTGGTTTTGGCGATAAAAATATTTGGACAGAAATCTTAAAAGTTCCACCATGCGTCAGAAGTACAGAGAGAGATGAACGCAAACAGAATTAATCACGAAGGATTCTCATTGGGACCTATTCTGATAAGCAGCTGTATAACTGGTGTGGTGTACTGGCTGAGTTCCACTTGGAGAGGTCAAGTTCCCCAGTGTGAATGGGTGGTACTCATGCCTACACTCATCAATTATTACTATTTCTTTAGAGATTTTATTTATTTATTTTTATAGAGAAGGGAAGAGAGGGAGAGAAGCATTGATGTGAGACAGAAACGTCAATAGGTTGCTTCTCATCCATGCTGCAACCAGGAACCAAAACCGCAATCTAGGCATGTTCCCTGACCAGGAATCAAACCAATGACCTTTTGCTTTGCAGGACAACACCCAAACAACTGAGCCACACCAGTTAGGACCCAATTGTCAATTCTTTTAAAAACCATCCATGACTAGCATGGGAGAGAGAAATGAAAAGGGAATGAGACCTGCTTTAACCACTGTGTCTTAGGTCTTAGGTAAGATACTTTCCATGTGGGATTTTACACTACCTGCAGAGTAGTTTTCATTATTTATATTTTATTTTATTTTTTAAAGATTTTATTTATTTTGGAGAGGGGAAGGTAGGGAGAAAGAGAGGGAGAGAAACACTAATAGCAGGCTACCTTCCACGCACCCCACATGGGGGACTCATCCATGTGCCTTAGACTGGGAATTGAACTGGTGACCGTTTGTTTCACAGACCAGCACTCAATCCACGGAGCCACACAAACTAGGGCTCATTATTTATATTTTGTAGATTTGGAGAAGAGGCTCAGAATTAAAATTGTTTGCTTAAGATGAAGCAACTAAAATTTTTCTAGGTCACTTCCTTTTGCCATTTTGCTACCTAGTATCCATTATTCTCTTTTCTGCTAATGGTACCTTGTATTTCTTTGGTGAGCTACTCATTTTCAAATGGTAGCCCATACCCTATGCTGGATTTGAGGAGTGAGCAAAGGAAGCTTATGCTTCTCTGGCCACAGTGATTCCTTTATAAAAGGATCATGACTCCAGCCAAGACAACTGAGAACCTAAGTGGCACTTTGGCCTGAGTGATTGGGGATAGAAATGAGCTTTACTCTGCTTGAAATAGAGCTATGCGGATGGAAGTCTAACAACACTGGATGCCTAAGTAAGAGGGGAGCCTGTCTCTAAATATACTAGACAGTAAAAGAGTATGCAGAGAGAGAACAAATCTTTTAGATATTAAGAAGTCCATATGTACCTGAAATCATAAACCTTGCTCTGAGTTTTTCAATTCCCTCGGCTAGTACACTCCCCCACTTCTTTAAGCCATATTGATTGGGATTTTCTGCTACTTATGACCGAAAGAGTTCTGCATAGTGGTGCTTAGAAATGTATGGAAGCATTGCCAGGTGTCACTATAATATAAGTTCTACCAGCATTTAATGGGCATGGGCTAGGGCCTCTTAATATTCTGGAAAGCTGCAGGAACATTCTCGAGAGGGAAAAACTGTTCTGCCCCAAATGCCAATGGGGCTCTCTAGAGAAACACTGGGTTTGGTAAAAAGAAGTGTGTGTCACTATGAAGAAACCTTACAAGTAACAGCATGCATATAAGAGAAAACATGTGTAAAGTATAAGAGGTAATAAGGACATCAGTAAGACTGTAGGGGGCTTTATATATAGGAGTAGGGGGATGTGGCTCTGTATAAAAGCTTTGCACATGTAGTTTGCAAGGTAATAAGCTATGGAAGGTTTTTAGAGCAAAGGAGCAATGTGATAAAGAGCAGTGCTATAACCACCTCACAACCATTAGGATGCTACCATCAAAAAAAAAAAAAAATAGGAAACAACAAGTGTTGGTAAGGATGTGGAGAAACTGGAACCTTTGTACATTTTTTATGGATATGTAAAATCATACAGCTGCTGTGGAAAACAATGTGGAAATCCCTTGAGAAGTCAGAAATAGCCCTGACTGGTTTGGCTCAGGTGGTTTGGCATTGTACCTCAAGGTGACAGGTCACTGGTTCGATTCCTGGTCAGAGCATATGCCTGGGTTGTGGGTTCCGTTCCTGGTTGGGGGTGCGTTTGAGAGGCAACTGATTCACGTTTCTCTCTCACATCAATATTTCTCTCCCTCTCTTTATCCTTTTTTCCCCTCTCTCCAAAAAAAAGTAGACAAAGGATTGTAAAAAAAGATAAATTAAAAATAGAATTTCCATATGACCCAGCAATTCCACTCTGGAGTAAATGAGTATATCCACGAAAATTAAAAGCAGATATTTGCACAACCATGTTCATAGCAGCACTCTGCACAATCGCTAAAATATCCAAGCAACCCAAGTGCCCACTGATGAGTGAATGGATAACCAAATGTGATATTTACAGACAATGGCATATTAGTCAACCTTAAAAGATAAGGACATTCTATAAGATGCTACAACATGGATGTATCTTATGGGCATTACGCTAAGTGAAATGACCTAGTCACGAGTAGACAAATACTGTATCATGCCAATTATATGATGGTAAATTTTATTATGTTAATTTTAACAGACTAAAAAAAAAGGGAGAGAAAAAGAAAAAAAGCAGTGGTACAGGATGACTAATTTGAAAGAAGGACAGTGGATAAATGAAAAAGCGGAGTGACAGGAGGCAGAAAAACTAATCAGGTAGTCAAAAACACTCACGTGCCTTTTTGTAAAAGAAACTGTACGCTTATGCATTCAATTTCTTTTTGTTCTTTTTGTGGTTGTTTTCCAAGCATGTTAAAATTAGATGTATATTTTTAAGTGAAATAACAAATTAGCCCTTTGGTGAAGACTGTGTGTGTAAGAGAGAGAGAAATGGCTAAGGTCCAAATAAAGATTCTGATCAAACACAGACAAATAAATATAGTACCATCTTGATATGAGTTGCTATTCTAGTTCTTTTGTAAATGATAGCCATTTTCTTAGTCTCAATAAGACCATCGTTATTTGATTAGAACTACAAAGCTGTGAATATAAATTGGATAACTTCACACTTCAGACATTAATCCAAGTTTTAACTTTGACAGAACTATACTTTATGCAAATTATGTAGAATGAAGCAAAGCGCAATGTATTTGATGAGCATGTATTTATAAAAATATGTATTTTACTCTCTGTACAGAAGATAAATTGCTTGCTTAGTAAAATGACATAACACATATCTGTGATTTTTATTGATTTAGAGATTCACATTCTTTAGACATTCCTGCATGGTGTGTGCTTTGCTTTCAATAATTAGCATTTTTATCTGCCAGAGTGTGTACTAACTGTCAGCAGCAGGCCTATATGTCATTGAAACCCCAAACTGGAATACGACATTTTGTTTGTTTTGGAGAAGTTTAATTACTGAGATTATAAATATAAGCAAATATTTAACTAACCATTTCGATCACTGTTATGGACTGAATGTTTGTATTCCTCCAAAACCCAGATGTGGAAGCTGTAACCCTCGGTGTCTGGAGATGAGCCTCTAAAAAAGTAATTAACATTAAACGAGGCCATAAGGATAGGGCTCTGATTCTGTAGGATTTGGGTCTAGATAATAGAGCCTTTCTCTCTCTCAATCTCTGTCTCTGCACATACACACCAAGGAGGAAAGACCACGTGAACACACAGGGCGAAGCTGACCATCATCATACTGGCAGTGTGTCTTCATAGGAACTGATTCAGCAGGTGCCTTGATCTGGAGCTTGTAGCATTTAGAACTGAAAAAAAGAAAGAATCTCTCTTTTTTGAACCACAAAATCTATGGTGTTTTGTAATGGTAGCCTGAGTAGACCAATACAATCACTCTATACAAAAATAGAGGCAGATTAAAGACAGGACAGCAAGAAAGACCAAAGAAACAGAGTGATTTCTGTGGTCAGTTTTTAAAGTAAAATGCATAGGGACATAAATTATTCATTCTGAGATGAAGCAAATATGGAATAAAGAATAAAATATTATTACCAGTATTGAAGGAAAAGTATGAAAAGAATTCTTACTACAGAAAGATTGATATCAGATGGATTTTCTGCCTCTAATAAGAATGGATGGCAGTTATCATAAATATCTTTTAACAAGGTTTTCTCTTTATATTATTATTTTTCCACCTACTAGTTTCTAGTCTCTTTGGGGTCAATAACCTATTTGTGTCTGTATTTATATCCACATCCACATCTATTTCTAATGAAGGCTTTATGATTATCTGTAGTTTTCAATTCATAAATTTATATTGATTGATTCATGGATTTAAAAGCTAGCAGACCACATCAGGTTGTTATCCACCCTCTTACCTATATTACCTGTCAGACTACAAACTCCCTGAGAGTGGGGACTGTGTTTTTTTTTTTCTCTATGTAGTAGGTAGTCCATAAATAGCTAGTGAGTATAAATAAATAATATAACAAATTAAACTGAGAATAGGAAGCTGGGAGTGGAGCATAAGAGACTACTTACTTAAGTGGAAAATTCACTGTAAGGATGTCTCTGCAGTTGGGAGCCATTGGCATTGGGGACTTCAACAAGAAAATGTAGCGAATGCTTAAAACTAACAAACACGGTGGGGGAGACTGAAAGTTAAGATTCTGTGTTGAGAAGGCTTTGGTACAGAAAATATTTTCAGTATATTATAGAACCATATTATATTAACATTGAACTCCAAAAAAGGAAATGAAAAAAATGTATATTACATTAATGTATGTATAAGGTCTGTCTGGGAAAAGTCCAGCCATTGTTAATATAATGAAAATGGTTTGGGTGACATCAATGTAAACAGGCAGCCAAGGAGAGTGGACTGGAATGTGCATGTGTGGACAATGACAACTTCACAGTACTAATCAGTGATGGCAGTAGATGTTGTTGAGTGAGCATGTGTACCCTGTGGCTTTTGCATTTAAAATGACTGAGCCAGAAAAGAAAATTAGGAAAACAATCTCATTCAAAATTGCGACAAAAAGAATAAAATACCTGGGAATAAACCTAACCAATGATGTAAAAGACCTGTACTTGGAAAATTATACGACACTGAAGAAAGAAATAGAAGCAGATACAAATAAATGGAGGTACATACCATATTCATGGATAGGAATAATTAACATCATTAAAATAGCCATACTACCCAAAGCAATCTATCAATTTAATGCAATTCCTATCAATATTCCAATGACATATTTCACAGAACTAGAATAAATGTTTCAAAAATTTATGTGGAATCACAAAAGCCCCTACATAGCAACAGAGATCCTGAGAAAGAAGAACCAAGTTGAAGGAATCACACCACCTAATATACTATACTATACTATAAGACCATAGTAATCAAAACAGCATGGTATCGGCATAAAAACAGACACATATGTCAACACAGCATATAGAGAACCCAGAAATAAACCCACACCTTTATAGTCAGTTAATATTCAACAGAAGAAATAAGCACATAATATGGGCTAAAGATAGTTTATTCAATAAATGATGTTGGGAAAATCGGACAGATACATGCAGAAAAATGAAATTAAACTACTTTCTTACACTACACACAAGAATGAATTCAAAATGGAACAAAGACTTAAATGGTAGACTCCAAACCATAAAAATGGTAGAAGAAAACATAGGCAGCAAAATCCCAAATATTGCTCACAGCAATATTTTATCAGATATATCTCCCCAGACAAGGGAAACAAAAGAAAAAACTACATCAAACTAAAAACTTTTGCACAGCAAAGGAAAACATCAACAAAATAAAAAGACAACCTCCAGAATAGGAGAACACATTCGCCATGACAACTGACAAGCGGTTAATTCCCAAAGTTTATGAAGAACTTACAACATTCCACACCAGAAAAACAAACCACCCAATTTAAAAATGGGCAAAGGAGCTGAACAGACAGTTCTCCAAAGAAGAACACAGATGGCCAACAGGCACATAGAAAGATGCTCAACGTCACTAATCATCAAAGAAATGCAAATTAAAACCACAATGAAATATCAGCTCATATCTGTCAGAATGGCCATCATCAATAAATCACCAAACGACAAATGCTGGTGGAGAGAGGGGAGCCCTTTTGCACTCTTGGTGGGGAGGCAGATTGGTGAAACCACTATGGAAAGCAGTATGGAGATACCTCAGAAAATTTAAAATGGATCTATCTTTTGACCCAACAATTCCACTTTTGGGAATATATCTGAAGGGACCCAAAACACTAATTCAGAAGAACATAAGCACCCTGATGTTCATTGCAGTGTTCTTTACAATGGCCAAGATATGGAAGAAGCCCAAGTGTCCATCGTAGATGAGTGGATAAAACAACTAGGAGGCATTTACACAATGGAATGCTACCCAGCCATAAAAAAGAAGAAAAATTTACCCTTTGCAACAGTATGGATGGACCTGGAGAAAATTATGCTAGGTGAATTGAGCCAGTCAGAGAAAGACAAATACCATATGATTTCACTCACATGTGGAATCCGATGAACAAAGTAAACTGAAAAGGGAAATGGGGACAGACTCACAGATGGAGAGCAGGATGCCAGCTGGTGGGGAGTGGGGGAGGTGGAGGGGTGAAGGAATTGACAACAGTATGGTGATTGGTGGGGGGAGGGCAGTATAAGGTAACTAAATGGTAAGAGAAAAAAATTTAAAAAGGGAAAAATGACTGAGAGAGTAGAGCAACAAATCTACATCAAATTTTGTGTTAAACTTGAACATACCTCCATAGAAACTATTTGGATGATTCAGAAGCCTGCAGCTATGGGCAACATCATGACAACACAACCATTCATATTACACGTCTCATGCAGAAATTTTTCTCCAAACACCCAATCACCCAGCTGACTCAGTCCCCATACAGCTCAAATTTGGCACCCTGCTACTTCCAGCTTTCCCCGAAACTAAAATCATCTTTGAAAGGGATGAGATTTCAGACCTTGAATGAGATTCAGGAAAATACAATGGTGCAGCTGATGGTGATTGGGAGAACTGTGTAAGGTCCCAACGTGCATACTTTGAAAGGGACTGAGGCATCACTGTCTTAAGTACAATGTTTCTCGTGTCTTGTATCTTCTTCAATAAATGTCTCTATTTTTCATATTACAAGGTTGATTACGATGTGGACAGGACTTGCACATAGACAAAGAAGTATATTGCCCTTATTTTGAAGCACTTGTACAACATATTTTTTTCTGTTTAATCTACTTTAAATTACCTTAAAATGCTAAAGAGAATGTTGTTACACAGTGTAAGAGTCTGTAAAGGTTCTGGCAAATACTCCGTTCTTTTTATTTTTAATTAAATTCATTGGGGTGACATTGGTTAATAAAATTACATCGGTTTCAGGTGTACAATTCTACAAAACATCATCTGTATATCATATTGTGTGTTCACCAGCCAAGTCTCTTTCTATCACCATTTATCCCCCTTTTCCCTCTTCCACCTCCCCTTGCCCCCTTTCCCTCTAGTGATCACAATGCTGCTGTCTGTGTCCATGAGGCTTTTTTCCCTTTGCTTAATCTCCTTCACCTTTTTCACCCAGCCCCACTGTCGTCTCCATGACTGCTGTTTTCTGTATCTAGGAGCCTGTTTCTACTTGGTTATTTAATTTTATTCATCAAATTCCACATATACGTGAAACCATACGGTACTTGTCTTTCTCTGACTGGCCTATTTCACTTAGCATAATACTCCCCAGGCAATTCCACTTCTGGGAATAAATCCCAAAAAAAATCCAAAACACTGTTTCAGAAGAATGTATAAACCCCTATGTTCACTGCCGTGTTCTTTACAATAGCCAAGATCTGGAAGCAGCTCAAGTGCCCGTCAGTAGATGAGTGAATAAAAATGCCACGGTACATTTACACAATGAAATACTACTCAGCTTTAAAAAAAGAAGTAAATTTTACTCCTTGCAACAGCATGGAAGAATCTGACAGACACTCTTTTCTTCTCAACTGTCCAACACACCAAATGCGTGATCCTTGCCCATATCAAAGCATCTGTTCCTCTAATACATTTGGATCACGGACAACCAGCAAAGATAAACAGAGGTAACAGCCTTCTGCGCTGCAGTGCCAGATAAAGACAATAGTAACTGCAAAACAGAGACACTCCTCTGGTCTTGCACCACAGTGCTGTGGAGAATTTTCAAGGGCAACATAATCGATGCTGAATTTAGGTGTGAATGGAAGTAAACTCTCTCTCCAGAGTGGCTGCTTTAAAGGATAATTTGAAAGCACTGGAATAAAAATTGCATTTTATAAAAGTTTAGATTTGGTCACACAACATGATGCCAGTGTAAGTGGGCACTAGATTATTTGAAAGGAAAAGAAAACAGAGCATGCAAAAACAAACAAACAAAAAAACCCCTCAAAACCTGAAATGAGAGATGGGAGTGAATGAAGGAGGGGAAAGAAGAAAAGAAAGAAAACAGGATTCTATTAGAGTATGCCAAAGGTCGAATTATGCTTAATAACCTTTCTAATTTTACGAGGCATAAATATGGTGACAGTCATGTCATGACATCATTTAGCCCTGGAACTGGAGGAGAGCTTGGTCCTTCAGATAATGGAGCTGAGGATGGTAATAGGAAGAAACGTATAGTGCAGGGTGACAGGTTAGTTCTTTTAGGGTCGCAGACTCCTTCCTAGTGCTGCATAAAAGAGATTATTATATTGACTTTCAGAAGTTATCTTGACATTTCCATTAAAATCATGATTTTGACAGGTTTATGTATTCAGCCCCTTTCATTTGCATGGGATTGAAACTTGACATTAGAAATCTTCAGACCAAATGCATTTTAATCACACATACTTGCATATTTATGTGTGCACACATTAAATGCAACATGTAAGCCTACAGAGTACATATCAATTTTTAATAATCCTTATATCTTATAGTGTTTACTGAATTGCTCATTGCTATGGTACGTGTTTGATAATCTACCAAAAATGCAAAATATATTTGAAGAGTTATAACAAATGGGGTCTGTATAAAAGCTGTATTTTTTATAGTAGCTGGGCTACTCAGGGCTTAGCAAGGTAAGCATTGAGGGCTTTTTGTGGAATTCTTCTTAATTTGGTGAAGCCACTTACATAATTGTATTGTTATTAATTTTTTTTGCCTTTTGGTTTTTATTTTTTAGGGGCTATGCCTACGTTTAAAACCATTACATTTCATTCATTTAAAGTCCTCCGCACAGACTCACAATCGCTTATGAGGTCACATGGGGCTTCTTAACTCTTGTCTGTGCCTTCGCTATGCAAAGGTGGGCTGGAGGACCTGCAAAATTGGCATCACCGTGAGACTGTTAGAAAGTCTCAGGTGCCACATCAGACTAGGGATTTTTCCCATGCACATGAACATTCGAGAAGTTTTGGTGTGAGCAATTATTCAGAACAAAAAACAATTAGCAGAAAACTGTGTAAAGCATCCTAGAAATTTTATTTTCGAAAAGTTCAATTATATTGAGAAATAATCAATTACTAAAATATCAGTCTTTTACCAGAAGCCTGGTATTGTGGGTGGATCTCTCGAATTCATGATATGCCATTTCTATGGCTGTTAAAACCCCTGATCGCAGAGCTGGACAAAGGGACCTTTGCGTCAGATCAGACTCTAGACTGTTTTTACATGGTCTGTGGGCTAAAAACGGTTAGCATATTCAGTGGTTCAAAAAAGTAAAATGAAGAAGAATATTTCACGACATAAACATTATACAAACTCCACATTTCAGTGTCTGTAAGTAATGCTTTAGACAACTGACTATCTGTGGCTGGAAGGACACACTCGAGTAGTTACAACAGAGAGTATGTGCTCCACAAAATCAACACCACTTTGCTCTCTGGCCCTTTAGTGAAAGAAAAAAGCGTGGACACTTGCTCTAAAGTATAGATTTCTGTATGTGTGTAACATATGATAATATTCTTCAGCATAAAGTCACTCTATTAAATAAAATTAGTTGATGTTTTTTAGAATTCTGGATACCCAATAGAGGTGAATAAATACACAAAACAGAAATTATTTTTATTTTGCTTTGAGATCAGTAAATGAAAAATTTCATACCATAAATGAACACCCATATCATATATATTGTTCATTCTTAGCTAACAGTAAAAGGACTTCAAAATGATGTTTAAATGTACAGGCACAGCTTAGCAGGGTGATATGCTGTGAAGCTACTTGTGGGAGAGAAACTGACGTCTTGTTTACTTGGGATTTCAAATTAGGATGCTGCTCTTGTTAGACATTCTCAGAACCTCCAAGTCTCCAGTTTGGAGTGGGCTTTCTGATATTTCTTTCTCTTTTTTTTTTTCAGAGTAAACATCGCCCAATTGCCCACTTCAGCTGATATTTGACTAGTAGTAATGAATCCCTTTCAGGACACAGTCACAGAACTAAAACAGACAGCAGCTGTTGGTGAGGAGCAAATATCTATGACAGAGCCCATGAGTTTTACTCCAAAAGAGAAAGAAACAGCAATAGTTCAGGCTATTTCTTGTACTTAAATTGCTGTAGCAGATTAGAACAGCGATTTTCAACCAGTGTCATGGCACACTGTCTTGCTGCAGAGTTTTTAAAACATATAATACCTGACTATTTAGTCAGGGGCACTGACCTCTTTTTCCTTACACTGTCAAATAAAAAAAATGACAACAGCCAAAACAGCAATACCCTCTGGTATGAAACCCTTGAGCCATAAATATATGTCTTGAGCCTATCTATGTATTGAGCCATAAATATATAGGTCACATAATAGAGTTGCATCTTATTGGTCCCGTTGCATAATAAGGTTGCATCTGGTTGGTTAATTCTTGGTACCAGAAATTCTTGTTTACAATATAGACACATGATTTTATTTAAAAAGTCATTTTGGACCAAGAACAGGAGGTAATTACTATTATTATTTTCTTGCTAAATCAATCAAAATTCTACCTATTTTTTGTTAGACTGGCAAAAAATATTGGCAATTAGTAGATGTGTGCCATGAGATGAAAAAAGGTTGAAAATTGCTAGATTAGAAGATAGCCAATGACAGGAAATGGGAATAAGAGCTACTGTCACAATCTGTGACTTAGGAAAAGGACAAAGGACCTCAATAGCCTATTCAGGCATACTATAATGTGGCAGAATATAATGATGGCTGTTGAAAATGGTCACTGAGTTATTGAGAACAGTGATACTTATCTTAGTACTCATTGTTTAAAATAATAAAATATTGTAATGTTTGACACATTTCAGAAGGATTTCCATCAAAATGCTTAGCTTTGCTACTGAAGAAGAGATGCTTTAGTTATCTGGAATGAATATTTAAATATGTGAACATCTTTGCAGGCTGTGCTGGGTACAAGAGATATCACTATTCTAAAAGAATGATTAGAAACCACATACCTGTACTCACATTAACCTCCAGAACCAGCAGTCAAGGAATAAAGGTTGTCTCATAGGAGAAAGAAAAAGTATGTAGTGAGGCATGTACACTAATGGTTTACCCATGTACTTGGTTTCCCTTTGCATTAAATTTTCAAATTAATTATTTTTTACTTTGAATATTTATAAGAATTGGAATCCACACTAGAGAAAGCAAAAGTACAAAGCGACAAGACCTATTTTAAAAGTTAAATATACTTCTTTTAAAATGAGAAGTTACCAATCATCTTAATAGATACAGCTAAAGCTTTTGATAAAATTCAACATCTATTTATAATCAAAACTCTTAACAATGTAGGTATAGAGAGAAAATACTTCAACATAACAAAAGCCATTAAAGACAACCCCAGAACCAACATCATTACTCAACACTAGAAAGATGAAAGCTTTGCTTCTAAGACGGGGAACAGGACAAGGATGCCCACTGTTGCCACTTGTATTCAACATAGTATTAGAAGTCCTGGCCAGAGCAATTAGGCAAAATAAAATAAAATAAAATGCATCTAAATTTGAAAGGAGGAAGTAAAACTGTCACTATTTGCAGACAACATAATTTTATATATAGACAACCCTCAAGACTCCACAAGAAAACTATTAAAACTAATAAACAAATTTACTAAAGCTGCAGGATGCAAAATCTACATGTAAATATCTTTTGTGTTTTTACACACTAACAACAAACTATCACAAAGAAAACTTAAAAAATAATCCCATTTACAATTACATCAAAGAGAATAAGATACTTTGGAATAAAGTGAACCAAGAAGGTGAAAGACCTATTCACTGAAAACTGTAAGACACCTGATGAAAGATATTAAAGACACAAATCAATGGAAAGTATTCCACACTCATGGATTTCAACTGATATTATTAAAATGTCCACACTACCCAAAACAATCTATAGGTTCAATTCAATCCTTATAAAAATTCCAATGGCATTTTTTTTCACAGAAACAAAGCAAACAATTCTAAAATTTGCATGAAACCACAAAAGAATCAGAAGAGCCAAAGCAATTTGGAGAAAGAAAAACAAAGCTGGAGCTATTAAGTGCCTTCATTTCAAATTACATTACAAAGCTATATAATAAAAATGGTATGACACTGACATAAAAATGAACATACAGATAAATAGAGCAGAATAGCAACCCCAGAAACACATCACACATATATAGTCAACTAATTTACAACAAAGTAGACAAGAATATATACAATGGGCAGGGGTCAGTCTCATCGATACATGTTGTTGCAAAAACTGGCCAGCCACATGTAAAAGAATGAAGCTAGACCACTATCTTATACCACAGACAAAAATTAACTCAAAATAGAATAAAGATTTGAATGTCAAACCTGAAACTGTATAGTTCCTAGAAAAAAAAAACAGATGATAACATCCTTGATGACAGTCTTGTTTGGATCTGAATCTAAAAACAAAGGCAAACAAAGCAAAAATAAACAAATGGAACTATATCAAACCAAAGAGCTTCTGCACAGCAAATGAAACCAGCAATAAAGTGAAAAGGCAACCCACTGAATGGGAGAAATATTTGCAAATTATATATCCTATAGGGGTTAATATCCAACATATATAAAGAACACATACAACTTAATAGCAAACAAAATAAAGCAAAAAATTGAATTAGAAAATGGGCAGAGGATATGAATAGACATTTACCTAAAGAAGACATGTAGATAGCCAACAGTCACATAAAAAGGTTCTTGACATCACTAATCGTCAAGGAAATGCAAGTCAAAATCACAGTGAGACACTACATCATACCTATTAGGATGGCTATCATCAAAAAGACAAGAACAACTGTTGGTGATGATGTTGAGAAAATAGGACCCTTGTACACTGTTGGTAAAACGTATTGGTGCAACCACTATAGAAAACAGTATGGAAGTTCTTCAAAAATCTACAAATAGAACTACCATATGATCCAGCAATCCCACTTCTGGGTATTTATCCAAAGGAAAAAAAGGACACTAATTTCTTATAAAGTTGTATGTACTCCTATAAACACTGCAGTATTATTTACAGTCACTAAGATATGGAAACAACCTTAGTGATGAGTGAATAAGTAAAGAATATAAATACACACACACACATATATATATACTTATACACACACACACATATATTCCTTAGCCATAAAAAAGAGTGAAATTTTACCATCTGCAAAAACGTGGATGGACCTGGAGGAAATGAAGCTAAGTGAAAATAGACAGAGAAAGAAAAATGTCATGTGATTTCATTTGCATGTAAAATCTAAAACACAAATGAACAAACACAACAAATCAAGACAAAACTAGATACAGAGAAGAGAACAATGGTTTCTAGAGGGGAAGGGTATCAGGGGTGGGGCCAATGGGTGAAAAGTATCAAGTGTTACAGACTTCCAATTACCAAGCAAATAGGTCATTCAGATATAATGTACAGGAAAATAACAGTCAATAACACTGCAGTGCATACTTCAAAGCTGCCAAGAGAGTAAATCCTAAAAGTTGTCACACAAGGAAAAAAAGTGTTACTTCATATAGTAATGGAGAGTGACTAGACTTATTGTGGTGATCATTTTGCAGTGTATACAAATAATGAATCATTATGTTGTGTACCTGAAGCTAATATAATATTATATATCAATTATATCTCTTTTTAAAATTATCTTTTTTGAATTTTTTAAAAAAATTATTGAGGTGACACTGGTTAACAAAATTATACAGGTTTCAGGTACACAATTCTACAAAACATCACCTGTACACTGTATTGTGTGTTAACTGCTCTAAGTCAAGTCTCCACCCATCCCTATTTATCCCCCTATAATCTCCAATTGTATCTCAATTTAAAAAAATTACCCAGAATGCTTTACAGTCACCTATAGAACCTTTAGATACTTCTTAAGTAGGGTGTATTATATACCTCATATTTATTCAAATAAATTGGTTTGCAATTCTGTACAACTGAATATGCTATAGCTTGCTTCTAAGAATAAAATATCTTGCATTGCATTTGGGCACCGAGCACCAGTTTAGCATTCAGCTGGTGCTTCCATCATGGGCTGTAACTTGGCTCATTCATCAGCCTGAAATGGACTAATTTAAAATAGTCTGAGAAAGAAAAGGGGAAAAAAGCTAATTGTCTGCAAAGAGGTGTTAAAATGAAATAAAAATATGGGAAATTAGGAGTTGAAGAGGTATCTTTTTCAGCTGTCGCAGCCTACTGTGTGAGGACGCGTACCAGTAATTTGTGAAGATGTGTGGGTATTGAATTGCTTTGCGCACAAAGCCAGTCTAGTGAGTGATAACTCCAATACCAGCTTTGACTTGAGTGGATTAGGTGCTAAGTGGGTTTAACAAAATTATCCAGAGCATTACATCATATTCCTCCCACTTCTTGTGACAGAAGCTATTATTCTCTTGGGCTGTGCTGAAATGAAGTGGTAAAGAATGTGGAAGGGGTGAAAGGGTAAGGGGATAAGCAGAATGGATAAAAAAAGGGTACACTCCTGATGGGCCCTTGTACTCTGAAAAACTGAGAAGAGTGTGGCTGAAATGAGAAGTGCCCGGCTTAAAATGGTATCTTCATTATGTTTCTACTCTGGTGAATAATGAGTAAGATTACCCTTAAAATTTGCTCCTTGTATATTCAATTTTGGAGTCTCCTAAACGTTTGAGATAATAAAAATCAAGAAAAAATGACAACAGTTAACAATACTGTATTTATATTTGACAGTTGCTAAGCGAATAGATATTAAAAGTCCTCATCACAAGAAAATAAACTGTGGGCGAGGTGACTGATGGGAACTAAACTTATGAGGGAATTATTTTGTAATATATACACATGTCAAGTGATTATGTGATACGCCTGTTTTAGGTGTTATAGAATGTTATATGTCAGTTCTACCTCAATAAAACTGGAAAAACATAAAAAAAAACAAGATCAAATAAAAATGACTCCTTCCTTCCCTCTTTCCTTACTCCCTCCCCACCTCCTCCCTCCCCTTTCCCTTCCTTTGCTTCTCCTCCTCTCCTCTCCTTTCTCTTTCCTTCCTTTCCTTCTGCCCTTGATACCACGGCCAGGCACTGGATCATCACTGAATATATAGATGGATACACATAGTACCTGCCTTTAAACAGCACACCTACGCTACTATAATACAGAAACAGAAAGAAATTTAGCAAGAGCCAGCCTATGAGACCTGAAGAAGAAGAAATCTTCTGCCTTGGGTTTACACAAACATTCACATCAGCCACTGATCCAGGATGTGAGTGTAAAACCGAAACGGTCTAAAGTAGCAAATAGTGGTGGAGTAAATGCAAAACCAGCCAAGGTGGGACGTTTCTCCCTTAACCACACAGTAAGGTTCATTTCTGTAAAGAAGTAAACACTGTTAAAAATAATATAAACGAGTTGAAAATGTCTACTGATTAAAATGGGATGCAACATTACTTAAAAAGTCATCTCATCTGATTTAAATTCTCAAACAAAGAGTAGTGGAATTTGAAGTTCTGCATCACTTTGCTAGCAAATTATTTTCCATTGCGCAACCCTGCCAATTACCTTGTAAATAACAGAAGAGACCTCAGGGACCAAACCCTAATCACAGGAGGTGATCTGAATGTGAATTTGCTCTCCACCATCTTAAACAAGAGCCCTAGAAAAGAGCGACAATATCTTGCATTTTCTTCATCTACGAACAGGCAGAAGGCAAATGGGTTCCAAAGCAGAAGAGGGAGTGTTTCTGTAAGAGGTTTTCCTTGCAATTTCACCAGCAGGGAGCAAATCATATTTTTCACCAATTTAATTGAAGTCTAGCTCTATGGCAGATGATATGTTTTGTTAATAGTCATCTTTGAAATATATATATGGCCTTCTTAGGTTTTCACTTATTAAACTGTTTAATTCTGTCCCTGTTTTTATGAATCCTTCTGCATTTTTATAACCTATAAATTCATCACAATCTAATTAAAAGGCTTGTTAAGCCATCAACAGAAATGACTTTTCCCAAGCTAATATAGCTTCTAAGTCCATTTGTGATATCATCATATGGTTTTGGGTCTGAGATTCATTCAACTCCTTTGCTGTTGTTGAACCCACAGGACAGTGGGGGCAGTTATCTCTTCATCTAAGGCTTCATAACTCAGTTGGGGCACGAGATTGGCTTGACAAACATCCCACAACAAGAACAGTGAACATTTTTTACTTTTCACTGAGATACAATTCCTTTTGTTTCTAGGGCCAGACAATAGCAAACAACTAAGGGTGCATTTTCATGATGTGTAACATAAAATGAGAAAACACCAATCCTTTTATTCACTGACTTAACAATTGTAATTTTGTTCAATTCGACTACATTGAGCCTGATGAGTTTTTAAAAAATAACTGAAATTCTTCTCTTTGAAATGAAAAGAGAAGAAACAACTAGTCAATAATCTTACTTATAATAAAAGATTGGGTAAATGTCTATGAGAGAGTGGAGAAAGGTTGAAATGTTCCAAGTGTAATCGCTCAGAACCAGAGAGATAAGGTGAGGGTAGGAGCTGGAACTCAACTTTTTGGAGAAGAATTAAATATTTAGAGGAAATTTAGATTATTAACTTAGTTGTGTTATTTTGAAAGTAAAACTTTCATTTCTAATTCAGGTGAAACTTACAATCTTATTTTCAACATAAAAAAGAAAGCTTTGTTGTCTGTAATTATTGTCTTTCCTTTTCAACTGCATGTGTGTGCATGTTAGGTAGAAGATAGGGAATATTGAGAGAAAATGTCAGAATGAATGGAAGAAGAAATGATTATTAGTGGGAATTCTGCAACACCCTCTCAGGAACATTCCCCCAAAATAGCTTTGGGTTGACGGGGAATATTTAAACCGCCAGGGACTTAACTGTTACTGACAGATATCCCCTAGGGCTAGGCAAGCGATGGGCAATGCAGGAGCACCAGAACACAGTTCTGGACAAATGCACAAATCCTTATCACACGTGCAAACCGCCCACATGCAGCCATGCATGTCTCTAAGCCTGTGCCCAGAGCCCCACCAAACTGGGTCATCTCATAGCACATCTTGTGGTCAACATCTCTGATATATTTACTGAAAAAATAAGGGGATCCTTGCCCTGGCCAGTGTGGCTCAGCTGGTTGGAACCTTGTCCCATACAAACAAAGGCTGTGGGTTGGATTCCCGGTCAGGGCACATGCCTATGTTGTGGGTTCTGTCCTGGTTGTGGTGTGTGGAAGAAGCAGGGGATCGGTATTTCTGTCTCAAATTGATGCTTCTCTCTTTCTCTATCCCTCCCTTCACCTCTCTCTAAAATCAATCAGCATGTCCTTGGGTGAGGATTAAGAGAAAAGGGGAATTTTTGATAAATCCTGACACTGGGAACATCACCAAAAATAACTTTTTGCATTTGGCTGCCTCATTCTTCAACATATCTTAAGTCATCTCTTGTTTTGATTTCCGATAAGCTCTCTGTGAAGTGAAAATGATTTAACACTTTCCTTAATGTTGTGAAAAGCACGAAATAAATTTTCTCAATTAGTACTATGTTTCGTTTTTTTTTTCCTGACAATTCCTTGTAAACCATAACTGGGAAAACAGTAGAGTTCAAAATTTAACTATATTTAACAACTCTTTTCTTTTCCTGGCTTGATAATGATGGGTTGTGAATCCTTTATTTATCTGCTTCTCCATGATAACTTCCTAGTCATGAAGAAATTTTACCCAGTAAAGTATTAATAAATACTTGTGTATCACTTTAGATTTAGTTTATGGAAAATATTTGAGGGATGTCAGCCCACTGAAAACAAACATTCACGGAGCTTTTCCACTGAGGCAGGAGCTACTACAATTTGCCCGGAAGTGTAAGCATGAGGCAGAAGAACAGGAATCAAGTTAGGGAAATTCCCCGTATGAGAGCAAATAAGGACATATCTAGTAAGGCCGTTTCAATAGGACGACTCAGTAAGAGAGTGGATGAGAAAGGCGAAGATCAATTTGCTTATCCAGTTGAAGAAAAGTCCTGAAGTGTTCTTTGCATAATATAAAAAGCATGGCAGAGCAACTGGCAAAAAGGTTCAGGATCCTTTTACTTTCTAATGGTGTTTTCACAGTAAATGGAAAGGTTTCAGGTCTTTATTTTTTTAACTGCTTTTCTTCCAATTATCTCGGCCCCCCACCCCCTCCAGAAGAGGACAGGAGGGACAATGGAAGGAGGGTCAGAATCGTGCATCCCTGGAGATCACTGGGGTCAATGTTGAGTGCACATTCTGGTCCTACTACTTGTTAATTCTGCAGCCTCGGTTTTCTCCTCAATCACATGTTGGAAGGCAGTAGTGTGTGCTTTCTATACGACTAGGGGTAGGGTGGTTCATGTCGACCAAGCTGGATGCACATTTGTTAGCCCATGTTAGTTCCATCACTGTGTTGGATGAAATAGCATTTCCATCATAGCCTCGACATTTCCAAAAGTCCTCGCTAAGAGCTGTGGTAAAATAAGCTTAGGGAAAAATACATTAAATAACAATAGAGGAACAATATATTGGCTGTCCTAAGCTCTTCCAGTAATGGCTTTGGTGAGAGACGTGTACACTCACAGAAATGGAAATATCCCAATGTCACTGTGTTGATTCTTGGAAAAATCGGGAGTCAGAGGTCAGAGAATCTAATGGACTTGTCCATGTTATTGACCGAGAAACCAAGCATGGAACCTCGGTTAGCAATGGGATACCCAGAGCTGGACTGTCTATCACACAGGACACAAGGGAAAAACTGTTTTGAAGCTATTCTCTACAACTTTGCTTGCCTTGGTGGTGGGGGTTTTTGTTTTGGTTTTTGGTCCCAGCTACACTGCGACCTTGAGTGCCAATGATTCCTGCGGAGAGGTGGCAGGCTGTGCCACAGAGCTCAGATTTACTGTGTTCCCAGTGTAGCACTCTATGTAGTATAATCCTTGGAATATTAGCTTTGAAGGGGTGTCAGCCTGCAGTAGATCCCCACAGTGTTCCCCACCTACAGTTGTGCAGCCTTGGACAAATTGCTCTGCAAATATCAGTCTTCTCATCTGTAAAAGGGGAATAATACAAGCATGCGATTCATATTGCTGTTGTGAGGAATATGTGAGACAATGTAGGGAAAGCAAAGAGCCCATGGCCCGGCCGGGGTGGGTGACAACAGGACTCATGAAAATGGCCTCCAGGGCTCCATGTCATGTCCCAGAACACCTCCACTCTGGGCTGAAGATTGGCATACAGAGCATAACTGTACTGTTTACAACTACCTGAGAATAGAACTACCTGGCCCAGCAATTCCATTTCTGGGCATATATCCCAAGGAATCAAAACCACTATCTCCAAGAGGCATCTGTATCCCCATGGTCAATGCAGTGTCACTCACAATTGTTAAGGTATGGAAACAGCTCAAGTGCCCATCAGCTGATGAATGGACTAAGGAGGCATTCAAACAAGAAATGACCATTATGTGGCAGGACAGAGGTCTTTGCTAGAACTACCATGGTGATCATGCTGTGACATTTAAATATATCAAATCAACATCATGTACACCTTGAACTTATACAATATTTATGCCAAGTATATGTCAGTAAAAGAAAAAGAATGAATGAATGAATGAAAAAAGAATGAAAAAATGAAGAAGCGATATGCATAAACATAGATATACATACACATATAGTCTCTCTGATTGGTCAGAGCTGCACAGCTCTGTCTGGATGGGCAAAACCTTGGTCCTATTGGTGGATATAGGATTCCAGGAACTCCTCCATAAAGCTGGCTTAGGTGGCAGAAATACGGAGCAGGCAGGGAATTCAGCACAGGAGCAGGCAGATCAGTGTCGGCTTCTCCCTGTAGGGCAGTGTGCTTGGGGGGCCCAGTGTGGAAATGGCTGCTAGGCTCTGTTTGTTGTTTCTTTCTTTCTTGTCTTTCATTCCTTTTTATTTTATTGTTTGAGCCCAGTTCGTCCCCAGGAACCTTTTTAGTTGGTATCTTCTTTCTTAAGGTCCACAGATGTGTATTTTATAATAGTCTGGTGGAGTTTGGAATAGCATTCCATAATCAAACATTAATATTTCTCCAGCAAATGTGTGAGTAGGAAAATTAAAAGTATAAATAGCTTCATGTCTGATCAGGTCAGGCTTACCTCCAAATGTGAGTTCAGCTTGGGCTAAAAACTGAAACGTTTTCTTGTAATTTATACTCAGACAAAAGTTCACCTAACCTGAACTAATAGTTGGCGAATGTAGCCTGATCTGATATGAAGCTATTTATAGCTCTAAATTCATCTATATGCTTCTTGAGAATAAGACATGCAATTTATTCACCTTTTTATGACCTCTGGCACTTAGCACTGAACTTTCATATAGCAGGTGCTCGATATATTGTTGAATTAAATACATGCACACATAAACATATATATCGAGGTGAATAATATTTTAAAACAAGACAAGAAAGACAACTCAGTGTTAATTATCACAGGCTAGCTAACGATTCAAAACATTTGTATTTTTTCCTCCCCCTGGCTGTCACACCCCCGGGAAATATAAGAGTATAATGGCAGTTCAGGAAATGAAATCTACATTTGTTACTTGTTACTTTTCTCCAGCAGAAACTCACATGCTAGGAGCAAAAGCCAATGCTTATTTGTTTTGCTTCATTATCCTAATGAATAAGATAAGACTTTAAGGGATTTGTCACTGAATCAGACATTGGAGCATTCTGTATAGTTTGTTTTTCAATGTTTGTATCTGTGCATATAAATAAGAACAAAGAACAGTTATTTTAGGCAAAGTGAACTAAACCTGGTTAACCCAGGCTGAATTTACATGTTGGCATTTAACCTTTATTACATCAGATGTGCCTTTATCAGAGAAATGATACCATGGTGGTAACGGACGACAGATCCTGCTTTAGTCTGTGATTTATGGCCACACGTCACTTAATGATGGGGACACCTTCTGAGAAATGAGTCATTAGACGATTTCATCGCTGTGCGAACCTCACATAACACATTTACACAAACGTAGATGGTCTAGCCTACAGACTGTTGCTTCCAGGCTACAAGCCTGTCTGGCATGTTACCGTACTGAATACTGTAGGCAACTGCACCACCAGGGTGAGTATTTGTGTCTCTAAACGTAGCAGTGCAGTGAAAGGCAGTATGAAAAATAAAGAATGGTACGCCCCCGCGTGGCCTTTGCAATGAAGGGAGCCCACGGGACTGGACGCTGCTCTGGGCGCGGCCGTGTGTGAGCGGTGAGAGATTGTGTGGGCCGCGACATCCCCATGCAGGGCTGTAGACTCTGCAAACACTGTCAGTACACGTAGGCTGCGTTCAATCGGAAAACAATGTATTTCTACATTCAATAATAAATTAAATTTAGCTTGCCGTGCGTTTTTACATTATAAACATTTTAATCTTTTAGCTTTCCATCGTTTTGTAATAACACCTTAAAACACAATCACGTTACGTGCAGCCAGGCGAAAATATTTTCTTTTTATCCTTATTATAAAAGGTTTTTCTATTATTATTATTATTATTATTATTATTATTTTACTTTTTAAACTTGTTTTGTTGGAAACTAAGATACAAACACACCTTCAGCCTAGGTGGGCACAGGGTCGGGATCTTCAGTATCACTGTCTCCCACCTCCACCTCTGGTCCCACCAGAAGGTCTTCAGGGCAGAAACATGCAGGGAGCTGTCACAGCTCATGACAACAGTGCCCTCCCAGGAACATCTCCTGAGGGACCTGCCCGAGGTTCTCCTTGAGGAGTTATTTAGTTTTTTTCAGAAATATGAAACCATGGTGCCTTGCTCAGCTGTGCCTTTCTTTCTTTCTTTCTTTCTTTCTTTCTTTCTTTCTTTCTTTCTTTCTTTCTTTCTTTCTTTCTTTCTTTCTTTCTTTCTTTCTTTCTTTCTTTCTTTCTCTTTCTTTCTTTCTTTCTTTCTTTCTTTCTTTCTTTCTTTCTTTCTTTCTTTCTTTCTTTCCTCCCTCCCTCCCTCCCTCCCTCCCTCCCTCCCTCCCTCCCTTCCTTCCTTCCTTCCTTCTCTCTCTTCTTTTTACTATTGATTTGTTTGTAAGCAGATAATACACCTGGAGCATTCCCATCTATTAATGGAAATTGGTAACTGTAATACTCTATGCTTTCAAACTTTTTAAGGAACTTGTTGAGGTTTGCAAAAGCTTCCATTAAACCCTTCACTGTGAATTTTCTTGGCATGAGGGGTTCTTTTTTCTCCTCCAGCAGTTTCCTTTTCTCTTGCCTTTTCCTCAGCCATGAGTTCCTCTTCCAGTATGAACAGCTACTACTTAGAAAATCCCTTAGGGACCATTTCTAGGAGCTCCTCAAAGTCATCCTCATGTACACTCAGGTTAAAGTTGTTTGCCATCTCACCAAAACTTCACTGATTTTTGCAACCTCCTCATCCTGGGAAAATCCTTTGAAATCATGGATGAATTTGTTGAGTGTCTTCTTCTAGATGCCATTCATGTAATCTTATGGGCCCACTATTGAATATGTGGGCTGTTGTCTACCAAAATATTGTTACGTGGTACATGGTTGTATATAAATATACATACTTTTCTTTATGCAGAGATAGCAAAATCCCCCTTTTTGTTAACCCTTGAGAATGAACCTTTACTGCAAAGAAGCGTGGCTATTCTCAGGAGTAGAAATTTTTGCTTGGTGACAAGATCTAAAGTCCTGGGTATCTAGGTAACAGGAAATCCTTAAATACCTACTGTTCTTCGCCTGAATGACAGAGATATGTAGCTTTAAACCTTGACCTCTAAACCCCTTTTAACAATAAAGGGTTCTCTTATTCTAAAGTTTTGATTTTGGGAAATTAATAGTAAAAATAATACATATAAATAATTAATATATGTGCATAGATCTTTGCTAAGCTTATTCCAAAGAATGAATTAGGCTGATATCAAAACATCTTACATTCTTGGCTATAGAATACATAGTGAGTTGTTTAGTAGAAAAGATTGCAGATAGGATATTTGCCTCAGGCTGGGTTCTTTTCAAAGTGGAGCCTGAAACAATAGCTTGGGTTTTGCCAGCTTATCTGGGAGGTGATCATAACAGCCAGAACAAGACAGGGACTGAGGGAAAGCCACTGGAGCAGACATTGCAGAATTAGATTCCACTGTGAAAAATTGATGCTCATTTTGCCTGGAAACCCTGTGAGTTACAGATACATAGTGTGAACACCCTATAAAAGAATAGAAGGCTAGATCATCCCTCCACTGATTTCTTTATTTCATTGGTTCAAGGGTGCCCTCAGGGCACGAAATCCCTTGAGCTTTTGTTACTCCCAAACTTGGGTTGATCAAAAGACTGAAGAAATTCTTCCACACACATCAAGACTCTTGGTTATTTAAAAGAATAGACTTGATAGCCTGCTCATCATTTTAACAGAGCATAGAATCACAGGTCAGGGCCTTTCCACACGCAGACAAGTGGTTTACCTCCTTTCATCATTCTGTCTCATACATGTTACTTTTCAGGAATGGATCGTTACCGTGCTTTAGGAGCACTATATACACCCTCATGTCTATGTTTTTTAGTTGATAGCATAAAAGATGGTTCATGCCCCTCCCCAGGGCAGCAATGATGGGGTTCCACTCATAGAGCCAGATCACAAAGGAACCTCTGTTACTATCTCCCACCCACAACCCAAATGGACTTATGAAATAAAAAGAAAGATGCCTCACCAGCACAGAGCTGGGAGTCCAGTAAGGGCAGTATAGGATTTACTAAATATTAAGGAGAAAGTGAAGGCTGGATTTGTTCGACAGTCAGTTTGACTGATGTGTGGCAAGAGAAGAACACATAGTTCTACTCTTTGGGCAACCATTTACCTACAAAAGCCAGCTGCTGAATACTTTAGTAATGATGTCATGGACATGAATGGCATGATTAGATTTGCATTTCATCACCTGGGTGAGCTTAAGGAGAATGTACAAGGGACACATGAAGCTGAAGTGAAGGAAATGAGTGAGGACTCTAGTGCAGAAATACGGGCAGGAAGGCTGAAGACTGGGTGCCTGCCGTGGGGGTAGAAGGAAGAGGAGGGGACAGATTTCAGGGCTATGAGAGCAGCTTAGTAGGAAAGCATGGTGACTGACTGAATGCTGTGAATGAGAGACAAAGAGGCCTCCCCATAGCCTCCCACTTGCTGCTTGGGTGCAAGGCAGATGGCAAGTCGCAAAGCAGGCAAGCAAGTTCATCTTTTCAGGTTTCTAAACAGGTGCATTTTCTATGACAGCAGGCCTTGCTGTCTAATGCTCAAAACAAAAGGACCACTTGCAATTTCTCCTTTCAAAAGCACTTGTTTGCTTTTTGTTTTCTGCTTATATTCAATGGTAAGAAAACAATCTCAAGGAGACTCAGAGGTAGCCATCTTCTAATTACCCTAATTCACTGGATGTTTAGATAGATTAATATCCCTGAATTTATTTCCTTGTAATGGATTGACTTGTCTAGCCAGCCAATAAAAGCGGCATTGGGACTTTGTGTATTTCTCCCAATATTATATTATAGTAACTGACAATAATAACAGTAATAATTATCCAATTTCAAGATGGAGAGGTACCTTTGACCTCTATTTGATCCCCTTGGTCTATCTAAGTCTGATTCAGCATTGATTTCTTTCCCAAGGAAGTTGCTATAATCATGTTATGGCTGATTTATCACAATATGCTTGCTGGCTAGTAATTTCTCATCTTGAACTTGCTTCTCATTTTTTTTTCCTCCGCCAAAAGACATATTAAATATATTTTTTTCCTAAGCAAGGCAAATTCTCAAAATTCTTCCATATTTCTCTCAGTGGGTGGTAAGTGAACTGTGGTCTTTGAGAACCTATCCTAATTGCACTGTATATGTTGGTGGGGCATAGATCAAACACAAATAAAATAAGCTGTCTGCAGGTACTATAATTTAGATTGCAAATATGGTAACAGAGAAAGAATATATGCTCCCAAATCACTAGATTTAGGTTCTATATTTCTTCTAGCAATTATGTTTGTGATTTGAAGCAAGTCACTTAATATTTTCTAATTTCACTGTCTTTGCTTATAAATTACATCTAGTTGAACCCATCCTGTACACACGAATATTCATAGCTAATGAGTTTAAGCATATCTAAAGGTGGTGATAATAAATATAATGGGAATTTCATTACTCTAGCTTACTGTAGAGTTCAATATCAGCTAGTACATCTGTAAAAATGTATTCATCATTTGAAAAGGGCACATATTTCACTTCAGGTAAATTTTAAGTGAAAAATTCCTTTACAATTATTCAATACCAACCCCCTCACTGTGCAAATGATGAAACTGAGGGTTCGAGAGATTAAGTAACGTGACCAAGTTTCACACATGTATCTCACTAGTTCCCACTTCAAGGGACTTCAAGTCAAGTCTTATAATTCCTAATCCAATTGCTTATAATTCCTCCTTCAAAAAATTAACAGGTGCTCCAACATGGCCATCAACGGGGGAATTTAATCTGCAGAGGTCAGAGAGTGATATTGCAAATAACCAACTTCCAAATCCTAATGGCTTAATACACTCTTTTCTTCGTTCATGCTTCACATCTATTGTGGGTTGCTGGAAGCTCTGGTCTGTATTATTGTCTCTTGAGGCCCTAGGCTGACAAATCAGCAGATCTAGATCTTTTCCGGTCACCATGAGGAAGAGTGACAGAAAGGGACAAAGCACAGCATGGGCCTTAAACATCATCCTGCAGATGACAAATCATTTTTTTTGCCACATTTTATTAGCCAAACAAGTCACTTGACCACATCTAATGCCAAAGGAGATGGAAAAGTTAAATTCTTCCATAAGCCCAGTGAATGACACATTTAAATAATATAAGTAATACATTCCATAGTATGTTTAGCAAATAAAGAACATCAAAAATTGTTTACCTAAAGTAGTGAGGAGTTCAGAGACACCCTTCAGTGTCAGATTTATAATTCCCAATCCTCTTATAGTTTGCCCCTAAACTCTGATATAAAACAAACCTTCAGAAACAATAAGATGTAAACTTCCCAAAACTGAATGGCTGACATCCAAAACAGTGGCCTACTGGCCAGATTTAGTCAGTAGATGGATTATTCACCCCACATTATATATACATATTTTATGTATATTATATACAATATATTGCATATATTATGTATTTATGGTCTAATACTGAATTGTATTATTGTTTAATATTAAATTAGTGATCAATATTTTTTAGTGGAGACTTCTGTACAAAAAAAAAGACTTTTGTTCTCTTTAAAAATCAAAGATCTAGTCAAATCAATTATTCCTCCTTGGCAAAAGTTGGCTAGAATGACTAACATGTCTTCATGTAGCTGGATCAAGAGTTTTGTAGTTTTTAAAAAAAATTCTTGCCCAAGGATATGTTTATTATCTTTGAAGAGAGAGGAAGAGAGAGGGAGAGGGGTGAGAGGAAGAGAAAGAGAGAGAGATAAAGAGAGAGAGAGCCATGTGAGAGAGAAACTTTGATTAGTTGCCTCCTATATGCACCCCGACCAGGGATCAAATCCACAAACTAGATATGTGCCCTGACCAGGAATTCCAAATCAGCCAACAAATCTGGGCAAGAGTTTTCTAGTTTGTTACAGACCTCACAACTTCCTCTTTTCTTACATTTGGAGAGTGTCACTTATTTAATGTGAATGACATATCAGAAACTGCTAACTGTGCATCAGAATCCACTGCCTCCCTTCCTTGGGCTTATATTTTCCAGCTTTCTTTGCACTTAGGCAAAGGGATTGGATCCCCTCCAGTGGAGTGTGAGTGAAGTGATATGAGCCACTTCCATGCCTGGCCCAGAACCATATTCTTTCATGCTGAGATATCAGTGAAAAAAATGAAA
The DNA here is from genome assembly GCA_004024845.1 of Tonatia bakeri. Classification (NCBI taxonomy): domain Eukaryota; kingdom Metazoa; phylum Chordata; class Mammalia; order Chiroptera; family Phyllostomidae; genus Tonatia; species Tonatia bakeri. The sequence continues at coordinate 50,221 of PVIA01000169.1, forward strand.
ACTTGCTTTCAACTGTTATAAGATAAAAAATAAATGATGGTTGTATAAAGCCTCTGAAATTTTTAGGACTATTGTAGCAACAGAAATCAGTCTACCCTAATTAATATATGAGTTTTGTAGGCATCTGAGTGTGTGGTCACAATAAACCATTGAAGCAGATTCTTAGATATAATATTCTTGAAAATATTCAGAGACCAAATCAATTCAACTTCCTTTACCTGGGACAGAGGGTTAGGGGCAAGGAATTCCAGGAAAAGACAAAAATAAAAGAAGAAAAAAGAGATATGAGAATACATAGTCCCGTGATTGCAACAGAACATTCTTTTGTATGAATTCAGATATAAGAAACACATAGTGTAACATTCAAAACAAGAATATCATATCTTCCTAATTATAGAAACATGCATTGGACCCCAGTCCAATGCATTGAGCACATAAGGAGGGTTAAAAATTGTTCCTCCAAACCAATGCTATAAAAAAAAGCTCCCCTGATTTATTCATTTCATCTACTCTAATTATCATCATAGTTACAAATGGCATTCTTTAAGTATAATAAAATAGTCTGTTCAGACAGCTGTCCAGTTACTTCAAATTTCAGTCATCCATTATCTAAATCTGTACAGAATGGCATATGGTATAAACCCATTGCTCAAAGGCTACCTGGTTTTGTGACTGCAAAGTGAAATTGGTAGGCAGAGGATGTTACTACCAGAGCTCTCATTTTCTGCCTAAAATAAATGAGCTATATCTGGACGGGAGGCTTTCATTCAATTTGTTGCCAACCACCCTTGAGATACAAGTGAATTGTTGTGTTGCAGGTGAAGCATTTCCTTCCACAGGGTTGACATGCAATAAATGTCTGTGGAGTGAATAACTGAACTCCATCAATCTATTACCTGTTGATTTTGAAAGACAAAATTATTCATTATTAAGGGTAATAATTATTACCCTATCATTATTAAGGGTAATTATTCATCCAAGGTAAAAGAAGAAATATATAAAACCACTAAAAGAACTAAAGGGAGAAACAGTCAAAACCACAATCACAGTTAGGGACCTTAATACTCTGGTGACAGCTCATAATAGATCCTCCAAACAGAAAATACAGAAATGTTGGCTTTAATGGACACACTAGACCAAAAGGACATGTGCAGAGCCTTTCATGCCAGAATACCGGATTATACATTCTTCTCCAGTGCACATGGAAGAGTTTCCAGGACTTTGGTCACAAAAAATAGACTCAACTAATTCAAGAAGATTGAAATCATACCAAGGATATCTCTGGTCACAATACTTTGAAATCAGAAAAAGATGATGAAAAGGAAGTAAACAAACTCATATTTACATTGAGATTAGACAATATACTGATAAAAAATGACTGGGTCAAAGAAAAATAAAAGTTGAGATCAAAGGTATATAAAGACAAATGAGAATGACAACACAACATATCAAAATTTTTGGGATGCAGCAAAAGCAGTAGTAAGAGATAAGTTTATATCATTACGGGCCTATCTCAAGAAATAAGAGAAATTCCAAGTAAACAAACTAACATTACATCTAAAAGAACTAGAAAAAGAAGAACAAAAGCAGCATGAAATGAACAGAAAGAAATAATAAAAATTAGAGCATAATTGAATGAAATAGAGAACAAAAAGACCATACAAAAAGTTAATATAATAAAGAGCTGTTTTTTAAGATAAAATAAAAATGACAAACCCCTGACTTGCCTCACTAAGGAATAAAGAGAAAAGACTCATATAAATAAATCCCAAAATGAAAGAGAAGTTACCACAGACATCACAGATATACAAAGGATCATACAAGAATACTATGAAAGACTATGCCACCAAATTCAATAACCTAGAAGAAATGAGTAAGTTCCTAGAACTATACAATCTTCCTAGATGGACACATGAAGAACTGGCAAATCTAAATAGACCAAGCAACAGTGAGGAAATTGAAACAATCATCAAAAACCTCCCTCAAAATAAAAGTCCATGACCAGATGGCTTCACCAGTAAATTCTACCAAACATGTGAAGAAGATTTGATACTTATATTTCAAACTCTTCCAAAAAATTGAATGAGAGGCAATATTTCCTAACATATTTTATGAGGCCAACATTATCCTGATGCCAAAACCTGACAGGAATAACACAAAAAATGAAAACTGCAGACCAAATCTCTGATAAATACAGATACAAAAATCCTAAACAAAACACTAGCAAATCAAATACAGCAATATATTAGAAACTACATCACAGTCAAATAGAGTTCATTCTAGGGCCACAAAGATGGTTCAATATACGCAAATGATCAACATAATACACCACATCAATAAAAATGGATAAAATTATATGACATTATGAATAGATGCAGAAAAGTTGTTTGATGAGATACAACATCCATTTATGACTAAAACACTCAATAACATGGGTATAGAATGAAAGAAAGAATCTCAACATAATACAGGCCGTATATGATAAACCCTCAGTCAATGTCATACTCAATGGTGAAAAGCAAAGCTCTTCCTAAAATCAAGAACAAGACAAGGATGACCACTCTCACCACTCTTATTCACCACAGTGCTGGAAGACCTAGCCAGAGCAGTCAAGCAAGAGAAATAAAAAGCATCCAAATTGGGAACTAAGAAATAAAATTGTCCATTTTTGCAGATGACATGATGCTATATAGAGAAAACTCTAAAGACTCCACCAAAATACTATCATAAACAATAAACAAATACAGTTAAGTTGCTGAATACAAAGTCAATGTACAAAAATCCACTGCTTTCCCATATGGTAACAATGAAACTTCAGAAAAAAGAAATGGAAAACAATTACTTTGGCAACTGCTACCAAAAGAATAAAATACCTAGGAATAAACTTAAAAAAGGGTATGAAGGACCTAGATACTGAAAAATATAAAATATTGTTAAAGACACAGAAAAAGACACACTGAAATGGAAACACATTCCATGTTCATAGATTATAAGACTCATCATGGTAAAAATGGCTATATTACCCAAAGAAATATACAGATTTAATGCGATCCCCACCAAAATCCCAATGACATTTTTAAAGAAATAGAACAAAAATCATCAGATATATGTGGAACCACAAAAGACCACAAACAGCCAAAGCAATCCTGAGAAAAAGAGAATATTGCCAGAGATACATACTACCTGCCTTCAATTTATACTACAGACCCACGATAATCAAAACAGAATAGTTTTGGCAAAAATACAGACACACAGAACAGTGTAACAGAATTGAGAGCCCAGAAATAAAACCACATGTACATGGGCAAATAATTTTTGGCAAGAGTCTAAAACACCAAATAGAGAATAAAAACCTCTTCAATAAATGGTGGTGGAAAATTGAAAACCCACATGCAAAAGAATGAAACTAGATTACTGTTTACCCCGATGTACAATTGATTCAAAATGGATCAACAACCTAAATATAAGTTCTGAAACAATAAATTACCAACACATAGAAGAAAACATAGGTATTAACTTATGGACCATGGTCATATAGAACATCTTATAAATTTGACCCCAAATACAGGGGGAAGAAAGGTAAAAATAAATGAATGAGACTAACTATATCAAACTAAAAAGCCTCTGCGCAGCAAAAGAAACCAACAACAACAAAAAAAGGCAACGAGCTGACTCAGAGATGATATTCGCAAACAATAGCTAATAGCTACACAAGGGTTAATGTCCAAAATATGTAAAGAACTCACACAACTTAACACCAAACAAACATACAATCCAATTTAAAAATGGGCAGAGGACCTGACCAGACACTTCTCCCAAGAAGACATACAAATGGCCAACAGATAAAAAGATGCTCAATTTCACTATTAGGCAAATGTAAATCAGGACTACAACGAGTTACTGCCTCACATCTGTTAGAATGGCTGTTATCAACAAGATAGGTGGTCACAAGAGAGATGGTGGGGAAAAAGAAACCCTTATTCACTGCTAGTGGGAAGGTAAACTAGTACAGACACTTTGGAAAACAGTATGACAGTTCCTCAAAAAATTAAGAATAGAGTTAGCATATAACCCAGAAATCCCTCTTCTGGGTATCTACTCAAAAAACTCCAAAGCATTAATTCACAAGGATATATGCACCCCTATGTTCATGGAGTATTGTTCACAGTGGCCAAGATGCAGAGACAACCATAGGGTCCTTCTAGAGACAGTTGGATACAGAAGACATGGTACCTATATACTATGGAACACTACTCAGCCATTGGAAAAAAATGAAATACTGCCATTTGCAACAGCATGGATAGACCCTGAGAATATCATGCTAAGTGAAATAAGTTGTCCTGAGAATATCATGCTAAGTGAAATAAGTCAGAAAAAGCTAAGAACTGTATAATTTCATTCATATCTGAAGTATAAAACTGAAACTCAGAGAACCATAGAACAGTATGGTGGTTACCAGAGGGAAGGGGGAAGACAGGGGTAGAAAAGGGTAAAGGGGGCCACATATATGGTGACAGAAGATAATCTGACTTTGGGTGGTGGGCACGCACACAGAAAAAATATTTCTAATATTATTATTAAGATGTTAACTGTAATTTTTGGATGCAATTACTGTATTTATTGACCCCAAAATATATTTTATTGTACCAAGAATATCCCCTTCCTTAACATCCTGCAAATAAGTAATTTCAGTCAAATTACATGTGATTTCCAAGTTAGTTAAAATAGGGAAGAGGGTGACTTGAAGCATCTTGAAGACAAAGTTGTATAAACATCAGTTCACCAGTTTCATAAAGGAATTTCCTTTCCTACTCTATACCTGGCAACAGTTTCATGAGAAATGTTCCTCTCTGCACTGCATCACGGTTTTTAATAATCATAAGACTTGAAACGCCTGTGGTGCTCTCCCCCTTAAAAGTGCTTTAACAAACATTAGCCATAATGGTGGAGAACTTTAGGATCCTTAAGGATGAAAAATATTGCTTAAATGTGCCATGTAACCATGATTATTACTTCTGTACATCACTACATAATTTACCAGAAAATGAGTAAATGGATCAGTCTCATGCACTTGAATGTTAATTGGAAATAAAACTCCTTTTTCACCAGTTTGGAGATGACAATTATATCAGAGTCTATTTGCTTTCGCAGGTATTCACTCTTTGTTAGTCTTGACAGATTATAACCTCCGGTGCACTGTGGGTCTGGAAGTCTTTGTGTTTGTCTTGACGCGCGGTTTAGTGTCAATTCCAATGTTCAGTCTGCTGTGAAGACATTCAACAGTATCTCTGGCCTCCCTATATATCACTCTTGTACATGTACCTAGATTCTGCTGAAGCAGAGCATCTAATCCAAGTGGTTATTACTTCACTGAACAGCCATAAAAATGCTCTGAGAGTTTTGTTATTGTTTGCCAAGGGATTTCAATAAAGAAATTTCAAATAGTATGTTAACGATGTTTTTTAAATATAAAATTCATGTGCTTTTATTGAGTAACAAGTTTATTAACAGTTCTTTTCTGGCTATATACAAAGTACATGTGGTAGATCCCTGATGTTTAATTCTCAGGAAACCTAATTTTTAAACCACATAACTTAGTATTGTAGCTCCTCTTAGTTTTTCCAGGCATGAGAATAAACCGAGTAATCACAACTGCCTATTGTAAAGTGATTTTTAACATTTTCGGAAGTACTCTTATGTTCTTGCCCTCGAGTCTGAACACCAGGAAAACCACAATAGTTAATTCTTATTAATATCTCTCCATATCATCCTTTGTTTTACATCGATCAGTGCAAGTGGTAAGCCCAGTGTGGACTTCTCCACCATCTCATGCTCCCGCCATGTATCAAAAAAAATCTCACTTCCATTTCACTTAAACAAGGGTAAGAGCTCTCTCGGTGTGGAAGGACTGTTTCTGAACTGTTTCTCTTGAAACATCAGAGCTTTTGCAAACCTGACCTGCATGAGATTTACCCTGGCCCTTTGTCCTTTGTTTATAAATTAGTTCCAAGGTCAGACAGATCCTGGGGATGGATGAGGGAAGCAGGCCCAGCATAACACACTGGCATCAGCATGGGTTTCAGATATTTGAAGGTAATGATGGCTAATGAAGATGACTGTCACATGTCAATGTGGATTTTGAGCTATTACAGTGTCTAATTTACAATTCCAGAAGTCTAGAATTCTGAAATGAGAGCAAATATAGTTAATAGTAATGGCACTATACAAACATTTCTAGGGACAAGATTTGGTCTGAGATGGAACATGATGATGGCTTCCCATTTTCCTTGCCACTGGCTCCACAGGACGGACGCACCGCCACCCCCATTATGGATGCAACACTCCCCTTCTCTGCTGGAAGGTTTCCTCCTGGGTCCCTCTGCTGGCTTTGCCTGAGCCCGGAGATTCCAGAACATGGCACTCCTCTTTCTGGGTTGCCCTCCTGCCCACTCACTCCAACCAGTAAAGGGACCCCCCAAACCACCACCATAGCTGAGGCAGGCAGCACTTTGTGCCTGAGCTATTAGGCTGTGTTTCCAGATTTCTCTGTACTTGAATATAACCTTTCCACAAGTGACAGGTTAATCTTCCCCATAGTAGTTTTCATTGTATCACTGTCTTGCTAAAAAGCCTTTAATTGCTTTGCATTTCATAGAGGAAGAGATTTAAAATCTCATATTAATAAATTCTAGCCCATCACAAGGGCTTACCATGGTCCAATCATAGTAACGAAGTGCTTTACATGCATTATCTCATTTAATTATCACATGGAGGTAGATATTATTACCCTTATTCTATGGATGAAGAAACTGAGGCTAATCTTCCATTGACCTCATTTTATATAATGAAAAAATATATAATCCAACAATGACCTGGAATAATACATTTAAAAAAATCTCGATTTCTATTACAGCTCTGTCAGTTGCTAACTGGGTACCTTTTGAAACTCACATAAACTGCCTAAGCCTCATCTTTATCATCTAGAAATGAGAAAAACAATACCTGTCCCTCAAGGTTGTTTAGGATAAAATGAAATGATTTAAATATAGTACTGTGCCAATACAGGGTGGTATTTTTTAGCTTAAAATGAAATAGAACTTTGCATCTTATATTAAATTAAATGTCTAAGAAGAATATGCGGTTAAATGTATGTTGGTAAAACTGGAGATGTCAACATGTTACTCCAGGGATGCTCCAATGACCATGGTAGCTTCTTCTACACTTATTCATTCAACACCCACACATTATATGCACTATGGCAGGTACATTTATGGGACAGACAAACACAAATGCACAATTCCAGGCTTACTTAACAAAAATTAGAGGAGGAAGAGCATGTTTATGGGGATGATGAGACTGAGTTCAGTTTTGAACGTGTTAATATTTGTGATATGTGAATGATCATTTAAAAGGACTATCCAAGAAGGAGAATTGATTGATTCCATGGTTCAGAAGAGAAAGCAAAGGGAAATATCAGAACGTTCTGCACTTACACAGTCTTTAAAGCCATAGGACAGAATTGCAAGATTGGGGAAGAGAGACAGGAATCGAACACTACACAGATAAGATCCTTAAGTAATTTGAACTTTTTGAGGTTAAGTAAGAAGAAGGAGCCAGAAAAGGTAACAGAAAATGAAGGCCAAGAGACAGGAGAAAGATCAGCAGAGTTTAGTGCCTCAGAGGTTGTTTTCAACAGTATTGACATCTTCAGAAGCATTAAGTCAAGTATTGTTTGAAAAGCCATCTTTGAATGAAATAGCCTGGAAGCTTCTGGTGACCTTAGAGAGAAAAGTATTGATGAAACGGGTGAGTAGGACATGGGAGAGTGGGACACGGAAGCCACTGCCCAGCTACCTTCTTGCGGACATGGGAAACTCCATCTTTCCAATGCTGTAAACCCTTTTCAATTACTGGGCAATGTATATGGCCTATTTTGGAAAAGGAATAGAGCAAGAGCAGGGAGTTCAGTCTGGACACCTTTGACAATCCAGTCTAGACTCACTGTCAGCCATGACATCATGTCAAGTGCTATCAAGACTGAGGTAATGAGGTGTAATGGGAACGCTCTTAGGAGGGGCCTGAAATGCTCAAAATCACAAGTTTGGGCACTTGGACAAGGACCCCATCTGGACACCAATATGAGTGGGACTTCCACTCCTTGTGAGCTGCAAGAAGTCAGAGCTCTGACCACCCCACACTTGAGCTTGGCTGTACTGTCGGTCACACTCAGAGCTCCGCTGAACTTCCAATACACTGGACGTGTACCTCTACCTGTGGATGCCACCAGTGACTGGGACTTGGTGCCAGACACTCGTTCTGTTCTCTTCTATCAAGTAAGCTCCCCTTCTCTGTGTGGGACCTGCATGTGACTCTGCTGGCCTATTGGGACATCTCCCCTGATACACCCGACATTGTAGAAAGACACAAATGTGTGTCCGTGACTCCTTTCAGGGATGCTCCCTTGCTAAAGATGGAAAAACAATCCATGAAAATAGTGGTAATTAGAAAGGCCATGAGAACACTAGGGAACTTGAAAGAGAGTATAGGGATATTTGGCCAAAGGAGGATGTGGGGAAGTAGGGCAGAATTTCGCTACATTTTTGCCAAGGGACTGACCTGGTTTTAGTTTCCTGAAGTTTTCATGACTGCTAAAATATGCCTCATTTCACACTAGTGCTGAAAAAGCCTTTATTTTAGGAATCAAACAAGGGAGACAAAAGCTTTCTTAAAAGTTTGATTCCTCAGGGAAAATAGCTAATCAGCAAAATAGCATTTTTTCTCTTCATAGAGTGCAAAGTAGGCTGATTTGATTTCCAAATGCAATGGAGACCATCAGAGTGCTGATGAAATCAACTCCCCACGCCCTGCCTTGGGGGCAGTCCTAGCACCCAGATGGGAGAGGCAGGGGGAAACCGGCTTATTCAAAAATCTCTCTGACCCTTTTCTTGCCTTTTGAAATATTGCAAAGATGCTGTTTTTGTTATTCTTTATTTCTGAGCAGCATCTGCTGTTTGCCATGCTCTCTCTGTTCAAATACTGGAGACTTAGTCAACCAAAGGGACAGAATATTCTTTTCTCATGTTACTTGCCTTCTGCTGGGAAGAAGGCTAAGACATTATTTTAGAAAAAAAAATCATGCACATCCCAAATATGTTACTCTGTGAGTGCGAATGAGTGAGTGCAAGTGCCCATTCTAATTCATTGCTATGTATGAACTCATCAGTCGTATTTTGTTGTCAGTTTTCTAGCTGAAGCATCAGAAGGTGGAGCCAAGGGAAAGGGTAACAGGGCCAGTGGAGTTGTGTAGGTGGGGTCATGCAGAATGGTGGGAAAAGATTGGGAAAACGGCAGAAGAACAAAGAGATCAGACCATTTTTCTGTTACTCGTGGCAGTTAAAACCTAGGAGTCTGGAACTGTTCATTTAAGTTGGTGGGGGCTTGGGGCCAACCGGTCCCAATGCGTCAAATTCTGCTAAAAAGTTCATGACACTGGAGCACAGCCTTTTCACCTCACATTATTATGGACTCAGGCCGTCCAAGAGTTAATGCACTGGAGGGGGAAAATGAATGACAGCTAAACAATCTGTGTCGGTAAAAAAGCCAATAATAATTGATGATGATGATGATGATGATGATAATAATAACAATAATGTATTCTTTCTTTCAAATATTCCACACTGATCTGTTCAAGTATTTCTGAAATCAGTAGAAATCGTCCAACAAAACTCTGTGCCTGCACATTAGGAAGCTCTTAGCATATTTTCCCATTCTTGTTTCTTCCAGATTTGCATGTTGAAAAATGATTTATGAAATGACTAATGCAATGAAGACTTTAACACAGTCTGGCAAACAAGAAAGCTAATTAGTGGCAATAATTTACTTCTGGTTGGAAATTCATAATTTGCTGGGTCATGACCTATAATTAATATGTTTTCTCTGTTTCTATCTCAAAGATAATTGATGGTGCATGTTGAGTGTTGCTTTAGGAAAACTTATGTCTTAAAGGCAATTAAAATTAAACCATAATCTTGCATAGGTAAATTATGTAAGACATTTTAAATCAAATAATCTTCAAATTAGTGTCTTATAACAATAGTAGAAGAATTAAATATCTCATTGAAAATCACACAAAATAAACATAACCTTATAGGAATTTTTTTTTTCATTTTCTGCAATGGTATTAAAAGATATAATCATGACCCCTCACTGGTAAAGAGAAAACATTTGCCCAAATTATCAATTAGTATAGTATACTGGAAATAGCAAGATGAATGATTAAGAGTTTCTTTTTGTATTGAGAAAACTTTAGAACTAATAAGAGATCAGGCTTGACACCTAGAACATCATTGCTAGCATTTTTATACTAGCTTCATATTTTTTATTCAAAAACAAAACATTTTTGAAATAATCATCTTCTTCTGTGCCCTCCCCACATAGGCAATTATGATCATGAACAGCTGAGTCTATTTTGTAAACTATCCTATGTTTACACATGATAGGCCTACCTATTCTATGTGCATCTTTTATATCATTTTACATAAACAGTATTCTAGTGTATACATTATTCTACAGTTTGTTTTATAATGTAGCATTATATTGATAGTTCCAGCATGTCAATATGTGTGCAACTCATATTTAAATCAAAATTATGGTTGTGAAATCTATCAATATATGTCTTCATATGTATATTCTATTCCTATTGACTAACATTTTCCTACCCACACACACACACACACCTCATTTAACTTATCCATTATATAAATTATAGACATTTATATGCTTTTCTTGCTATTTTAAACCATGTTACAATAAACATACTTGCACATCTGTATTTTAAAATGAAAAGTATCTTCGATCAATTAAAACCAATAAAAAGTGTAAGAAGTGCATTTAAGAGCTTTTCATTTGGCTTCCTCTTCCTGTCGTTCTGCCCAGAACCTATTTAGGAGCACTCGGGAACTGGGAAGATTTTACAGAAGCAGGGCTTCTTGCTGCACGTGGTTTGCTATTCGCTAAAGTCCTCGAAATAATTTCATTTAGAACCTAGGGGCTTTGCATGGGAATTGTCCTGTCACTTACAAGTATGCCCACACCAGCACGGACATTGCTTCCAGCAGTCCCTTTCAGGAGGCTGCAGCCCAGGGGAATGTGGCACATGTCACACCGATGAGCCTGAAGAGATTTGGGGCTCTTAAATAACATCATTACTTTGTACAGACTGAACCTTGAATGGGGATTTCCTGTAATCTGACCTTTACCAATAAATCTTTCACAAATCTCCACGTGGTATTCCAATGATTGCTGTGAAGACACAATGCAAGGGACATCTGAAGGCAACACAGAGGGGTCCCCAGAGAGGGCTGGGGGGAAGATGAACTTGAAATTGTTAAGGCATGTAATGACCAACTAAAATACGTTTTATAAGAAGTACAATAAACAAGTGGATGGCCAAACATTATGTACATAATACAAGTATACATACACACATACATATATGTACATATACATATATACATATATACATACATATTTGGCTCTGAGGACTCGTTCAGTGGAGCACTAATATCCAGCAAACAGTTCAATGAGCTTATAACATTTACATCCAACTATATTTCACTTACCCAAATGAATCATTATTTACATAGCCTATTTGGAAAGGATTCTTTTAGGTAGGTATTGTCAATATGATTAGAATTTAATATTTATATAACCCTAACAATGCACTAGGTACTCTAATATTGATGAAACTGGAGCAAAATTATAACTTCCACATTTAGCCACCCAAAGACAATATTTTCCAACCTCTGACTACTGTATTTTCAGGCACTGGGAAAATCTCTATTAAGGGCACTTTATAAGCATGCAAAGATGAAGTTTGCTGACTTATGTTTAGACAGTAACTACACGGGTTGTGAGATTGTGAGAATAATAAAAATGAAGTGAGAGGAAAACCAGAAGTGGAGATGGTAACAATGCCTCCCATTTGGGGGAAAGAATAGAAAATATTGAATAACATCAGCCCTGGAGAGTTGAAACAGAATTTTGATCAAGCTGTCATGAAAATCAATTTAATAAATATTAAGTGGGTGATACATGCATTCTAAGGTCACCCCTAATTCGTTGGTTCAATATGTCAGTTGATTCACAAAACAATAACAGTATGTAGTCTAAAATTCTGAAATAAACCTCCTGAAACTGTTTTCAAATGTGTATATCTTCAGAGATTTACATCTCGGTAGAAATTGCTGATGTAAGTTTCCATTTCCCCTTTTCAGTGGGGGTGAAAGTTTGGCTAGGAATAGTGGACAGCAGAAGAAGGGGTACAGTACAAGAGCGTTCGAATTTGATGCAGTGCAGGGATGATCCCTGAGGGGCAAAGGAATTAAAATTTAAAACTACCAAAAAAAAAAAAAACTCTGCATGTTTCTTCCTTTTTAAATATATCTTTTATTACTCTCAAAAATCTGTATATTTAAGAACAAAACAATTTTAAACATTTAAAAAATATTTTATTCATTTATTTTAGAGAGAAGGGAAGGGGAAACAGAAGGAGAGAAACATCAGTGTGTGGCTGCCCCTCGAGTACGCCCAACTGGGGATCTGACCCGTGACCCAGGCATGTGCCCTGACTGGTTTGCAGGCCGGCACTCAATCCACTGAGCCACGCCAGCTAGGGCAGGAACAGTACAATTTTAAAAAAGGTGAAAAGTCCCCAAATTTATACTCCTGAGGTGGAATCCTATTAAAATATTAGGCATTCTTCTACAGTTTGGGGGCATATGTGTGGGCACACATGATATTTTCTATGGAATTTTTCAAAGAATCTTTTGAAATTCAATATTTTTAAATACACATATATACATGTGCATGCACATAATCTTTTCATGTCAACAAATTTAGGTTTGCATCGTACTATTAGTGAATGCTTGTACTTTAGTGTAACTTGTATTATTATTTTCTGTAAACCAAATCTTCCAGGATTTTTTTATACAAGCAATGTTTTAATAATACATTTATCTCTGTGTAATTTTCTAGTTATTTCCCTGGCTCCCTATATGTATAGTTCTGCCCACTAAGATTCTAACAAAATTAATTTCTAGAAAGCATCTCTGAATAAATGAAAGCAGAAGCAGAATGTATTCAAATAGAAACTTAAAATTTCAGTCTATCTGGGTTTCACCTGGTGGTAATCAAAGAAGTCTTTCAAAGCACATATTTTAATTAAATATACATAATGTGAGTTTGGTTCGTAGGCCTGCGTTCAATCCACGGAGCCACACCAGCCAGGGCTCATAATGTGAGTTTGGTAACAGTTACTTCTTGGAAAGCTCATGTTTCAATTTATACCTAAAAATGTGTATTAGTTACTGTTAATAACTAAAGTCTATACTACAAATATTAAACAACAAGCCAGGCTTGAACATTGCCACACCCAAAAGAGTGACAACTCAAAAAAAGAAGCTGTTATCTACACAGGCTGACCTTCAGTTCCGGTGTTACATGACGTAAATTCAGGCATATACTCCCGTGGTGAATTTGGGAACCTCAGGTCAGACCTGATAGTACTTTATGAGGATTGGAGCTAAACTGAATGTTGAATGAGTATTGAAAGTTCTTAGTTTTTGTTTTGTTTCACTTATATAATTAGACCTATCCCCATGTGAGATCCGTTAATTGCCAATACAGAGAATCAAAGTGATATGCACTAGTCAGGAATGGGGAGTCTCCACTCATCAGATTACAGTCCCATTCTGTGGGGAAGCTCCGTTGCATGTTTTTTAATTCACACAGAATTCGCTGGAGTGTAAATTACTAAATAGGAGGGGACCTAAAGCAAAGGAGCATTATGAAAAACAAAACAAAGCAAAAAAAAAAAAAACCCACTTGATTGGATGAGATTTGTGCTCTACAGCAGTGCTATTTAATGGTTGGGAAATATCAGGGGATTTAAGCTTAAGACCCTTAGGTTATATCTTGTCATTACTAGAGGCAAACTTTTATATTTGGAGTGAATAGCTGAGCCTTGGCCTACCTACTTAATCTCAGTGTCACGAGAACACATACAAGTTCTTAATAAACACAAATGTAAACAGTACTTATAATTCCCAGACTCACGATTCATCATGAAAATCAATACAGTCATTCCTATTAAAATCCTTACAAAGAGGCTGAAACTGAGTCCTGCAACCTGGGATCAACGATCAAAATCCAACGTCCAAAGTTTGTTCGATGGTCTTCCCATTGGAAGAAATCTCTCTGTCTGTCCGACAGTTCCCTTGCCCATCTCAAAAGCTTTGTGTTTTCTTGGACGCCTACTTCCCCTTTGCACTCCGTGCCCATAGGTGATGAGACAGCGCTGGGCAGCCTCCACTGCTCTTCCCTTTGCTGTGCTGGGGCATGAGCTCAGCTGCATTTCATTTCCTGTCATTGAGATCACTAATTCTATCCTTACAGAAAAGCATTTCTCCAACCAGCTCCAAGGGATTTCTCATCCGGACAACTAAAATAGCCCTTACTAAAATACTTCCTGGCTTCACTCCCCTAGATGTATACTTCACTTGGGAACCATATGATTTGCTGTGGACTCCCAGAAACCCTATGTCTTTGCTTTTTTTTTTTTTTCTGTTGAAATTGCAGTTCTTCCTATAAAGTCCAGTTTAAATGTTATCGCTTTGAACAAAGGCTGTGTCATTCTGTCCACCAGGCTAAGGGGTCCTACTCTGTTGTGTTTCAGTTCTACCTGGCTCATTTTATTCCTTGCTTCCCATATTTTGCTCGTTGCTGTGTTACTAGACTTAGGTCATCCTTCATCCAATGCCCATCTCTCGCCCCCACATACTAGGCTGCTGGGGACTTGTGAGAAAGGAATACCGCTCACTCGGTTTTAGGACCCACACATATCACACAGTATCCTGATCCTTGTAACAGTAGATATTTGCAAAAGAAACAAATGGACAAGCAAATGAAAGGATGAGAACTACATAATCCATGAGGGGGGACCCTGAAAATGAAATTTATTTCTAAATCATTGTGTATTTGTTCTTACATGTTTAAACCTCAGTCACCTTCACAGTACTGTCCATTCGATGCAGTGCACCTGTCAAGTCATTTTTTTTCCATTGCTCAGTTTTTGAACTCACTGATTTTGATGCCTTTTAGTGCTTCTGCCATTTTTTATTTCACCTCTTTCACATTGGAAAGACCTTTTTGTTTTCAAAATTTTTTTCATCTGAGGACACCAAACATAGTTGCTCAGACAAAATCGAGTGAACCGAGAAAGTGGGGCACAGGGGTCATGCCACTTCTGGTCAAAAACTGCTGAGCACTCACTGTGGTGTGGGCGGATGCGCCTGTAAATCATCCTCATGAAATGAGCAAGCATGATGAAAGAGTCTTCAAAAAAATTCACTGAAGCCAAATGCAGCCTCTCACAACAATGCCAGCTGGTACACTGATACAGCTGGGTTCCTAGAACACTCACCTAGTGCGGGAAGCCTATGCTAGACGGAGCCCACCCTCCAGAAGATAATTCCATTTTTTGGTTTCCCTTTGTACTATAGGATCCCATTGTAAGAAGTGCTTAGAACACTGAAAATGTGTTACTAAAAAAAAACAGATTAGACTGAGATAATAAATGATGTATTGTTTACTTTGAAAATTACTTCTTGAAAATATTGTAATATCTTTTTTTTTTACTCTTCAATATTCTGGTGGACATGGGGTTACCTCAGAAACACTTGGGAACACCAGCAGATCATGTGATGCTAACCATGGACCTAATACTACTTTGATTTAAAAATCACATCAGTATGATCTATGTTCTCCTTTTGGGCAACATTTCAAAAGGGAAACTTACAGACCTCCAGCGATTCACTGATGAGACAAATATGAATTAAAAATTGATAAGTTGCTGTGATATAGTCAGTTGGGGTAACAAGAACAAAGAAGAAATATTTGAAAGTACCAGGTAAGTGAATCTAGATTCTATGTTGACAATTAAGATATCCGACATTACTACCATTCATCATTCCCAGTTGAATTTTCACAGTAGGTGATACAGTTCAGTTGAAGAAACCAATTTACCTATTCATTTCAACTCAATTATTCATGAGCTCTTTCTCACAAAGGGACATGTCAGAGCCAATGGGTGATGAAGTCTAGAAGTTGAGATCATAATGTGACATTATACTGGTGAGTTGGAAGAAAGCTTAGAGGACCGTGTTTTCCTCAGTTTCCTTCACACAAAAAGATACTCTTTTTCAAAGTCCTTGGCAGGCCCTTGCTAACCTCCAGAAAATCAAACATCTGGTATATTTTGTCACTCAGATCTCTCCTCAGGTCTCACTGAGTGACCTCTGATCAGGCTACCTACACCAGTGCTCCTTCGGAGTCACATGATAGAACGTTCTTCTTCACAGTGCTTATGCTGTGGGACACCACTTATTTAGTCACTTGTTTATTGCTGGTTTCTGTCCAATAGCCGCAAGAATAAGGCACCTTGTTTAGATTGTTCACTGAGGTATCTGGCTTATTTACACCAGTTTCAGGCACATGGCAGACAGTACCTGTTAATAGGTACTGCATGTTATTGAATACAACTGAACATCTTTTAAACCCTCAAGTCGCTATCTTTCAAGGCAGTCCACTCTATTCCTTGAGGACTCTGTTACAAAGCCTTTCTAGTTCTGCAGCTAAAGTCTGTCATCCTATGCCTTGTCCAGTAGGACCTGGTTCAGGCTTCTCTAAAGCAGCTACTCTATCTTAATTAAGGTTGGTCACTGTAATGTTTGAAGATTCAACCTTGAGTCAATCAACAAGTAACTGAGTTTTAATCCCTTATCATTCCTGTTGGACACCCCAAGACTTTCATTTAAAAAACAAACAAAAGTTTAATAGTTGAAATAATGGTTGAGATACAATACTTATCATATGATTCTCATTTACTTTCAATCTATGGAAGGTCTATGGTGAATTTAACGGAGATACAAATCTGCTCAATGGAAAATTACAGGTGCAAGCAAAAGTTCACACACAATTTCAGGAGGTTCACAAATACCCCACAATATGTTTAAAGATCCTGAAGGATGAACAAAATATTTCAAAGTATAATCCCA
This sequence comes from Tonatia bakeri, assembly GCA_004024845.1. Lineage (NCBI taxonomy): Eukaryota > Metazoa > Chordata > Mammalia > Chiroptera > Phyllostomidae > Tonatia > Tonatia bakeri. Next base: position 67,335 of record PVIA01000169.1, read on the forward strand.
GTCCTCAAGGAGCCCTTCCTCTACGTCTCCTTGTCTCTTGGCTTCACAATTACACCCTGTTGCCTGCATTGTAGTTTAGAATCTGAATGGTGAACATCTTTCTCAAGAAAGAGAGGAAGATGCTTTGAATCCCAAAGTTACATTTGTCAGTTATAAATTGTAGATGGCAGATCAGATCCCACAGCTTATACCTCCAAGTCACATGGCAAAATATAGTTTTCCCAGCTCAGAAACATACTTTTGCTATCCATTCTTAGGGATATTTTCACTTGCATGACTTTAATTCAGTGATCTGAAACATATCAACATTGCATTTACCTCTTCTCTATACTCTGGACCTAATTGTCCCCTTTTAATGAGCTTCACTGAGAGAAAGTGAATTTATTTCTGGTTTGCTATGTTTCCAAAAGCAACACAGGGAGACCTTGAGAGCTTATGAGGTGATAAAATTTTCTATAGGAAACACACATAAATAGAATGATTTGCAATCATTAGAGGCACTGACTGTTGTATTTCTCTCTAAAGCAGAATTAAATAGATGTTTTTACTCTGGCAGAAATCTCGCTCCCCCACTTTTGCTTTTGTCTCTTTCCTGAAAGGGATGAGACCTTCTCTGTCAACTCCGAAGCTCTTACTGTCACTAGACAGAAAGAAAGCATCTCTCCGTGTATGAAGACTATCGTCTGCCAATAGATGTGGCTGTCAGCCACCCAAAAGCACTGTCACTCAGTGTCAAAGCACTAACAACAAAGCAATTATCCATACCAAAAAGAAAGAGAAGCAGAAGACCCAAGTTATAGAGATAAAACAGAGCCAGTGAAAAATAGAACAAGTCCCTCTAAAAACTAAAGTGTGGCTCCCCTTCCTCCCTCTCTCCTAATGCGCTGCAACATCATCTGTGAAGCCATCCCAATTTTTTATTTAAAGTCTGGCAACTATTGTTTGATTATTTTGTGAAACACCAGCAAAAAAATTTCCACAGAACATACATCTTCTATCAATGTTATTACCTTATTTTTAGGAAAAGAATATATTCAGGATCAGTTAAACTTTAGACAAATCTATGACTCAATTCTATGAAGGCCACATAAGTAGTATTGGCTCTAGAAAGAAAGGCTATTGCACAGAGGATAATTTGTAGTGGACAGAATAGGGTTAGAAGTAGAAAAAGAACAAATGAATATCCAAGTTTGATGATACTAGGCAAAGTGTATCACCTACAGTATTACAAAATAAAGTAAATTTTAACTCAGAAACTATTAATAAGCGCAACAGGTATATTTCACAAATTCAAAATAAAGTTTGCATCTGAATATAGTGGGATAATAATGGATGCTTAGTGAATTAAGTTTTCTCCTAGATAATGTAGCTATTCATCTTATTTTTATCATTAACTTCACTTAACAGCTATTTATCAAACACCTATGATATTACACACACACACAGAGAAAAATCCAATACTAAACTTTGGGAATGTAGTGGTGAAAAGTAGTCTTCACTGTCCTGGAGAGAGTCTACTGGGAAAGACAGATGGAAACCAGCAGATGGAAAGATAATTCTTGACAAGGTGTCAAGATAGTTCTCTCTGTTTCTGACTCTACATTTTATCTGTCCTGTGTCTTTGGCCAACTCATTTCCTTTCTCTGAAGCAAATGTCCATGCTTTGTGAAATGAATGAAATGGGCTAATACATCAAACTCTAATTTCCATTTGGTTCTAAAATATTTCCCATGATTCCATTAAATGGCTTACAAGATCTCTTCCTATAACCTGTAATCTTGTTACTCCTAAGAGATAACATGATTTAATGAAAATACTTTGGACACAGCACTAAAAATAATATGTCAGCTTGTTTTTCCCCCAAATATATAACTTTTATTTAGGTCTACTGTCATCATTACCTTTATAATTAATATTATTACATTTTCCTGATGCTGGAATTTGTACAACACAATGGGAACCTAGAACTTAAAAATGAAATTGATCAAAATATCCAAGATATTCAGAAAATGTTAAGAATCATGGAAAGTTGGGAGGATAATAAATGTTCATTTAACTAAATTTGTTTTCAATTGAAACCCTTACAGATTTGTTAGTGTTCTATATTACTATTAGATGTAGACAACTTTTATTACTCTAGACATATTTCCTTAACTTCTGGTAGTTATATGTTTTCAGGTAAGTCTTCTTATCAAATATAAAAATATGACCTTTGAAGAAACAATGTATACAATGTCATAAATTTTAATTTTGGTTTCCTTAGTTAGGTCCTACATAATTTTGTAAATTACTGATTATCATGAGAATATGAGTTAGTATAAAGAACAGTAAAAAATGTTGAAAGACTAACAAACTTTAATTATGTATTTAACAATTAACACTATTTAACAAGGCTTTAATAGAAGTCAGAAGTTTTTGTAATAATTTCTGAATCTGTATAAATGTCTTGCAAAACATTTTAAAATATAGTAGAAAACATTCAATAAATTATGCCATTAAGTCTGAATTACCTTACTTGGTATTGTAAAAAGTAGTATATATAAAATGGTAAAACTACAGGAAGAAGGGTAATACCCTGATAGATATTTTTAAAAAACATCTTCTATTTCTCTCTTTCTTGCTATTTCTTTGACATTTTCTGTGATGATTACCAGTGGATGTGGTTCAATAACTCTGCTTTTAAAATAAATGTGTATTCTGTTATATCACTGTTTTTATATGGGATATCAAGGATCCTCTACAAAAGGGACTTATGACTACAGGCAAAAGTTATCCAAATAAAGCTTCCACATTCAGAAATTCCGTACTCACCCTGCTAGAATATACGGAGTAGTCAAGAGTCAATATGTTTTTTTCTTCTCCAAAGTAACATCAAATACTTAGAAATTTATTATGAATCCTAATTTATAGATGTCAAGTAAAACTTTAAGCTAGTTTTCTATATAAAAAGCTAGGAGGCTGGGGAAGTGATTTTCCAGAAGAATCAGATTGAAGGCACCATGTTATGCTGAAGAACCTCAGACTCACTAGACTCTGCACATTCCCCTACTATAGGCAAGGGTATTTTACCCATTTTTTACTCATTTTCAGCCAGCACAATGCTGAACCACAGTTCAGTGAGTGCTAAACACTTGTCATACTAAAATTAGTCAAATGGATGCTGTAAATAAGGACATTCTGGTTTCAAAACAATTTCCATCACCAAAGTAACTAATATTTAAATTGATGATCTTTATGGTACACTATCAACTCTGATATTACATCAGTCTAGTTACTTGATAGAAAGAACATACCCAATATTTAAACATCTCCGAGAATGAATATCTGTTTCTTATTTTGGGTAGTTCATATTAAAAAGAAAAAAGCACACACACACCAGCATACACAAAGGATACCCATGATAGTTTTGAGTGGTTACCTGTATCTACCATTTGCATTGATGGATAATTGTGGATCAATATGGAAAAACAAATCTAGAATACTGAGTTGTCTTTCATTTCTTCTTTTTCCAAGGTGCTGAAAATTTATTTTCAAATTACCTTATGAGTCACTGCTATATTTTACAAGCTGGGAATCTGGTGGAATCACAGGCTATAAATTCTTCTGTATACAGTTTATGTAGTGTTGCAAATATAATACATTTACTTTATGTCACGTTTAGAAAAACTTTTATTTGGGATTTATTCTAAATTTTAAAGAAGTGGAACTAGACCCTGTTCAAAACTCTTTACACAACTTAACACATTTAATTTTAATAGCAACTTCATGAAGCTATTATAAATCCCACTTTACAGGTGAGCAAACTAAGTTTAACCAATTTCCTTGATCACACAACTAGTACGTGGCAGAGCTGGAATTTGATCTGATGCATTCAGGTCCAAATTCCTTGCTCCTAACCAGGAAACTAATGATCATTAATATGATATATATACATGAGGTCTCCAGCCACCTAATATGAAAAATTGAGACATTTATTGAAGAAGATTCAAGACACAAGATATTGCATACAGGATAATGATGCCTCAGTCCCCTTTAAAGCAGGCACCTTGGGACCTCACACAGTTCTCCCAATTGCCATTAGCTGCTCCATTGTATTACCCTGAATCTCATCAACAGTCTGAAATCTCTTCTCTTTCAAATGTGATTTTAGTTTTGGGAAAAGCCAGAAGTCGCAGAGTGCCAAATCTGGGCTGTAGGGGGTGCTGAGTCACCTGGGTGATTTGATGTTTTACCAAAAAAATTCTTCATGAGATGTGATGCATGAGCAAGTGCATTGTTGTGATGAAGCTGCCAGTCACCACTTGTCCATAGCTGTAGTTTTCTGAATCATGTGAATAGTTTCCATGGAGGAATGTTCAAGTTTATTGCAAAATTAGATGTCGATTCATTGCTCTACTCACTCAGTTATTTTGAATGTGACGGCCATACAGTACACATGCTCACTGAATGGCATCTACTGACCCCACTGACTAGTACAGTGAAGTCATATTTGTTCAAGCATGTGCATTCCAGTCCGCTCTCCTTGGCTGCCAGGTTACATCAATGTGGTGTAAATGATTCTTGTTACATTAACATTGGTTGGGCTTTTTCCAGACACACCTCACATGTCCATGAAAAATACTAAAATATATTAACCAGTGATCAATTACAAAATTGTAGATCTCAGAACCAAAGAGACAAACAAGGTCAGTACTTACCAATTAAATAACTAACTGCTACATTTCAGTATATATTTACAAAAAAGTAAAACTGAAAATGTCTAAAACTCATGTGACTTTCTTACAAACATAAGGCGACATTGCTCACCAAACAGCAGCCCAGAATGGCTATGAATGTGTCCCGACACAAAATTGTAAACTTACTTAAAACATTATGAGATTTTTTTGGTCATTAAGTGTCACAATGTATTTGATGTGTAGCCTGAGACAACTCTTCTTCCAGTGTGGTACAGAGATGCCAAAAGGTTGGACACGCCTGCACACCAAAGGGCTGCAGGTTTTATTCCCAGTCAGGCCACATACCTAGGTCGTGGGTTTGATCCCCAGTTGGGGCACATGCAGGAAGTAATTGGCTGATGTTTCTCTCTCACGTAGATGTTTCTCTCAATCTCAATCTTTCTCTCTCCCCTCTCTCCCCCTTCCTTACTCTATACAAACCAAATAAAAAAACACGTCCTCAATTGAGGATTAAAAAAAAGGAACAGCAAATTTTAGGTGTGTTCTCTGATATGTATAAGAAGTGATACTATGTTGGAATTTCTGAAGAGTCCTTGATAGAAAAGGATCAGGGTTTGAGGCAGACCCCAAATGGTTTTGTGAATGTTTCTCTTTGCTCTTGGGTAAAAAGGGCCAGGCTCCGAGATGAGCTGCTGAAGGTAACTCTGACCTCTCCCTTGCTCTGGGTTTACCACGGCTATCCCACTAGAACTTCTACAGATCTGCTTTTATTTTATTTTACAGTTTTGTGTGCCATCATTGTTTTTTTTTTTTTTTTTTTGTCTCATGTCCTACACTTTTCTAACTCTAATAGCTGGACATATAAAAGAAGACCAGAAATATCATGTGTGGTGCGTATGAAGGGGCTTCTTTGAATCTTTGCCAACTTGGTTATCTCCCAACTTGGAAAGTCTCCCAGAGGAGTGCACTTAAAAAGTTATGTCATTCTCTGAGTTGTTGTTGACAAATGTTTCTGTGGATGCTAATAGACATAAATGTTATTTCTTATCTAGACTAAGTACAGAAGTAGAGCATTTACAACAGCACATTGGAGATTCTGATCAGCCAGAAGTGGAATTTGGCCTGGGAAAGAGGAAAAAACATTGAAATTGTCTACAAGGATCGACTTATATGTGGACTATGTCAAGGCGTGTGTTTCTGGAGGATTCTAGCAGGAGCTCAGAAGCAGGCCTGTGATTGATTGTATGTGGGGGAGAGTGTTCACAGATATCTGAAATTTTAAAATAAAAAATCTCTGTACTTCTAATTAAATGATATCATTTTTGTCCTATTATGAATGGCACAGATTCAAATTCATTCTGACAAAAAAAAAATGAGTCTGCGTTTACTAATCTGATTGTTCCCAAATTATCCTCAGCAAATTCAGAAAATTCTTGGGGTAGCAGATGGTGGGAAAGAAAAAGAAACAAGGACCAGTTCTCATCACCTGATGAAGGACAGGGTTTTATAGAAACACACAGTGAAGAGAGAAAGCCCAGTTCATCACGGGGCCCTTAATCTGAGCAGGGGATACCACCCTTCCTTACAATCAGCCCTTGGCCAATTTCTCTTGCTGCATTTCAAACAGACACTAGAAAAAGGGAACAATTACATGAATTCAAGGAGAGCCAAATAACACTGTTTCCAAGACATGATAATTCCTTTGGAAGTTCAAGGTTAGGAGAATATCAAACTGATCCAGATAAGACACGTTAATATTTAATATGATTTCCATCTGCCCCTGTGCCAGTCAGACGTTTGGTCCCTGGCATGGAAGGAATGAGACCGTGAACTCCGTGAGAGAGACCCCGCGTCTGGTTTACTTCTCCGCAGCCCACGGGATCTATTTCAGTGTCTCGTACTTAGGAGGGGTTCCATACACGTGCAGAGAGAGAAATCCGAAATAACTAGCCTTCCGTTTGTCTTAAACCAAGCTTTCCTCCCTTTTAAATTTAGTCGCTGGTGTCTCACAAGTCAGGAAGACTTTAGATTGTCAATGAATAAATATAAAGAAACACAAGTCATTTTTACATGTTCAAAATGTAACACTGAACGGGGTGGCTGTTAAGACCCTCTCCAGGGTGAACGTTTTCTTGTCTCTGTCTGCATCTACTTGTGTTCATTTCTTCTTAAATTTATTTCTCAGTTAGAGTTGATATACAATATTAGAATCAGGTATACAACCTAATGATTAGACATTTATCTACCTTACAAAGTGATCCCTGTGAAAAGTCTAGTTCTCATCTGACACCATGCATGGTTATGATGATATTATTGACTATACTCCCTCTACTGCACTTTCCATCACTGGGACCCAGTCTATAATTAGCAGCTTGCACTTTTAAATCCTCATATTCCCCCCTTTTATGACTAGAGAGCAAAAAAAGGCAGTATACCAGTTTGGGTAATGGTTTTCTATTTTCAGGGCAGTCATTTTTTTTTTTTTTTTGAGGTGGAGGGGAGTCTGTGTGCAGATGATGGCATTTTCAAATAAAAACTATTGCTTCAGGTTAAATCACTTAACCTGCTGTGAGGCCATTAGAATTCATGTTGCTGTTGAGCACAGCTAGGTGCTTAATAAAAGGGTCGCCGGGAAGCACACACAGAGATGTCCGCTGGGCTTTGCAAATGGCAAGAGCCCTCCACCAGGTGGGCAGGTTGGTCACCACCCCGATGCTGGACAGGCAGGTCCATCTGCCTGATTCCCACTCGTCATTCTGGAAAGAGGACAGAGTCCTGGAATTTACAACCTGTGAAAGGGAGGCAAGCAACTGCATGCATTTCTTAAAACTGGTTTATTAAATTTTATTTTACATAATAGTGTTTCCAGAGATTTTTACATACATGATAAATCTCCCATTTTTTCTTATTTATCAGCAAATGATGAAAGTCAAAAACAATTCGTCACCCGCTGAGGCCACTCGTCTATAAAAGTGATCCTGCTGTTCGACACCATGCTTTAATCAGAACTGCACAGCTACCACACTCGCGCCCTCACACACAGACACACACAGAGGAGAGAGAAGACAAACATAAAATACATGTCTTCCCAGAAACAGAGGCTGTCCTACAGTTCGCCCAAGCAAAATGTTTTCTCTCACATTTACCTGTTGTCCTTCTTAACGATGTATGATGGGGAAGCCGTCTGGACTTCTGATGGTGCCACCCATGTCCAGAGCCTGTTTAATTCACTGTTTCATTAGCTACTAACCTTTTCTTAGGATTACTCAAAGCATATATCCCTGTCATATTCCCTAAAGAACAACATAACAGTATCCTTTCTAGTGGAAACAAAGACACTAGGTGTTTACATAAGAATATCAAAGAAATGCAACTGTTATTTTTGCTTTCACAGTCTGCATAAATATGAATGATGGCATAAGTGGTGTGGATGCACATGCATGCCACTTAAAAAGTTATGAATGTGTAAAGTAGAAAACATACTGATAGATCCTTATGTGGTGAAGAAATACCTATTTTAATTCTTCCCCCTGAAATACAAATATCTAAAGCTGAGCCCTGATATGATCTTGATGTCACACTGGAATTGCTACGGATGTCAGAGGTGTTCTTTAGTATCTTAATTTTGTAAAGGGAAAGCAATTCGTATTTCTGATGCACACTTTGACCGTGACAATGGTTGGCTGAGTGTTATTTTGAATCCCTGTGGCTACTGCCCATTAGTTCTGGAGGAAAAAGATAATGGCTCTCTGGTACAGCAATTTATCAAATTAGGGCAAGGTCTGAATTCCACATTCAGCCACCATCCATGAAACCAATCCACAAAGGAGACCAAGAAACCCAGCAGAAGTTGGAAGCCAGTCAAATAACTTGTATCGGTTATTATTGTTGAGTACCGCAAAAAGAATATTGTATTGTTTTGATTGTTTCGTCTATCTCTTCATGTAAATTAGCAGGTAGTTTCTCTGCCTCATTTAGGCCAGGGAGGATTTTCTTCTTTTCATGGGAGAGGGCATGGAATGAAACAGAGTATCTGCAATAAAGGCACTTCAAGTTGGCAAAGGAAGGACAAGTGTGCATTTACTGAGCTTGTAGTCTCTTCCTGATTTAAAGAGTTGAAGACGTTTGTCTAATACTAACAGAAAAGTAGCACAGGGAGGCTTTCATCAATTTTTTCTAACAAATCGATGGGATCTGTCCTGAAGAATCCATGCTTTTAATACTCTGCAACCAGTAGAATGCATTTTTTAAGATGGCCAGCTACAGTCTAGTACAGTTAGGGACCCCAATTAAGTCTGCATTCTCTGAGATCAAAACAGGGATTTTGGTTTCATCAGCATGCCAAATAAGGGGGAAACTACTATGTCAATGGTAGAGAGTTGAATTGCCTGCATCTCTAAGGATATGGTTGGGGCAGCAACTGCTTCACCAAATCCAATCTCTTTGCAAGCCAGAAGTCAAGAGATTTATCATTGCCAAAGCTGGCAATGAGGAAGTGTAATTTGTCAATGCCATTTAGTGGCCAGTGAATGAATGGATCAGACCTCTCTGGAAGCTGGCTTTTAATGTTAAATGGGGAATTCACCTAGACAGATAATCTATTTCTCAAAAAGGAATTGACTTTAAAAAGTCTATTTGATTGTACCCTCATTCATTTATTACTTGTATTTGGAAATGTCCCATCTAGCCAGTTTCCCTCTAATTCCTCTCAACTGGTTCTCTGACCTCTCAGAACATTCTCACAGTCACCCAGAAAACCAGAGAAAAGACAAACTGGAAAGAAGAAGCTTCATTGTCAGCCCACTGCTACCTCAGGGGGACACGCTGAAGAATTTTAAAGTAAAAGACACTCGCGCTATGTTAGAAAGGGAATGTTATTGAGTTATGCAATCATTACCTGCACACTGACTTATCTTGCTATATAAATAGTCAAGCGACTTTCAGAGATCACAGTTGACCAACAAAGAACAATGTGTTCAGCTGTATTATAATTTTACTCATACATTTTGGTTTTCTATTGAAGTTAAAATTGAAACGATATTCTATGACACACTTTGAAAACAAAGTAATTTTTCTGATTATTTTGTTAGAAGCATGCATGAAAAATATATTTCTGATTCAGCTTTTGTAACTGTTTGCTATTCACATGGTATTTTTAAAAAGCCACAAGATCACTGATTATATGGCTTCTCAAAATTATTAGAGTTTAAATTAATTTCTTTCATTTTATTACTTAAGCATGCTCTTGTGTATTTTCTAAATGTATTCTCTTTCCTGTCCTCCTCCCCAAGTTTCTTTTTCTGCCCCATCCTCTATAATTTACCATCCTCTCTAATGAAGGGCTTATTTGCACAGGAAGTATATGATAGGTTCACAAAGTAGCTTGTGTGGTCATGCAAATATCCTTTTCCTCATTGTAACAATATTTTCTCTCCTGAAACCCACTTTATGATTCACATGTTCTTTTAAAACTGGGATTTAAAAAGTATAGATGGCTAATCCAGTGCTACATAAAAGCACTGACCTTGTGTAGATGTTAGCCCGCTAGCCGCAAACCATCCCTGGCTGGAAAGGGGATACGACCGTGCTGGGTGGTGAAATGATGGCATTGCTAGGCACACGGTCAGCCCAGTTTCACTGACATTTCCCCCCCCCACAGGACTTCCCGAATGTAGGAAGTGGTATGTGAATTCACCCTCTGGTGCACACTCCACGTCTTGTCATGGGCTCTTAGTCAGCAGGTCAAGGACTAGAGCTCGAGGGACAGAAATTACCCTGTCTCATCAATCTTATGACCAGTCTGGTCCAAAGACCCACAGGTTTCATAAACCTACAGCTCTAGAGCACCGGGAGATAGGCCCTACCCTCGGTTCTCCTTCCTGCTTCTCCTCCAGAGAGCCCAGCGTGTCATCCGTCCCGCATTCTCATCCATGCATCCTACCTTTAATGAGTTATACAAAAACGTAATACCTATTCTCAGGTGCTTTATATTCTACTGAGAGACAACCCCAAGTGATAAAGTAAACAAATAGGAAAGTGACACATATTCAGAACATCATAAATGCTTTGAAGAAAATGAAACAGAGTGACGAGATTAAACCTGGGAGAACGGGAGGCAGAGCATATGTGTGCTGCTTCAGAATGGACACTTGGGCTGAGAGCTGAATGACACAGAGAGATTATCCAGAGGAGTTGTAGAGCAAGACCTGTTTTCAGAAAACGTGAATGAAAACCCAGCTAGCACAAAGGTCTTAAGGTGAAACGAGGGGCCTGCCATATCCAGGGAAGAAGTGATTGGCAAGACTCGAGTATGGTCAGCAAAGGGGGTGGGTGCAGGGCATCTACTAGGAAAGGACCCCAGTAACACCTTGCAAGTCCACTCGTCATCAAACTGGCTGGAGAATAACAGTGGTCAACATAGCAGGTCTATGGAGAGCATATCAGGGGTTACAGTTGAATGCGTCTGATTTGTCTCAGAGCACACCTTCCTCTAAAACCATTCTTTAGGACTCAGTACGCTCAATTAACCAAATGCACTCCTGTGGCCTGAAGAGGCACTGCCTTGTGGAGGTGACACACCCACAAATGAGAAGCTAGATGAGGCCCTTGGAACATCATTGTTTAGAGACCGTACCAATATCATAAACAAGTGAAAGGGTCAGGGTGACCGTGCTGGTCCCATGATCAATCGCCGTGGACACGTAAGATGGGATCAGAAGTGAGGGCCATGTGGCGAGGTGGAAGCCGCGGTGGAGTTCCAGCCAACAATATTCTCACAGGCAGGGGGCCCTAGTGTGGCCCGGTCTCCTTATTCGTTTATGAAAAACTAGCATTGGGGATTTGGAGATGCATTTAAAAGATCATTTTACAAGTTGGCCAGTGGCTTAAAACCACGCAGATCAAAGAAAACACAACTTCAGGCCTCCATTAGTCCACTGGCTGCTGGTTTCCAAACTTTGATTTAATCAGAAAGCCCTATTGATATTTAAGACATAAACAGACATAACCTTCTTATTGTATGGCGACTTTTATGAATGGCCAGGGAGCCTGTCCTGTGTTTCCTGTATGCTGGCAGATTAAGCCCAGTAACGATATTGCACAAAAGGCCCACGTGTAGTAATGTACCCCCTCACTGGGGTGATAAAGACTCTGAGAATTTCAAGTTTTTCCTAACACGTTAGTAAGTTTTATAGAAAACCCAGCATCAATTGTCGGCTAAATGGTGCTTTTCTAGACAAAGATAGAGATTGATGCCACAAGGACATATTTAAATGCTTAACGGTTTTATTTATAACACCTAACCTTACCCTAATGAACACCAGTCTACTACCTGTTAGTAATCATTAATCTAACAAAAGCACTGCAGGTGACAGCAGTGGATTGCTTCCTATAATATTTAATTTAAAAAAATCAAAATCATCTCAGTTTGAATGGGATTTTAAAAATGAAAAGAAAGGCAGCTGTTGAATCACTCAGATTTCCATTTTCAATCAATAACTGGCCCCTGATGCCTATTACATTCACCCTCATGAGAGAGACTTGCCACATGCCATCTGAGGGGGGTTGCTAGGAGGCAGGGTCGCCTGCCTCGGACTGGATTCCTTTGCTTTCCCCAGGCAGTGGCATGCTGTGTCTGAGGACACTTCTTGAGCTACTCTGAGTTGCTGAACTCTCCTGAATGCTTGGAAATACTCTAGCCCAAGACACCAGTAAATAGTTCATGGGGAGATATGCTACAAGGGTGTCAGTAATCTTAGGTACCCCATTATTTTCACATACGGGTCACAAGACCCTGGCAGCTTCATGCCACAGGTTGCCTTGTCTGGTCACCAGGAAATAATGGCCATCGGGCCCATACAGTGTGATATGTGTATATGTGTGTCTCTGGGCATGACGTTTTTCTCTTACTAGTGGTTATTTTAATAGAGGAGATAATCATGTCTGACCTATACCTGGCTGCTGTCCAAGAATTATATGTAGCAATTTGTTACAGTAGTATTCCTCCAGAGTCCTTCAGCAAGAACACAAACTATTTAAGTTATGCTTAAAGGTATATTTCATTTTTAAGTCTCATCTCTGGCATACAACATATTCTAAACAGCTTTCTCTCTCTTCAGTAGTGCAAGCAATTTTCCTCAATAGCTTCTTCTCCAGCCTGGCATATATCCCTCGCCGGTGTTTACAATTTGAATGATCACATCTGATTTTGGTTTGCATTACTTCTATCTGGGAAAAAAATGTACATAGGGAGAGGCCCCTCATCCCCTGGCAACCCCTTCAAGACTCACTTGCACTTCCCTGTGCTAGGAGGAAAAAAATATATCACAATATAATTTCAAAACAAATAATTTAAATTATTCCTTAAGTGTGCATCAATTTTAGTGAATTATTCTTAACTTCTAGCCAGCTGTTTAAAATACTCCTTCAAGCAGTGTTGCAAATCTCTGTTCCTTTCCTGTTTCCTATGCTGTCATCATTTTATGAGTCAGGTTTATTGTATACACGGAAGGTATTTTTGTGTTGTAGCAATCTTGTCAGGATTTTCAGTTGTGTATTATTTTCCCGGGGCTGCTTGAACAACTTACCACATACTGGGTGGCTTAAAAACAACAGAAATATATTCTCTCACAGCTCAGGGGGCCGGAAGTCAGAACTCAAAGTGCCAGCGGGGCCGCGCGCAAGCAGAAGGCTCCAGGGGAGAATCCTTCCTTGCCCCTTTTAGCTTCTGGCGGCTCCAGGTGTTCTCTGGCTTGTGACAGCGTCTTGCAGCCTCTGCCTCTGTCTCCACATTGCCTTTTTGCTTCCATGTCTGAGTTTCAAATCTCCCTCTGGCTTTCTCTCTTAAGGATCCAGGCATGGTATGTAGGGGTTACCTTAAATCCAGGATAATCCTGTCTTGAGATCCTCACCTTAATTATATTTGCAAGGGCCCTTCTTCCAAATAAGGTCACATTCTGAGATTCCAGGTGGACACATGTCTGGGGGAGGCACGATTTAACCTGCTGTAGGTTGATTCAGATTCATTCTTTTTTTTTTTTTTTTAAGAGTACCAATGCTATATTCTGTTTCCTTGTATGACTTTTTCTTCTTCCCATTAAAAAATGTCTATTTTTATGGGATTTGTTTCCTTTAAGAAGTAAGAGCACATATTATTTTTTGAACCACTTCTGGTTACATTAAGTGGGAAGAAGTAGTTTTTCAATAAGAGAAAAATGATAAAAATATGTAATTTTATGATTATATTTATTATACCCCATACAATGTTATTCAATAATTATGTTCTGTAAGTCACACTTAAAGATGTAGGATAACTAAATTATGACATGCCCTCTTAATTAAATACTGTATTACTAATAAATACCCAAAACATGAAGAATATTTAATGCAACTGGAAAGTGTGAGGAACTTTGAATGTAAAATTTAGTCTGTATGTTATGTCTATGTATTTCATAATTAAAATCTCTGGTTGAGGGTACTGTTTTATAATCTGTAGTCTTTTTTCTGGTTTCTGATTTTTCTATAATAACATAGTCATATTAATAATTGAAAATAATGATTATTTAAAACCTTATGTAGAGCAGGCAACCATTTCCAACTTTGTTTTCAGGTTGGAAATGTTTTATTTTCCTCTTTATATTATTACCGATCTACACTGATTTAATAAATACACAAGTTACGATTAGCTTGAATTTCCATAGCATTTATTTTGATTCTGTTAATTCATGTTCATTCACTTATTGAATGCTTATGATGTTCCCTGACTCCACCACATATTGGTAAAAAAATGTGAATAAATCAGGTCTATGTTTTACTTAAACGTTTAAAAATATTTGAAGCATTTGCAGCAGAAACCTTTTCCACATTAACTAAAATTCTATACGACCTTATGAACCAATGTCACCCCAATAAATTTCATTAAAAATCTATAAAATAAAATAAAATTTGGCACAGCAAAAGACAGAAACCCTAAATGTACTGGTTGATGGTGGGGTTGACATTAACTGTTCATGTGTCAGGCAAAAGTTTCTGTCAAACCTGGTGGGGGAATAACTTTTAAGAAAAAAAAAAGGTCCACTTTAAGAACTACCACAAAACACACGATGTTTTGAAATATTTGTCACTTCTACACTGAATAGCATTTTCTTTCCAGGCTCAAACCTCGAAACAGCCAGAGTGTGTATCAGCTTGGCATAGGAATATGTAAATTACTTTCCGCTTTTGAGCAAAAAGTATACATAGACACATGGAGATACAGGATTTTTCTTTTTGCAAATAGCACTGCGTTTGGGCAGATTGCCAGAACTCGAGAGGCGTGTTATCACACTGTCAGGAGGCATTGTACCAATGAGGAAAATTACCAGGTTTAGGTATTGTATAGAATAATTGTGGTGTAGGTGTTCCAATTGATAAAAGAGCAGAAATTTTGGCATTACATCAATAAGCAGTATAATTAAGGTAATAGGTAGCATGCCATCTAATCAAGTTACTACTGTAACACCAGTGCAAGTTAACTTACTTTAACACTCTCTGCATACTAATCACTATCACTCTCAGAGTTTTATAATGTGCAATATCATTAACAGGATTTAACCTAGCTGGATAATTACTATTGTGCTAATAAATAAAAAATAGTTATTATTCAAGAAACATGCAATAGCTCCTTTTTTATGTTTTTCTTTGAAAGTAGTCTTTGGTTTCAAATTACCACTATGACTACAAAACATAGACTGTCTCGTTTTTAAAGATGTAAACATTGTACCCCTTCCTCTAGTTTGTATAAGCCTATCTTTATCACATAGAAATTTAACTAAAAAAACAACAACAAGGTTTTACATTTTAAAAAAGCATTTAATTGTGTAAAGGCCTTGATGGATGATGCATATCCTAGAAAATATTATTTTTGCAATTTCAATTATACTTGACTGGTTGCCACTTTTAAAATAGTTTCTGCTTTCAGAGCCTTCCACCTTAAAAAAAGGAAAAGGCTTGGATAATTAGGTGTCCAAGTCTCTCTTCCTATATGCACTGCTTATCATACTTTTTTTTGTTTCTCCTTTTTTCTCATGCTTTCATTCACTCTGGTGCTTGCCTCCTTTTTCTCCCTTTCCTGATGATCAACTCCTATCCTCGGCCTCCAGCCTTCATCTCTCTTGATTCAACCACACCTGTTCCCCGACTCCTGCGTTGAGAACTCAGTGACTCAGTGA
Organism: Tonatia bakeri; assembly: GCA_004024845.1. NCBI lineage: Eukaryota > Metazoa > Chordata > Mammalia > Chiroptera > Phyllostomidae > Tonatia > Tonatia bakeri. Next base: position 83,218 of record PVIA01000169.1, read on the forward strand.
TGCTGTGTCCCTTTCTGAATTTACCGACCAAATCAAATGTCAGTGTGATACACACATGGAAGGAAACCATGCAGTTTATAGTACACAATGTGCTCCTGGCTTTTAAGTCAGATCTAAACCATTTCTCTATAACAACTTTTAACTTTTTAAAAATTATGTGCTTATTAGACATCCGGGCAGAAAACAGTCATATTCCACACAAACATCTCTATATCTTCCCACTTGAAATGCCATAAAAACACAATGAAAATCTAATTAAATATAAAAAAGCACATAACAATGGGTAGAACGAGTATTGTCAGAACAGCAATAAAAGCAAGACTAGAGAAAAGGTGGCTTAGTGATAAATGGCTTAGAAGATCTAAAAAGTGCTTGCTGCTAAACTACATAGAAAAAGATGAAAATGCATCACATGTGTATCACAAAATGTGGTATTCTTTAGAAGTGGGGGTAAAAAAAAAAGCACAAAAAATAAAGAATGGAGGACACTGGGAAAATGGTGGACTAGAGAGTTCCAGGCCCCCATTCCCTATAGAAACATTAAATAAATCACTACAGACTAGCTAAAATAACTTTACAGGAGCTCCGATAATCAGTTGAACATACATAGGAACCAAGTTAATCCCTAAACAAGAAACTGCAGGCATTCAAAATTGTTGGAAATTTTGTAATATTTTGAGTCACAATTTCCCTACCCTGCCCATGCACAGCTCAGTGTGGTTTGTGAAAAGTAGTGGCCTCCTCCCGGTTCTCTTTGGTGAGCTAGAAAGAGCAGAACAAACCTATTTTACAACACTAAAATTTGTCAGCGGTTGCCTGAGTGGCCTCTGTATCAACTGAACTCAGAACTGCGATGGCCAAGGAGGCCAAGCTTGGATCCCAGGCCAAGGGAGGCTGGGGAGCCGTGATCATGGCTTGTGCAAGCCACAAGGATACTGCTACAAGACCTCAGGTGCCTGGTCTGAGAAAACACTGACTGAGGAATATGATCAAACAGCCAAGGCCCCCAGCGTAGCCAGAGTATCTAGAGAGGAGACTTCCATAGCTTGTGGCAAGTTTGGAATTGTCTAGAGATTACATAGAAACTTAAGTGTTATGAAATGAGTCTTGTCAAACCCAAATTCATATGTTGAAGTCCTAACTCTCCATACCTAAGAATATTAGTGTATTTGGAGACTGGATCCTTAAAGAGGTAATTAAGATAAAATGAGTGTCATAGGGCGGGTCCTAATCTAATATGACGGGTGACCTTATGTAAGAGGAAATTTGGGCACAGACTTGTATGAGAGAAGGCCATGAGAAGACACAGGGAGAAGACAGCAATGTACATGGGAAGCAGAGATCTCAGAAGAAAGCCATCCAGCTGTCACCTTGACCTTGTGCATCCAGCCTTCAGAATTGTGAGAAAAATATAAATTTCTGTCCTTTAAGCCACCCAGCCTATGGGACTTGGTTACAGCAGCTGCAGCAAACTAATACACGAGGCTAACAGCAACAACAGCAGTAACGACAACAAAGAGATCACGGTAGTTATTAAACAAGGTGTCCTGCCAGGAAGTAGAACACTGAGCGCACCATAATTGTGGTGGAAATATATTGGGGAAAGGGGGACAATGACGAGAAAGGTGACTACGTGCTGAGGTGGGAGGGACAGGAGTAGTAATAAAGCCAAATCCTCATCTGACATAAAGGGAAGATAATAGACAATGAATCTGAAAAACTAATACTCAGAATAATTTATTTAGAGGAATGGCAGTAAACACCAAAATAATCAGCTAGAACAGCCGAAAATGATTGTTTCTAGGGAGATGGAATGGAGGATGAGTGTAGGATATATTTTTGTGGAACTATTAAACACTTTATTCACAGTAATGTAGTATAAATTTGATGTGTAAAACATAAAATATATGACACATAATATTTACTGGGTTATTTGCTACATGCTGCAAATGAGAAATTAACACTGCAGACGAGCTGAATTATAAGGGCAGAACAGAATTTGAAATAAAAACTTACGAGTCCCAACTCAGTATTCATTTTCAAAATAACACTCTCTGACATGGTCTTTTTATGTCTTTGAAATTGGAAAGCTATTTTGAATCCTGATATCCGTGGAAGAGTTGACAGGATTATGCCGTACTGTTAGGCACTGCCGAGACAGCTACTGCTTCTACTACATAGATTTTTCAATTAAGAACCTTGAAGATTATCCAGGTCTTAACTCAGGTTTAAATAAAAATTTCAGTTAATTCCAGTGTAATTAATTTATTTTAGTGCAAAAGCTAAAAGTAGTGAGGATGCACAGCTCTTGATTTTAAGAATAAGTAACTGAACTTTTATCAACAGCAAACTATTATCCTTCTGGACTGATGGAGGAACACTGAGCTTGCAGCCCACTACTGCAGCAAGCGCTGAAGACTTCAGTACTTCAATCTATTGTCTCAAATGCGTCTTACATCAAAGAGTAGCTTCACTTTGCTCTTTGTTAACTGCAGTGTAAAAATGCTGGAAATACCTGGTAATATTTGCATTTCTACATATGGTTATGTGCATGTAATCAATGGGAATAAATACACAAAGATACAACTAATAAAGAGAGTTATATTAAAGCACTCCTGAATCCAAAGGTCTTGTATCTATTTCAAGCCTTAATGACTTGGTCTAAAAAAGGCAATAAATGTCAGTAATTGTCAGCAATCCCTAAATCCCAGGGGAATTTGGCCCAAGGCCAGGTTGAAACTTCAGATTCCATCCATTCTGTTAGCGTGAATATAAAAGTAGCATAATGAACCTGCAGCCTGACCATTCTGCAGGATGTTACTGTTGTTGTAATTGCTGTTGCTGCTCTTAACCTAGTGTGTTAATATTAGAATTATTCAACCTGCTAGAATTTCTCCTTTGCTTCCTATATCCATAACAGGCAAATATTAACATAATCTGTTAACATCTTGCATGTACTGAATTGTGATTGTTTCAGTCATCAAACTAACTTAGCTAATAATAAAGGAGAACTTCCTGAGGACCAGGTGCTGTGTTAGGGAGCAAGAAAACAACACTAATTCACATAAATTGCATGTGTGACTAGAGAGTCATGATGGACCATCATATAGACTGAGAGCTTGGTGCCATGACGTGTTGGGGTGGAGGGTGGGTCACACACAGGATAGAAGATCCTGGGGCCAGATGCTGCAGTAGAAGTCTGCAGTTGGACTTTATCTTCCAACTCTGATGTTTTCAGTCATGAATCTGTTACATGGGAGTCTCACAGCATACTTTTTTACTTTATTTTATTGAGTGGTATTAAAATCATCCTATATATTTTTTCTTTAGAGTAAATTAGAGGAGACTCACTGTCTTCCTTCTTATACCATTCAGATCCTAATGCATTTTGAGTACTAAAGGGCTGTTATTTCAGCTGCTATATTGAACATTATGAATGGATATATGTAAGACATGTACCATGGCATCTGCTATATGCTGAACTGAAATTTGCTAGATTTTTTTCTCATTTCGGATAGAAGCAAATGCCTTCACTTGAGAGATCTTCCCTTTCCCCGCCTCTTGCAGTTCTAGGGGCTCCTCATCACAGTGCTCCACCGTACTAGTTACCAGGGAGTGTGTTCTATGTCCGGCCAGCCAAGTGAAGCCGTTCCTCTGGCCGCTGTGATCGGCACAGGAATTACTGTGACGAAAACTGTAGGAAACCTGATGTGTCCCAAACACAAAGATGCTTTACCAGAGGGCAGTTATGAGGAAGTGAATCTGAGAGATGGCCTGGCAGGGATGGTTGGGGAGGGGGACGGAAGGGGAGGGAAAGATAAATCGGGATATGAAGGCAATAATATCATTTGAAAACCCTAAACCCATTCTGTATTTGAACAACCCAGGTTATGACTGTCAGTGTTTTGTTTGTTTGTTTTTAATTTTTATTCATGTAATTGCATGTTTGTGTGTATAAGTACATGTGTGTATATTGAACAATATTTATATATTTGTGTGTAGGGCAAATTTTGAGAATCAATGACACTTTAGCAGTGATTAAGATACACTCAGGCAAGCCTAAAGACAAAAATATTTAAAAATAAAAATAGTTAAGGAATCATTACTGAAGTCCAGGTAATATTAAGTTATTATTATTTTTATTATCATTTAATTAATTATAACTGTTACTATGCCATAGTAACTTACAAATGTTATTTATTATTATTTACTAAATGTTTATAATATGCACACCAGGTGTTAAAATTTGTTATGCATTTCCTCATTTAATGGCTATAACATCTCTGTAAATAATGTATTACCATAATTTGCACTTACCAGTTGAGGGTTAGGAAGATAAAGTAACTGGTTTAAGTTTATGTGGCTAGTAGTTAGTAAACTCATGATTCACATTTAAATATGCCTGAGGCCAGTACCAATCATACTTCCCTGATTAGGAGAACTTGAACTAAGATAATGAAATTGGGATTATGTAGAGTCACCAAATATAAACTAGGGAGTACTTACAGAATTGGCCAGCAAATGAAAAAAAGAATCACAGTTTTGAATTAAGTATGGTACTGTTAAGAGACAGAGAGAGTATAGGAAAGAAGATCGGGAAAGAAGGGTTTTACCCTTTGTACTACAAGAATCTGTACATTCTAGGAGATCCATTATTGTGTAAATTGTTTTCCTTATCCTCTTTAATCAGGTGTTACTTTTTTAATGGGAAACAGACATTAATGTATGAGTGTAATGTGCCTTTTCTTGTAGCCTAGCAAAAAAATTCTGGCTTTATTCGCTCTTAATCTTCCCACTGACACTACCTGCCAGGTAGAGATCTGTGGGTTTGCCAGGTACGCTTTCATTATGAAGACTGGAGAGGAAAGGGGGGGATTACAGAAAGGTCACAATTATGAGAAGTGTGATAAGAAATTTTTAGAAAGTTTTGGTATAAGGCATACACCATGGGTTTTGAGGACTCACGTGGTTGAAGCCTCTGATCAAGGCCCCTCTCAGTGACTAGGTCAGCTGAGTCATGATTTCAAGAGTTGAAATGAAACACTCTTTTACCTCCTCAGCAAATAAAACCATTCAAAATGAGTAATGAATAAATGTCATTGTTACATGGGGAAGATACACACATTTTTGGTGACAGTAACATTTCAACAGAAAAAGTAGACAGTAGGGCTTATATTCCACATCTAAGGTTTAGGAGCAATATTGTAATACCTAGAACAAACCTGCAGATTGAGTCAGGACATCAACCTGTGAACAAGTCATGTAGAGGCTTCCCAAACTGGCCTGTGCTTAAAACCAAGACCCTTGTAACCCCACCTTCTACCAGGTAGTCATTGTTTGTCCTCTGCCCACTTCCCTCACATAGAGCCTTGCTGGTATCTTGTCTTTTGAATCAAAAGCAAAACTGTCCATTTCTTTGAAACATGTACAATTTATAACACAGAAACAACAGCCTCAAAAGCATTTTCTGTAAAATATCCCCAAAAGGGCTATCTTTTGCATTTTCAAAGTGGAGTACTCCCATGTCAGATTCTGTGCCTCTGAACGATTTCATCAATGTATAAAGTTATCTCAAGGATAATTAATAGATACTAATCATTTGTTGACTAATACAGCATGTCTAGGATATCTCACTGAAGTGAGCTCAACAAGAACAAAGAAAAAGGTTGCTCCTAAACAAAATGTCAAGTTCACCTTTAGAAATCCAGGAAGCAAGTGTTCAGAAGTTTCAGAAAAGCTCTACCAAAAACTACCAAAGATTCAAAGTTACTGGTGTCATTTTACATAGAGATATAAAAACATTACATAGGCATCTCATATATGAAGCTGTTATTTCAGCACTGGAGACAAAACAACTCATAAGTATTAGACAGAACCTTAAAACAGAAGCAGGCAACCATCAATGTCCAAAGAAGCCTTCTAGGACTGTAATTCATTAAACAGTGGTCCATACCAGCATGTAGTAATAAGTTTAATTTTTGAAAAAATGACCAACCCAACTCTAAGCCGCCTGAACCACATGCTCTAAGTGCGTGGCTTGGGTATTTGCATTCTGCAAACGTTTTCAGTGCGATTACAAAGTGTACCATTAATAAATATCGTTGGGCTCCTACAACTGAAACTGATATTCTTCCTGAGCAAGTAGGAAGTAGTATACCAACAAAGATCCCCTGATGAGACCATCTCACACTCTCACTTGGGCACCATTATTATTGTTTAAAAAATCTTTTACCATGTGAAACATTTTCAAGTTGCTTGGCTCTTCCTGCTGCTGGCAGTGGCCAGAAACATCCAGGAAACTGATAGGGACAGTATTTTCTTACTCTGGACAACTTGCTAATGAGGTTTATCTCAGTTCTTACACTCAAAGAGAGTACTTAGTGTTCAAAAGACTTGTGAATAGGATCCATGCAGCAATCCACATGCAAAATACAACTGTGCAGAAAAGTGGCATTTTTCACACCTTCAAATGAATTTGCTTTTGGAAGTCATGTGAACGCAACCAAATTGTCTGCTATTCTGTCCCACATGGCTGCAAAGTTGGCTGATATGAAAATTTGCTTGATGGTACTGTGTATTCTACCTATTCTATTGTTTTCATAACTCATATTAGGTATATTTTGCTACCACCATTTTGGGAAAGGTATACTAAGGTTTGCCTTCTCACACTAATTTGAAATTCCCTGTTATATCTTAGTAAATTGTTATCAATATTTAGTGTTAATAAGTTTCTCATTCACTTTTCACATTTACTTCAAGTAACTTTTGGCAGCACATTATCTTAATGATTGATTGATTGATTGATTTTTTTATTATTTTCTATTTGAGTTGTCCCAACTTTTTCCCTCTTTGCCCAATTTTGGGCTCCTCTGCCCAGCCCACCCCCAGCTCCCACAGTCAATCCCCACACCATTGTACATATGTATGGATGTTTTTGGATCAGTCCCTTCCCCCTCTTTCCACCATTATCCCCTCTGGCCGCTGTCAGTCTGGTCTATGTACACTATCATGTCATCTGTAAATAGAACCTCCATGTCTCTGGTTCTATTTTGCTCATTAGTTTATTTTGTGCATTAGATTCCTCTTACAAGAGATCATATGGTATCGTCTTTCATCAACTGGCTTACTTCATTTAGCATAATACTCTCCATTTCCATCCATGCTGTTGTGAAGGGTAGGAGCTCCTTCTTTCTTTCTGCTGCATAGTCTCCCATTGTGTAAATGCACCACAGTTTTCTGATCCACTCATCTACAGATGGGCTCTTAGGCTGTTTCCACCACTTAGTAATTACAAATAGTGCTACTATGAACACAGGGGTGCATAAGGTCTCTTGAATTGGTGTTTCAGGGTTCTTAGGATATATTCCCAGCAGTGGAATCTCAGGGTCAAAAGGCAGTTCCATTTTTAGTTTTTTGAGGAAATTCCATACTGTTTCCCACAGTGGCTGCACCAGTCTGCATTCCCACCAATAGTTCACTAAGGTTCCCTTTTCTCCACATCCTTTCCGGCACTTGTTTGTTGATTTATTAATGATACCATTCTGACAGGTATGAGGTAATATATCTCATTGTGGTTTTAATTTGCATCTCTCTGATGACTAGTGATGATGAACATATTTTCACATGTCTATGGGCCATCTGTATGTCCTTCCCTGGGGAAGTGTCTATTGAGGTCCTTTGCCCATTTTTAATAGGATTGTTTGTCTTCCTGGAGTTTAGTTGTATGAGTTCTTTATATATTTTAGAGATTGAACCCGAGTCTGATGTATCAGTGGCACATACATTCTCCCATACAGTGGGTTCCATTTTCATTTTGAGGATGTTTTCTTTAGCTGTACTGAAGGTTTTTAATTTGATGTAGTGCCATTTATTTATTTTTTCATTTATCTCCCTTGCCTTAGGAGATATATTGGTAAAAATATTGCTACATGGGTTATCTTAACTTTTACTGCCTATGTTTTCCACTAGGACTTTCATGGTATCACAATTTACATTTAAATCTTTGATTCATTTCAATTTTATTCTGGTGTATGGTGTAAGTTCATGGTCTAGTTTCATCATTTGCAATGTCCAGTTCTCCCAACCCCACTTACTGAAAGACAATTTTTTTCTCCATTGTATGCTCATTTTTCCCTTTGTCAAACATTAACTGACCACAGAGATATGGGTTTATTTCTAGGCTCTCTATTCTGTTCCATTGATCTATGTGTCTGTTCTTATGCCAGTGCAAGGCTGTTTTGATTACAGTGGCCTTGTAGTAGAGTTTTATGTTAGGTATTATGATCCCTCCAACTTTATTCTCCTTTCTCAAGATTGCAGAAGCTTTTTGGGGTCTTTTTTGGTTCCTTATAAATTTTTGGAGTGTTTCTTTCTAGAGCAGTGAAATATACCATTGCTATTTTAATAGGAATTGCATTGAATCTGTAGATTGCTTTGGGTAGTTATGGACATTTTATTGATGTTAATTCTTCTAATTCATGAACATGCTGTGCTTCCATTTCCTTGTATCTTCCTCAGTCTTTCTTCAGTGTTCTGTAGTTTTCCTTGTACAGGTCTTTTACCTTCTTAGTTAAATCTATTTTTAGGTACTTTATTTTTCTTGTTGCTATAGTGAATGGAATTTTTTCCTAGTTTTCTTTCTGATTACTAATTGTTAGTGTACAAAAATGTACTGATCTCTGAATATTGACTTTGTATCCCACTACTTTGCCAAATTCACTTATTAAGTAGAATAGATTTTTGGTAGAGACTATAGGGTTTTCTATGTACACTATCATGTCATCTGTAAATAATGACAGTTTTACTTCCTCCTTTTCCAATTTAGGTGCCTTTTATTTCTTTTTTTTTGTTGGATCGCTGTGGCTAAAAATTCCAATACTATGTTGAATAAGATTAGTGAAAGTGGACATCCTTGTCTTGTTCCTTTTCTTAACAGAAACACTTTTATTTTTTGCACATTGAGTGTGAGGTTGGCAGTAGGTTTCTTATATATGGCTTTTATTATGTTGAGGCCTGCTACCTATATTCCCACTTTGCTGAGTGTTTTTACCATAAATGGTTGCTCAATTTTATCAAATGCTTTATTAGCATTTATTGATATGGTCATGTGATTTTTGTTCTTCGTTTTGTTTATGTGTTGTATTATACTTATTGATTTGTAGATATTGTAACACCCTTGCATCCCTGGGATAAATTCCACTTAATCAGGGTATATGCTCTTTTTAATGTATTGCTGCATCTAGATTGCCAATATTCTGTTGAGGGTTTTAATATCTATGTGTATCAGAGTTATTGGCCTGTGATATTTTTCTTTGTTGTGTCTTTACCTGGTTTTGAAATTGGAAATTATGTCTTTACCTGGTTTTGGCACTCCTCATAAAAAGAATTTGGAAGTCTTTCCTCTTCTTGAATTTTTTGGAATAGTTTGAGAAGGATAGGAATTAGTTCTTTTTTGAATGTTTGGTAAAATTTGCCTGTGAATCCACCCGGCCAAGGGCTTTCATGTGCCAGGAGTGTTTTGGTTACTGCTTTGATTTCGTTAGTTGTTATCAGCCTATTCAGCTATCTGCTTCCTTTCAATTCCATTCTGGAAGACTGTATGTTTCCAGGAATTTATCCATTTCACCCAGGTTGCCCAATTTCTTGTCATGCAGTTGTTTGTATCAATTTCTTATATTCCTTCTTATTTCTGTGGTATTGGTTGTTACTTCTCCAATTTCTGATTTTATTTATCTGGGTCCTCTCTCTTTTTTTATTTTTTTCTTGTTGAGTCTGATTAAAGTTTTGTCAATTTGGTTTATCTTTTCAAAGAACCAGCTCCTGAACTCATTGATTCTTTTAATTGTTTTCTTAGTCTATATGTCATTTATTTCTGCTCTGATCTTGACTATTTCCTTCCTTCTGCTCACTGTGGCCTTTGTCTGTTGTTCCCCTAGTTCTTTTAGGTATAGAATTGAGTTGTTTATTTGAGATTTTTCTGTCTTCTTTAGGTAGGCTTGTATTGTTATGTGCTTCCCTCTCAGGATTGCCTTTGCTCCCCTCTCAGGATTGCCTGTGTTCCGTAGGTTCTGAGTTGTGTTCATTTTCATTTGTTTCCATGTACTTTTTGATTTCTTCTTTGATCTCATTGCTGACCCATTCTATATATATTTTTTAAAATATATTTATTTAATTTTAGAGAGAAGGGAAGGGAGAGAGAAAGAAAGGGAGAAAAAAATTTGTTACTCAGTTGGTTGCCTCTCACACGCCCCAAAATGGGGACCTGGCCCAAACCTAGGCATGTACCCTGACTGGGAATTGAACTGGTGACACTTTGGTTCACTGGACAGCACTCAGTCTACTTAGCCACACCACCCAAGGCACATTGTTAACCTATTCATTACTTAATAACAAGTTATTCAGTCTCTATGTAGTTTCAGGCCATTATGATCTGACAAGATGCTTGACATGAATTCAATTTTTTTGAATATGTTGAGGCCTGTTTTGTGTCCTACCATGTGGTCTATCTTTGAAAATGATTCATGTTACATTTGAAAAGAATGTATACTTTGCTGCTTTTGGGTCAAATACTCTGTATATATCAATTAAATCCATTTCATATAGGGTGTTGTTCAATACCACAATATCTTTGTTGATTTTTTCTTTAGATGATCTATCCATTGTTGACTATGAGGTGTTAAAATCTCCTATGATGAGTATATTGCTGCCTGTCTTCTTCTTAAAGGTCTCCAACCTTTCCTATATATATATATATATATTTTCTTATGTTGGCTTATATCCTCTTGTTCGTCAACTCCCTTAAGTATTATGTAGTGACCTTCTTTGTCTCTCATTGTGGCCTTTTGTTTTGAAGTCTATTTTGACTCATACAAGTATAGCTACCCCAGCTATTTTTCCAGGCCTTTGTAGATCTTTTTCTGAGGTGTGTCTCTTGTAGACAGCATCCATGTGGTTTGTGTTTTCTTATCCACTGATCTACCCTATGTGTTTTGATTGATGCATTTAACCCATTTGCATTTCAGGTTATTAATGATAGGTATTTATTCATTGCCATTTTTTCTTTGTGCCTGTTTTCCTCTCTCTCTCTCTCTTCATCTTCTTAAAGCAGTCCCTTTAGCATCTCTTGTGATGCTGGTTTGGTGGACACGTACTCTTTTAGCCTTGTTTTGTCTGGGAAGCTCTTTATTTTACCTTGCATTTTAAATGAAAGTTTTCCTGGGTAGAACAGTCTTGATTGCAGGCCTTCGCTTTTCATTACTTGGAACATTTCATACCATTCCTTTCCTGCTTGTAATGCTCCTACTGAGAAATTAGCTGATAGCCTTATCAGAGCTCCCTTGTATGTTGTTAGCTGTTTCCCTTTGCTGCCTTTAAGATTCTATCTTTGTCTTTAAAAGTTGCCATTTCAATTATGATGTGTCTTGGAGTGGGCCTCTTTAGGTTCATCTTGACTGGGGCCCTCTGTGTTTCCTGAACTGGCATGACTTCTTCCCTCATCAAATTAGGGAAGTTGTCTATCATTATTTTTTTTCAAACAGGCTTTCTATCCCTTGCTTCTTTTCTTCTCCTTCTGGTATCCCTGTGTTATGAATATGGTTATATTTCTTGTCATCCTGCAACTCCCTTGAACTATCTTCATTCATTTTGAGTCTTTCTTCATTTTATTGCTCTGACTAGATGTTTTTTTTCTTCCACTTTGTCCTCCAATTCATTGATTCAGTCCTTTGCTTCATCTAGTGTAATCCTCATTTCAGATATTGTATTCTTCATTTCCTCTTGGTTCGTAGCCATAGTTTCTATGTCCTTTTTCATGCTGATGTAGTTCCCACTAAGTTCTTTGTAGTTCTCACTGAGTTCCTTTTTCAATTTCTTTTTTACTCATCTTTTTACAACATTTTGTGGACTTTTGAAAATCACTTCAAATATATCCATGTATGGAAAGTTGTAATTTTGTAAATAGGTTGTTCATATAAATATTGTCACATTCAAAATATTCTACCAAATGGAAGAAACATAGATACAATATGTTTCTAAATCTCATCTATACTTAAAAAATGAGATCCTTGTAATGCTTTGATGAAGTATGCACTCCTTTCCTCTTCCCTTCTGCCCACTTGCCTCATAACAAGCCTTTCTCAAATCTTGTCTTTTCAATCATAAGTGAAATTGTCAATATACTTTATATGATTAAAGTATTCCCTAAGGAATACTCATGCATTCCCTAATTTAGCATAAATATTCAAATTATTCCACTCTTAACACATTAATTACAATGTTTATAAGAATATCATGATTATAAATATATAAATATTCAAATTCATGTAATAACTGTATATCTCTCCTTTGTATTGTTTCTTATCTCCAAAATTGTGCCTTTTCTCTCTTTTCTCTTGTGTAAAATTAGACACTAAGTCCTTTGATATCCTTACCAAGTTTTAAATTATACAATTTTACAGAAAATTAGAATGGTAAATTGAACAACAAAGTAATCATGTGACTGTCTAATATAAAAAGTAAAAATAAATGAAAATAGCAGTAAAATTGTAAAAGGCTGACCACTAAAATTTCATTTCTTCCTCAATTTGCTACTAGAAAGCTTTTCAAGTAAGATAACTTTCAAAGACCAGACAACTACAAAATATTTTTTTTCTTACTAGTCATTTAAGGTTGAATATCTTCATTGTATAACCAGGTGAATACCCTTTATAAATAAAGTTATATGTAGGAAAGATAATAATCCCTTTGTTCTTACCAGTACCTAGAACATAAGATGGAGATTCTAAATACCACGGAAAGCTTTCTCTGTAATCCATTTAGCTTTTTCATGGGGATGACTCCATATTATATTAAGATAAGATGGGATAGCTGGGACAGAGTTTAAATTATTATTGTAACTGAGGAAATGATCAAAATTTTATGACAGTTTCTTTCTGTAATAGGATTTTATTTTGGACCATAGAGGAACTTCTATGTTATGGTAAATGTCAAGAGGACATCAAACAGTCCCAGATTTCACTGAGCAGATTAACTCCCTTTGCTGGAGTATCAATGTAAGGCACCTGAGGGCCTGCAGGGGCAGAGCAGAAGGAAAGAGCCAGAGAGGGGAGCGTTAGACTCCTGTTCAATGCCTGACAAGGAGCTGGTTCAGAATTCTACAACACATTTGCCTTTATTTTATAGTCTATCTTTCCATTTCCCTCTTGGTAGCTTTGTGCTTTTATTTATCATTTGGGAAACTGTTACCTAAGTGGAATTTGCTGTTGTTTGAAATGTATGTAACTTTTCATATAAAAGGAGGTTGTTTGATCACATGAAAGCTTGCTTCCTTCCTGATAAGTTATAAAATTTTACAAGTATTAATGTATTTAAGTTACTTTTTCAATAACCTGTGAAGAATAAAAATATCATAATTTAAAACCTTAAAAAAGTTGTTTATTCTAAATAGAAACATTTCCCCCCCAACACTATATTGTAACCGGAGAGCTATGTGGAGGTTTTGAGAGTGAATGAAACTCTGGAACACTCCACTCAGAGTGGCAACAAGACAGCAAATTTCAGGGACTTGCTGATTTTGCCTGGGAAGTCCTGCATAATGATGTCAAGTGGAGAAAAATTAAGTAAAAATAATAAGACATTTGACTTCAAATAAACAAATAAACATAAACATATCTAAGATAAAATGAGACTAGGTTGAAGAAAACTATTTTACAAACACAAAAATTTATTTTCCATGAGCCTCTTTCTATTCAAAATTGCTAAAGGAAATCTTTAAATGATAAAGTAAAGCTAGGATACTGAATGCCAAAAATGAAATTAGCATTCAGTTTTCAGGTTATTCAAATAAGTTCTGATTTGCCAAAAAATCTAATTATAGAAAATAATTGTTCATGCATGCAAGTAACATTTATTTTTGATTATTCTATATAACATAATCAGCAAAATAATACTCATAATTCTACTTTTGCTAGATCATTTTTATGGAAAATTTTCGATCAAATATTTTATGTTCAGTACCTGACCTTTTTCCTCAAGTATGAAGTAGAATAGTTTGACTTATTTACTGACTGTAGTGGCTTGAATAGTGACCCCTAAAAGTCTATGCCCAAGTCTTACCACCCACTACCTATGAAGATGACCTTCTTTGGAAATAGATTCTTTGCAGGTATAACTACTGGGTTGACCAAAAAGCCCATTATGGTTTTTTCCATATGATAGCTCTAGTGGTGCTTAGCTGTCCTTAACTTCATTCAAATCAGTTTTGATAGTGTATTGTGACAGCTGTCATATCAGTGTGAAATTTTAAAAATGGATCAAAATTGGTGAATTTTTATACAGCCACTTTAATATTGGAGACAGAACAAAATACATAACATTTTTGCCATATTATACTTTACTATTTCAAGAAAGGCAAAGACACAACTGAAATGCAAAAAAAAATCACAGATTTATGCAGTATAAGGAGAAGGTGCTGTGACTGCTCGAATGTGTCAAAAGTGGTTTGAGAAGTTTCTTGACACTATTGATATTTTGGCCAAATAATTACTTGCTGTGGAGTTGCCTTATGCATTGGAAGATGTTTAGCAGCACTTTTGGCCTCTACCCCCTAGAAGCCAATAGCAGGAGGTAGCTGACATTTTGAAAATATCCAAATCGATAAAGTTTTTGGTGAAAATGAGAAATGTGTCTTATTTTATGGGGAAAAAAAACCTAAATGGACTCTTTGGCCAACCCAATAAATTAAGGACCTAGAGATGAGGGCATCCCTGAATCCGATGACTGGCGTCCTGTAAGAGAAAGGAGAGGGAGACTGGGGGAGACACACAGATACAGAAAAAACAGAAACCCATGTGAAAAATCCATGCAAAGACAGAGAGGCAGAAACTGTAATTACCTCACACAGCTACAAGCCAAGGAATGGCAAGATTTGCTAGAGCCACAGAAGCTAGGAGAAAGGTGGGGATAGTTTCTCCTTCAGAACATCCAGTAGGAGCTAGCCCTCCAGGATTATGAAAGAACAAATCTCAGTTGTATAAAACTACCGAGTTGATGGCAATTTATTTTGGCAGTCCTAGGAAACTGGTGACGCTGACATGAAAGTGCTAATTGCCTGGTATTCAGCTTATTAAACCCTCTGCTAATCACGGCTGACACTATCAGGGCCTATATTGCTCCAGCCTGGATTTATACTAAGAAGTTTACAAGTGTTAGAAGTCCTTCGGGCTGGTCTTCACACGTTGTCAGTGAGGCCATGCCAGGTCAGTTTGGGTTTCACACCCACTCTACTGGTAATGAAAACTAGGAAATGAAGTCAATAGGTATCCTCCTGCTAAAATTGGAAAAGCCCCAGCACATGCCTCTTTTTCAAAGTTTCTCTCACCTCCATTAGCACCCACACACACTCACACACACACAACACACACAAGTACCTGAATGTAAAACACTTCCCATACTGTCTCATGGAATTTGCCTATGTGGAAAGCTTTTGAAAAGCATAAAAACAATGAGTTATCAAATTAATGTTTTTTTAAAATATTGATTATAAAGTCAATGTATATTCATACACACACAATTTTATTTGGCCAAGAACCTGAATGTGAACTACTATCCTAATACCTCATAGTATTTGCCTACATATAAAGCTTTTAAAAAGTATAAATACAATTAGTTATTAAAACTAATACATTTTTTAAAGAATATTGATTACAAAGTCAATGTATACACATGCATACACATATACTGATATTTCTTGTACCAGGAATATACAGTAGAAAATAAAACAAAAACCTTTTAAACAGTGTAACATATATCAATTATCTGAGAAAATTTCTAACAAATGATGTCCAAGGCATAGAAACACTAAAATGTTCTGAGTTACATTAAACCAAAGAAAATAGCTAAAGAGAAATACAATGTTCATGGATTAAAACAAAAGATTCAAATACACTTGCTTTAAAAAGAGGTCCATTATACCAGCTTTGTATATAGAGTCAATGCAATCCCAGTCATCTCCCACTCTCTGTAAAAGTTTCAACCCAATTCTAAACTTAACATAGAAATACAAAGAACTGAAAATAGCCGAGACAGCCCTGATGGAGACAAGGAGGGAGGAGTTGCTATACCGGCTATCAAGACTGACCACAAAGCTACAATAGCCAAGGCCATTTGGTATTTATTAATTGCCAAATTGAACATTATTAGAAAGTGTAGAACAAATCTATATCTTTATGGACACGATTTATGTAAAGGTTGAATTGTGGAGTAGTGAGGAATGGCCAGTTATTTCAATAAATGGTGTTGGTTCAATTATATCTCTTCAGTTACATGGCAATGTAAGGTGATGATATGACTTCTATATCACTGTATGTGCAACAGTTCATTCCAAATGCACCTTGCACCTGTACTTCAAAGGCACAATGTATTAGGAGAATATTTTCATGGTCTTCAAGAGTAGAGAAATAGTTGTTAAATGGTAGGCACCAAATATCATCAAAAGACTGATAAATTTAACATTAAGTTAGAAACTTTATCTAAAGATAACAAAAAAACTGATAATAAATCAGAACAAAAATGGCATGCAATGTGAAAGAAAAAAGAGCAAGTGAATTGAATGATACTTCACAAAGAGAAAAGGAATAATAAAGGTACACAAATGTACTTATTAGCCTTATTAACAATCAGGGAATTGCAATTCAGAATCACAACAGAATGTCACTCTATACCCATCAAAATGACTAAAATAAGAAGACTAACAAGACCTAGTGTTGGAGCGGATGTAAGATCTCTGAACTCATATACTGTTGGGGGCTTTGTACATTGACAGGGACACTTTTGAAAACTGTTTGTCATTATCTTCTACAGTTGAACAAATGCATATCCAATGGCCCAGTATATGCCTAAGTGAAATACATTCATACATGCCCAAGAGACAAGTACAAGAATATTAATAAGATGTGTGCAAGGATCTTCAGTTTTATTTGCAATTAAAAAAGCTGGAGAAAATCCAAATGTCTATCTATGTTAAAATTGATAAGTGGTATATTCATTGAATACTTCTTTGTGTTTCAAAGTACACTGAAATGTAAATAACTGAAATATATCTATATGCAATAATATGGATCAATCAAAGATATATAATGCTGAGCAAAGAAGTCAGACACAAAACATATGCAAGATTCCATTTACATAAATTTCAGCAGCAAGTAAAATTAAGCTAGAGTTTTGAAGTCACAGGTATGTCTACCTCAGAGAACAGGAATGGGGCTTTGAGAAATGAGTTTCAACGCCAGCTTCTAGAGTACTGGCAACGTCCTATCTTCAACTAGCATAATAGATGCGGGAGTATCCACTGTGTGATAAATCACCGAGATGTATGTATATTAGCATTATTCTGCATTATAATTACATAAAAATGAAGCAGATTGGAAAAATATGTAAGGCAAATACAAACCAAAGAAAACTAGTATATCTTTCTTAACATCAGACAAAACGTATTTTGAGTCAAATTAAATAACAAGAGAGAAAAAGGAGATGCTTGTTTTTGTAAACGTTATATTTGAAATATTTATCATACCTTCTAGTAGAAATGTCGAGGAGACAGACAGATGTAAGAGTGTGGAATTTATGGCAGAAACTAGTTCTGAGCTAGAGTGAGGGTCCTCGGCACATAGAAAGCACTCATAGCCAGGGAACAGGGAGACACACAAGCTGGTGTCCAAACACGCCATCAACATCAGGTAATCCTCCCAAATCTCCACAGGAGCCAGCGTTGGCATTTAAACAGATACTTTTTAAACAGCCAGGTTGTGATTGTCAGGCTATCAAAGACTGTTCTTTTCAGAGTCAGAAGTCAATAATCTGAAGAGAGGTTTTAGATGTTGAGTGTCAATTGTTTCTGTCAACATTGCATTTGCCAGGAACATCTGTCAGGCAGATATGATAATGTGGCAGTGCTATGCATTGTCTCATGTATCAGCAGGGGAGGGGGGATGGACCAAATAAGCATCCTCTCTGTTAGAAAAATGTAGAAAAGGATAAAGAAACAAAAACTAAAACTTTATTGCCTGTAGGATTTAATTTTCTTGCCACAATAAAAACAGAGTCAATAATATTCAATTATGCAAAGGAGAGTGAGCAGTACAAAGAAGGGCTGTGGCTAAGCACATCCCTCCTTCTAGCAGGTAGACCCTGGTAGCTATTGAAAATGACCTTGATTAACAAATGTTTCCTCCAGTTTCTCATCTTGTAAAAGTGAGTCTGCACAACAAAAGACCATGATGTCGCTTGCTGTTTGCACATAAAAGAATATGGAAGAATGAAGAGCATCCTAGAAAAGCCGTTGCCCACAATTCTGGATAGGGAGGTTTAACCTTAAGTAATAGAATATTCAACTAATGTTATGTTCTAGTAATAGAGACATTATTTATCTCACTTTGAATATGTCCGAGCAAGGCAATTATGAGACTGGTAAAACAGTCTCCTGCCTGGCTCCCACTGAATTTCCATCGTGGGCTTGTGTCTGCCACACAACAGCTGCCACAAATGCAGCCACACCATTTATCTGAGCGCAGAGGAGGCGAGAGAGTGGGGATCGCCTTCCATCAGAGAGGAAACTTTTTTGACATCCAAAAAATTGTCATTTACCTTCTTTGGGTCATATTACTGTCACTGGACAGCCTGAATTGGCAGAAAGGCTAGAAAGGGAATATCCGCAGAGGGACGGTCATGCCCGGCATGTCCTAATTATCATTCAGTCCGCCGCACTGTGCACGTCACTGTGCTGAACGAGACTGGGGTTCTGTGAGCGAAGATGAAAGTCCAGATGGTAATTGGGTAGGCAATAACGGTGTCGATGACAGCTACCAAGGAACTACTAAACTTGTACTTTCTTTCTCACATGCCACAACTAGCCTGCTCGTGAAACTGTCATAAACCCTCAACTCGATAACTTGGACATATCAGGGAAGAAGTAAGAAAAAGAATGTGTGCATAAGATCTTTTTCTGTACTGATTCACACTACTATTTTTGGGGGGAGGGGATGCATTTGCACAGAAGGACACTGCAGTGGGTTCAGGGGTGGCCCCCAAATAGGTCTACATCCAAATGCTGAGAAACTGTAATTGTGTCCTTGTTTGGAAGGACACAGGAAACTGTTGATATAATTAAGATTGTGAGATGTGATCATCCTGGATTACGTAGGCAAACTCTGTATCTAATGATACATGTTTTGTGAGAGATACACAGGGGAAATTCGATATGAGAGGAGGCACTGTGACCCCACAGGCAGAGATTGGAGGGGTGCAGCTGATAGGGGACTCAAGACTTGGAAAATTTTAGCTTAATGTAAGAAGTTGTAAGTCTAGCAAGTAATGTGTATGTTAAAGCTTTTGTTTCAGAAACTACAGATAAGGCCCATCCTGGCTCCTGGGAAAACAGCCAGCCTCCTAGGGCACTGCTAGAAGATTACTGCCTGGGGACATCTGGACCTTTTGTGCTCCAGGAAGATACAGATGACCGCCACCCCTGGGAACAGCTGACTGCCCAGAACAGGAATGCTGCAGCCTGGCTCTCCTAATCCTCCCTGAATTTCAAAGGCCCCGCCCCTCCTTGTTTATCCACCCACCCCATCCTTATAAAAGGTCTGGCCTGGAAAGAAAAGACAAGATGGTCTGTTAGGGTTTGAACGCACCATCTTCTCAGATCACCAGCCATCTGAATAAAACGCCCATAAAGATTCAATGGCTGTCATTGCCTACTGGGTTTGATAGTGACAGGCAGCCTGAACACGGCTGTCTTTTCCAGTTACACAGCCACAAGGCAGACACTCTTGGAGACAAGGAAGCTGGGAGTGGTAGAGGGAAGGAAAGAACTCTTCCCTCGAGCCTTCAGGGAAAGCTGATGCTGTGAGTCCAGGCTCCTGGCCTCCAGTCCTGTAGGAGAATACATTTTTATATTTTTAAGCAACCGAGTTTGTTCTTTGGTCCTTTCTTCCTTCCCTCTTGAGTTTTATTAGAGTTGTTATTAAATTAAATAATCTGTTTTGTACACTCTGGAAGAACTTGGCAGTAAATATTTGGTCCAGATGATTTTATATATGTGATAACTTTGTTGTCTCCTATATTTAGTTAATTGTTAAAATATTTATGCTTTTACTTGATTCAGTGTCAATAAGTGTGTATTTCAAGAATTTACTTATTTAATTTTTTTTAAATTTGCTAGCACACAGCTGTTTCTCTTTTTTATTTGTTTTTTTCCTATTTTTTGATAATAGATTTAAAAAAATTTTATATATTTATTTTTAGAGAGAGGGGAAAGGGAGGGAGAAAGAGAGGGAGAGAAACATCGATATGAGAGGAAAATATCAATCGATTTTCTCTTGTATATGCCCCAACCAGGGACCAAACCCACAATCCAGGCACTGAACTAAGAATTGAACTGGTAACCCTTCACCCTGCAGGATGATGCCCGACCAACTGAGCCATACCAGTCAGGGCTATAATAACTTTATTGAGATAATTCACAAACCATACAGTTTATTTGTTTAAAGTGTACAATTCAATGACTGTTGGTATATTCACAGAATTGTGCAAACATCACCACTACCTAATTTTAGATATTCTGCAACTCAGAGAAACCTTGGAAACACTATGGTAAGTAAAAGACGTCAGTCACATATTGTATGGTTCCATGTCTACGAAATGCCTTGAACAGATAGGCCAGTCCATAGAGGCAGAAAATATATTAGTGTTTGCTTAGGGCTCTGGAGGAAAATGGGGAATGACTGCTAATGGTTATGGGTTTCTTCTTAGTGATGGAAATATCTTTTTGATTTATTAAATGTGCATTATATCTTTAATTATATCTCCTCATAATGTGTAAAAGTAGTTATGACTTTATTCAAACGTGTGGTGTAAAGGACCCACACAAGTTTCCATGACCTTGTGCAAACTTGGCCATCCATTAACATATATGTTGTTACTTCCATTCCTGGTAAATTCTAGACTCGGATGGTGGCAGGCGTCTCTGGTTATCGAGTCTGTCACAGTGCTCATTGACATCCATGCTACTATTTTTCTACTATCATTTCACTTAACTGAGTCAGGGAAATAATTTTGTTTGATATTCTACAGCTCCAAAATCACAAAGTAATTTTACTAGTACATTTTCTACACCCACATGTTAATATGTAAAAAAATCTATATCCCTGAAGTTTAATATTATGACATTGAACATTATATGATGATGGATCTATTTTCTTAAAATAAATTGAGAAAGGAAAGATTTTGGTTTGCTCATAACTGGGGACTCCAAATCATATTAATGCAAGGACAAAACAGTGAGTGTTAATGAGTAAAATGGGTCCAGCATTAACCTGGTCAAGATGTAACCTTTCTATAGTAGGGTAGCTGGTATTGGGTTCCAATTTATTGGTGTTGTGGGAATGGGATACCAATAGTGACAGTCTTCTCATTATTTTTTAAAGATTGGATTTCTGATTTTGTTTTGATAAGCCCCACTATTTGGACACATTAAAAGATCATTTCATGATTTGAAAATATGATGTTGCACAAAGAAAACTGGAAATTTAACTTAGGCTTTGAACAAACATTACTTATCTATAATTTAAAAATTTAAACTTTGAGGATTGTTAGAAGTTATCTGTGTAGCATACACACTTCACATATGACATACTAAGGTTCAGCTACGTTGAAAAAATTGTAAGTCATACCACCATTTGGAGACAAAACTTTTTCTGGTATCTTGGATTGCTGATACCCAGTCCAGTTAGCCCTCTTTAAAAGGTTAAGAATCAATCTTGGCACAAGTGGAATTAGACATAACTCCTTAAAAATCCTAATAACCACCATGCTCTTAAACTTGTCTGTACTACACATTGTGCTATTGAATTTAAGTCTAGCACACTAGCCAAAGTGTGTACAGGTCTGCATGTTGAAAAAGTATTGGTTTATAACAAATGCAATAGGTTTAGCACCTAAATTTATAGATCCAATAATCCCAGGATATCATGTATTACTAACTGACAAGTCTGGGGTGAATGATCTTCATTACTAAAGACCTGGGGGGACACCAGACATCTGTATACTAGCCAGTTAGTTTTGCTTCACAAGCTTTATCAGGTCTTAGGAACAACAAGATTTCTGTGAAAATAACTTAAATCCTCCATTGGAATCTGAAATGTATACAAAGTCACACTCTTTGTGGTACTATATGATCTAATATAATTATGATTTTGATTAATAACATTTAAAAGAGCTCATACAACTTAATAGCAGAATATTTTTTTTCAAATTGGAAGAAGCTAATAGACATTTTTCCAAAGAAAACACACAAAAATGGCCAACATGTACAGGAAAAAACATTCAACATCACTAAAAACATGAATGCACTTCAATGGCATTATGCTAAGTGAAATAAGCCAGGCAAAGAAAGACAGACACTGCATGGAATCAATGATACGGGGAACCTTAAAAAAAGCAAGTCAAATTCATAGAAACAGAACAGGAGACAGGTTGTCAGAAGCTGGGTGTGGGGGAAATAGGAACAGGTTGGTGAAAGGGTGCAAACTTTCAGCGCTAAGATGAATAATGTAAAACTTGATGACTATAGTTGTTAACAATGTATGATAGAACTGAAATTTTCTGAGAGAAGAACAAAAATAGATGTGCATATATTAGTTATAGGAGGTGATAGGGGTGTTAATGAACTACATTTGGAGATCCTTTCATAAAGTGTTATATATATGTGTATATATATATATATGGAAATATATATAATCATCACAATGCATACTTCAAATGTTACAATCATGCAAAATACTTAATAAATGTTTTATCAGTTATTTTGTGTGATAGTACCATGGGATTATTTTTCCATTTTACAGACAAGGAAACTGAGGCTCAGAGAGGTTAATTCATCAATTATCCCAATAGTATGTAGCAGAGTTGGGTTTGAACCTTACTTAATTCCAGATCCCACACTTTTTTTTTTAACTACTATAATCCCAGGTTACAGAGCACAATATATAAGGCTGTATTTAAATGCCAAATGACACTGATGAGAAGTGATAAGTGACATCAAAGAGGGCAAGTGCTGATCAATGAAGCCTTCATAGAAGAGGTAGAATTTTTCTTGAAAAGGAAAAAGAGATGGAAATGTTTGGTGCAGTAACAAGGAGGATCACAAATCAGGACATGTGGTACATGTCAGGTTGAATTTTGCTAAAGTGACCTTGGCTATATCACCTGTTCTTGGGTTGCCACAGTCTCCCAGATCCCTGACATTCCCAATTAGGGGGTGAATTCTATTTCTCCTGTTCTTGGAGAAATAGAAACCCACCACACCTTTGTGACTGCTTTCACAAAACGATAAAAAAAAGACATAAAACTGTTAGAAGCTTTTCCTCTACCTGTGTGTTACATGGAGCGTTAGAGTTCTCCAGAGAAACAGAACCAATACCATGTATAGATGCATAGGAAGGAAGCTTTCTTCCAAGATTGTATTTATGTTTAGAGAATGGGGAAGGGAGGGAGAAAGAGAGAGAGAGAGAAACATTAATGCGTGAGAGACATCGACTGCCTCTTGCACGCCCCCAACAGAGGACCGGCCCACAACCAGGCATGTGCCCAGACCGGGAAGCAAACCAGATCATTCCTGAACTCTACAGCCTCTAGGGGCTCACAGAGTTCCTTGGTTTATGGCAGCATGACTTCAGTATCTGCCTGTTGTCACATGGTGTTTTCTCCCTGCCTCTCTGTCTCATCTTCCCTCTCCTTTAAGAATGGCTGTCACTGAATTTAGCCTCCTTTATTTAGGATAATCTCAATCTAAAATTCTTAGATACGTCTGCAAGGACCCTATTTTAGAATAAGTTCTCATTCACAAGTACCAAAGATTAAAGCTTGGACATACCATCTTGGGGGCACAATTCAATCCAGCACATGGGGATAAGCCAGGGGAATTCTAGAGTTATAAGTCTGGGAGAGGAACGAGGAGGAGCCAGCAAAGGGGATGAAGATGCTGCTTTCTGAGAAAAGGAACAGCAGGAGTAGGGCTCTGCGAAGGCCAAGGCAAGGAAGCCCATCGAAAAGGAGAAATTAGCCAGACTGAGTGGAACATTGCTTTGTTATGAATAGTAATTAAGAAAATTCATGCAAAACACACAGTTTAGTGCCTTTTAAGTACTCAAGTATTGTTTTTTTTTTTTCACCGTTGGTGAATAGAAGGACCCTAATTTTCTAGAAATGCATTTAAACCTAGCATTGAAAATTACTCTAGTGGAACTGTCCTGCTAGTTGGTGAAGGAATGGATGTTTAAAGAAACTTTAAAAAGTCGTCATACTGAATAATGTATTTTTTATTATCTGTATGGAAAAAATAGAGAACTTAATTGAAAGTCCATTTTAGAGCACTCTCAATTAATATTTTAACTTGCTAAATTTGCAAGGTGTTTTTTTTTCAAATGGATCAAACAATGTCCTATGTGTTCATCAAAAATGGCTGAAGCAATAAATAGAAATTGGATTGTGAAGAATAATTTAAAGAATCACAAGTTTAAATTGTTTTCAGAATATGTTTCTATCATATGAAATATTTCAAAATGCTCATGTTGAAATATACATATTTCAAGAGTTTCCTTTTCTATTGGGGTGATTTCAGATCTCAGTTCTGTCAGTAGAATTTGGGACTCATTCTACATTGCTGGAATTCTAAGAAATATCTTCAGAACTTATGGAGATTTGATATCAGAATACTAAACAGAATTTTTAATGAAGATTTAAAATAGCCTAGAAATCCCTTGAGCTAATTATATTTCCAATACATTAAGCCTGATGTTAAGATGCACTCATTTTTCAGCTTGCCATTGAGTGGCCTGTAGAATTTAAGCAAAGCCAATGAAAGCGATTTCCAAAGGAGAACCCTAGAATGAGCAGAATCAATTATGACCAGGCATACCCTTTCAGTAGTAAACTCTGCTATCTTAAGCAGACATTAGGACATCTAAGTAGAAACTCTTCTCTTGAAAAAAAATGTGTATTTTTAATAGGACAATGTGGCTGTGTGGGAAAGTAGTTCTTATACAGAAATGACCAAATTACAATGGTTTAAAAGTGGGATAAAAATTAATAAAGTATGCAATCTCCTGAGCCACCATCACCCCACTTTAAAGAAACATACTTGAGGACTCTGGAGGCATGATTAAGACTGAAGACCCAGAGCCAGTCTGCTTGAGTTCAACTTATGGCTCCCCCAGTCTCCATCGTCAGCCTGTGCACCTTAGACAGGTGTCGGGTCATCAGAGTTTGCTGGGCAGTCTGCTTCTGCAAACATGCAGCCTCTGCCCGCAGCTCCCTACACCCACAGGAGACACTGGGGGTAGACATTTCATTAGAAGGTATTGCTTGATCAAAGTAGAGTCCCTCCAGAGCAGGTGGAAGTACATACCCTGTGGGACAATAAACTCACCCCAGTTTGTTTAGGATTTACTCGATCTAGGGCTGAGTGTCCTGCATTTACTTACTAAACCTGTCTCCAGGCAGACCAAGATGACTGGTCAGCAACTGGGTAATGAAAAGGTAATGAATAAAATACTAATGGATTGTGCCTAGAATATTTACAACTTCTCTAGAGAGGCCTTTTAAATAAATTAAGGCTTTTAATGTACTAATTGTTAAATGTAAAGTCAAGTTTGAGAGAATGAGAAATTGCAAGGGCATGTTAAATTCTTGCTACGCAACATGTATGTCTTCAGATCAACCATATCAACATCCATGCAGAGCATGATAGAAATGCAGGATATCTCAGGCCCTACCCCAGAATCTAGACCCAAATCTACATTTTAACAATAACCCCTGGGTATCCCTAAGCTCATCAAATTTGGGGAAGCCTTGATCCAGACGAGCAGATGACTGTCCCCATCGGTCTCTTCATGCTTACCTCAACTCTGGTAATGCAGCAGGACCACCTGCGTAGCTTTTATCACTGTCAGCTTTTATATTTGTTCTCACCCAAGGACACTCAGGCTTTCGAAGGTCACCTTGGTGTTTTAAGAAATCCATGGTGTATCTGGTTTATAACAGAAGAGGAGAGCTCTAATTTAGAATAAACAGATGAGCCCTGGCTGATGTGGCTTAGTGGATTAAGTGTCAGCCTGCGAACCAAAGGGTCACCAGTTTGATTCCCAGTCAGGGCATATGCCTGGGTTGTGGGCCAGGTGTCCAGTAGGGGATGCACGAGAGTCAGCCACACATTAATGTTTCCCTCCCTCTTTTCCTCCCTTCCTTCACCTCTCTAAAAAAAAAAATAAATACAATCTTAAAAGAATAGAATAAACAGATGATTATTTTCTTTTAACCCAGCCACCTCCTTAGACCACTCTACCTCAGTGAGGTACCATTCCAGTGTATTGCAATGGCTTAAGCGAGTGGTTTTCATTCTGCCATGTGTATGAGGTACTATCATTACATGAAATGCTTGCTACAGTACAAAGTACTGAGCTCCACCTTCAGAGGTGCCAGTTCATGGGACTTAACTTGCATTTCTATTAAGTTCTCAGGTAAAATTTACACTTGTGGCCCCAGGACCACACTGATAGTGTGGTCAACCCTTGACTGGGCAACCTGACTCTGAAACAAAAAGGTCCAGCTGGAATGGTAGCGCTCCCATCATCTGGCTCCGTGGACTCGGTGAGCTCGCTCACTTCTCCCACTTTTGCTCCTGTACCTGTGACACAAGGACAATTTCGGCATGCACTTTCTTTGTGTAAACAAGATGATTTATGCACACCATAATGGCTGTTCTTTGGTCATGCTTGTAAAGATACTTTTTCACTTTTACTGTCAAAATCAAAGAATATGGATCAGTTAATGTCATGCATTTGGCACTGAGTAAGCTTATGTCACTAGACATATGACCTGCGCTTCAAAAAAAGATTCAAAGACCAATTAGAAGAGATGAATATATAGCTTCTCTTATTTCTGAAATCTCAAGGCTCAATAGTTTATTAAAGGCCCTGAGAAGTCCTGCAGTACAAGAACCTGTTGAACTTAACATTTCCCAGAAGGTAAATCCTTGGACATTAATGTTATTTAGCACATGCTTAAAAAAAAGAAAAACAAAACAAAACAAAAAAACACTGGCTGAGACAGTTAACCTTTTAAAATGAGTTGCTGTATTTTTTCTACATTGATTTATCAACTCTAGAAAATACTCCCACAAACTAATCAGTATTTCACTGTGACGGCAGTGCACTCTCTGATAAGCAATCTCATGAGGATGGATGAAAGAATGTCACACAACTGAAGGCAGGTTAAGACCAATGGACAGAAGATGATGTTGTATTTGTGCACGAAAGACTCAGTGAAAAATGCTCTAAGCATGCCTCTTGTAAAGTGCAGATAATGGTGCTATAACTCATTGCTTGAAATTTGATAAACCATAGGAATTATTCCTAAGACCTTAAGCCTATAATGTATCACAAATGCATCTCCAATTTATTGTAAAGACTAATTTTATTAGATTTCAAGGAAAAGGGCCTAAGAAATAGCCTATGATCTATGAATTTACTAATCATTCAATCTACCATCTTGCTTACTTATTAGGTAAACTGACTCTGACCGTGGCTTTAAACCCATCTATAGGTTGATGATTCACTGAGGTTTATAAAACTGGCCTTAACTTGTTCTTTGTACTCAATTCCTATAGCTAGTCACTGAGTTGATGTTTTTACTAGGACTTCTAACAGGATCTCAAGTTTAAGTTGTCCAAACTTGAAATCTTCATTCACGGAACCCTATCCCTTCTCATGCTCCCCCAGTTTATTCTTTTATAGTCTTCTCTAACTTGGCAGAGAGTGAGTCTATTCTACCACTTCCTTGTGCCAAAAACCTTAGTGTCATTCTTCATTCCTCCTTCTCACAATGCACATTGAATTTATCACGAAGTCTGGCAGATCTCCTTTTAAATATGCCCAGGATCAAGCTTCATCTACCCACTCTCACCATTACCCAGGTAGAAACCCCCATCACCTATTGTCTGAGTTTATTTATTTCCTTGGTAATCCTCCTGCCTTCCACCCAGGGAATTCAACAAGAGAGTCTCACAGAACAGTCAGAATAACCTCTTAAAAGACAAATCCAATCACAAATTCCTGTGCTTAAAATTTTACAATGGTTTAACAATCGTTCTCCCTCACTCTGACTAAACACCAAACACCTGTCATAACCTATAAGGTATTGCTTATTCTACCCTATCCTACGCCTCTCACTTCATGGCCTACCTTTTTTTTTTTTTTTATCATTCACTGTGCCCTCTGCTGTCTGTACTCTTCCTGAAATACATCAACAAAGTTCCCACCACAGTGCCTTTGCATGTGCTGCTCCAGGGTCTGAAACACTTCTCCCAGATAGACCTACATGGCTCACTCCCTTACTATGTTTAGGTCTCTGCTCTTTATCAATGATCAGACAGGGTTTTCATGATTATGCTTTCTGAGCTAAAACTATACCTATAGTCCATCCTTAGCTTCAATAGCAGTTAACACTGTCTGACATATAAATTTATTTTAAATATCTATTTTTTCCACTTGAATGCAAGTTACTCCATTGTCAGATCTTAGCATATTGTAGGCATAAATATTAGTTGAATGAATAAATGAATGAAGTATTTACTCTATCCATGCCTCTCGATCAAATTCTCACATATACTCAAATTTTCACCAAAACATTATGTACCCACATAAGAGATATTACTATGATTTGATTATTTCTCTAAGCTTAGTACCCCCACCGAATCACCAATGGAAATCTCAGTATAGTTGAAACTCCTCCAGGTCTTATTATCTATTATCTAAAATGTTCCTTTATGGAGCTAAAAATTTATAATGCTATCTTTCCTTACATTCCATGTGGTCATGTGATAAGAAAAATAGAGCAAAAATATTTCCTGAAATGAAGCTTCTGGTTAGAGTACATTGTACATCTTAAGGGTTTTATTTCTATTATTATATTTTCTTCCTTTGAATTCTTTGTAGAACCCTTGGCATTGTGCTCACTAGTGACCAAAGATCTAGTCACATACACTGGTTAGGGCAGCCAAACACAAAACCTCGAAGCATGACAGCAATGTTGCATGTTTCTAAAATCAAAAGATGCTTTATATTATTATGTATTGCAATAACTTGAATGAAAGTACCTTCCATATTTATTGACTTTAGCTCTCCTTAACTAGGGACCTCCCAAAAGGTGGTTGGTTTAAAATCTTGATGCATGATTAAAGAGAAGGAAACCTGTATCAGCTGAAGCTAAAAATAGACAAGTCTTGTTTTATTCTGACATTTCAGCCAGCAGCTCTGGCCCTCTTCTGGGAAAACAAGTATCAAACAGGAGGACAGTGGCTCTGTTCCTTGTTTTTCATCCACAGGGACCTGCTGATGGCTGCCAACACTTGAACAGTTTAAAGAGCCCGACCTCTCTGCTCCAAAAGCACTTCAGTGAATATGTAAAAGTCTCCACAAGGACTCCAGTGTTTGGAAACATAATGGTAAAATGATGATTGAGGCTCAATATTTATCACCTCTTTCAAGTTCTGGCATTGGCATTTCTGCCATTAAGCAGTTTGCCCATGAACTTAATATTGAGAAAACTGAATGCCAGAGGCCAAGGTCTTAATAAGAGAGGGCCTTTCGTGTTTTCACATCCCACCTTTGTCAGAAGACAGTCTTTCTATTCTTCAAACCTGTGACTATTAAAAGTGAATATATGGCCCAGGAGGAAGGGGGAGGCCCTGTAAAGAACCCTGAAAGAAAAGACAAGAGACCAAACATCTTTCATTTTCCTCTTCTAACTTTTAACTGATGCTTCATAAATCACTGGAGTGCCGAGTGATTTCAGTTCTTATCTGTAGAATGTGAAAGATTAAGTCTGTATCCCACCTCTCAAAGATATTTGCTAAGAATGAGCAAAGTTAGTGTTGCCTCACGACTTGAAATAGTTTTAAAATAGACATCTCAGCTGTGGTGTTGGCATAGAGACAGATTCATTCCTGTATCTTGTATTGCCCAGCTTAGACAGGTAGCATGGGAGTCCCCGTCTACTATTCTACTTAGGTAACCACGCAAAGAGTGTGAGCCTCCAACTTTGCAGTAGTTTTGGTGGTAATAAAGTACCAACTAGGGAAAAAATGTTTTTTAGACTGTCTTCCTAGAATCATAGGTCTTAGTAAGAAGAGACATTAGCAAGTCATTACTAATATTCCCATTTTTGTTTGAAGCAACTCAAACTCTGAAGAGTTAAATATCCCACCTAAGATGGCAATGCAATTAAGTGGTAGAAATGGAAAACTGATGCAGAGATAATTCTGCTTCACCTCTTTTCATCGTGCCTCTGCCTAATTTCTCCATTAAGGTCTGAGGTCTTTCATTTAACCCCCCTCCCTTTGGGTACCTCCATCTACAGACAAACATGAGATGAAACCATTACACATAAATGTATAAACCTTAATAAACTATGGCTAGAGGTAGGCCAAGTCTCAAGGTTATAAATCTCAGCTTTAAATGTGCATATCCCATACCTTTGTTTTGCTAGTTATAATCAAATAAGTTTTTAAGCCCTAAACTCAGGCATAATTCATCAAGAACTAAGTTATATTAGTGAACCCCTTGCCAAAACCAACAGTAAAAGAAAAAGAATGGATATTTTTGGGAGGACAGAGCACAAGGAAAGTTTTCTGAGATCTGAATATGGTCTATTTGTTAATGAGGACTCTTTTTACATGGGTGTTAAACCCTGTGAAAATTCTTATATTTTACGGACTTTACATTATACAAAATAAAGAATAAAATTTATATAACATTCTCTGCTGAAAACGTATGGTTTGAGATGAGAGCACGCAGAGAAGGTACTTTCCCTACAAACTGGTGCATTCTTTTGTGTAAGAAAGACTCGTAAAAGTTCATCTATTTAAACTTCACAGACTGCACTTTTAGGGTCTTTCAGTTTTGGGGGAGACAGCTATTTTGCATATCTTTGAAAGAGCAGCATGTTCACCTGCAGACAATCTTTTTTGAGTAAGACAAAGGCAAAGTGTCAGAGGCATCTTCCCTGCCGACAACACAGGACGCAGCATCTTCCCTCCCACCTTAGCGGAGGCGGAAAAGTTTCCCAGTGCCCTACAGGGACACATTCATTGGCTGCTAATCAGGATGGGTTCTGTGTAATATGGACAACTGTCTAACAAGAGCTGGGAGAAGAGTGTCATGTCTTTGACAAGGAGGAGACAAGTGAACAGCCATCAGATGGCACTGATTTCTGTCACAGTCAACACACCACAACAGATGACAGGAAGTGTCTTAGAGTTGAAAGGTTCCATTGTTTGCCCTTAATCTCTAAGCTATCTGGTTCGCTCCCCTTCTTCTTTGACAAATAGGATGTTTTATTCTTTTCTGATGCAAGACAGGACATGTGGTCCCTTTAAGTATGAAGTGATCTAGGTAAGCAAGTGTTGAGAAATTCCTTTAGATACATTCAAGCTATGGGATTAACTTTACACTACAAACCTTTTTTTTAAATTCCCATATCAAATAGGCAGCTCATGGAAAGAAATAGGAGTATCATGAAAAAAAAAATACTGCTACAATCAGAGAATGTTTACAAGCAATTCTCAAATCTAGAGATCACTTAGCTTTCTTGAATATATTAATGTTTTATAAACTGGTAATATCAGGTTTTTTGCCCTTAAATATGTCCAAAATGTTTTATATCATATGATGGCAAATGATTTTAACATTCACTTTTCAACTGCTATATCCTTCCTACTCATACAATTCATTTCAGGGGCATAACTTGTTTTCTTTGCTAAGATTTCATTTCCTCCATCTCAGGATTTGATGAAATCTATTCCTTAGTTCCTCGTCTCCCAGTGAAATCTGACAAGTATTAGACCAAATGTAGCTGTCCCATATGAAGTAATTCATTTCTGTCAAAGATTAGACATTATTTTTTTCTTGACACAAGATGACTGATACTGTTCTGTGATATTCCAGAGGTGCAACTTAACCACTTAAGGACTAAGACTCATTTTAAGAAATGTATTTCACTCAGAGGATTTGGTTTTATTTTGGTGGATTAGAAGACAGGCATACCAGAAAGAGGCGATGCAATAGAAGTAAAAAAAATAATGTAAAATTAATGCCATTTTGGGCCAAAAACACTTATAGGGTCTTCAAAGGGGTTTAAATTATATGCCCCTTCTATATTGTGTTGAGACATGGCTGTTCTCACACTGTGCATTCAGTATCTCTAGCAAAGGAAGACAGACTTCATTCTAGTTACCCAGGGTAATGTCAGAAATTAATCATCTTAGACGATATACTGAAGTCGATGGATGCTATGCTTTATTATCACATTCAGATTTCAAAGGGAGGAAATCCAGATGAGGCAAGAAACCCTATAAGACGGGCCAGGTGCTCTTTTTTTCCCCTGAGGTACAGTTTTTAAGCAACCTTAATTATTTGAAAGGAAATGGGATTCTTTAAAGCTACAAATTGCTTCCTCTCACCTAGAGTGCCCAGCTAAGGAGATGACAGGGAAGTCTGTCTGTGTGTCCACATTCCTTCATTGACCCAACAGTTCAGTTTGATACTCTTCTATAGGGTGGACTTTACTTGAAAAAAAAAAAAATCTTAGTGTCAAACAAAAACAAATAAGCAGTTATCTCGGAAAATATCAAAAATGTAAAATCTAGTGGAAACCACTCCACATCACGAGGAGTCCTTGGGAAGAGTGACAGAGACAGTTAGCCAACAATAGCCATCTTTCTCTCCATTGTTATTAACAACTGTGTGGCATCATTCACTGTTCTGGCGGTCAGTTTCTTCATGTCCTAAGTGAGAACAGTAAATACAGAACCACTTTTAATTCCTATAAAGATGATTTTGCAAATCAAATCGGACTGCAGGTACGGGAGACTGCTCTGGAGGATTTACAGGTGGTAGACAGTAGTACGCACTCTACAACAGAGGTCTCAGAAAGCTTCTTGCTATCTGCTTAGCAATAAAATCTTGCAGAAATGGTGGAGAAGAAATGGGATTGTCTTAGAGTCAGAAAGGTCATTTTGATTTTTTTGTGACTAGGTATAGCATGGTTTGAAGGCACAAAGTGATTTCTTAATGACTTGTTTACACTATGAATAGGTCATGAAAGGGGACTAGTGAGAGGTAACCAAATTGAGGCCTTACTATAGTCAGATATTGCATTGGACACTTGCATATATTACCTTATTTAATCCTAAAAAACAAACAAAAAAAAGCACCAGACATCTAAGGATAGACAAGAAAATTGAGACCAGATAAATGAGGTTCCTCTGGAACATGGTGGAAAGGAATGAAAGGCTGGCACCTAAATTCCAATCTGCGTCTAATTTCTAATTTCCTAAATGGACAGTGTCTACAGCATACTTCTCTTCCATGCTTTGTAGAAATGCCCTCTATGCTACGAATGGAAGTTCATCATAGGGGAAGTCTGGACCCTGCAGACTGTCTCTCCAGCTTGGTTTCTACGGCTTTCCTGTTGATTCAACAGCCACTATAGGGGACTTCCCATACCATTTCTCCTGCTCCCCAGCAGCTAGCTCAAGGGCTGTGCACAGGCTCTGATTTGGGACAGCTTAGCTGACTTCCCCACCAACCAATGGCTCCAATCACACAGTCTCCAATCAATCTGAATCCTAAGCCTGGAGAAGACTCACTTTCTTCAAAGTTTGTTCCTTAACTACTCTCCCTCAGCCCTAGGATTTTCTTTAGTGTGCTCTTTTGTCTTCCCTTAGTTACTTCCCTGTAAACCATGAATAATTTTATCTGAAACCCACCCTTGTCAAAATTTTAAAAAATCTAGACCATTTATCAACAGCTGAAAATATAGAATCAGGACCTCATTCATTTACTCCATAATTCATTCATTCATTTAACAAATATTCCATGACCAGTTCTTCCGCACTAGGCACTGTTCTGGAAGTCTAAGAACAAGCAGTGAACAAGATAAAACAAGCAGTGAACAAGATTCTGTGATTTCATATCTTATATCATATCAGAGAAGACACAAGATAAGAAAGCCTATCACCAAAAGGAAACATCGAAACTTTGGTATTATGTTAATTGGCTTAGCATATATGAGAGGAAATGCACTTCCAATAAATTATTAATATTACAGGTACATTCTGAGAGGCCATTTTTTGCTTTTAGTTGGCTAAAAGTTATGTATGCAACATTCTAAAATAGCTTAACTGAAATTAAGCACATCTCAACAATTATCGCTGGGACATACAGCTTCATGTTTTTTGAAATCTCTTTCTTAATAAAAATTATTGACAGTATTTTTTGTCCTAGATCAATCTTACTACAGTTTATTTTTTATTTGCCAATTACAGTCTATATTTAGTATTATTTTATATTAGTTTCAGGCATACAGCTATATTTGAGAGAGTACTCCCCCCACCCCCGACACTTCCAGTGCCCACCTGGCCCCATACAGTTATTATAATATTATTGACTATATAACCTATGGTGTACTTCATATCCGCACGATTATTTTGTAACCACCAATCTGTACTTCTCAATCCCTTCTCCTTTTTCTACCTAGCCCCCCAACTGTCCTAGCTCAATTTAAAATACTAGTTAATACTAGTCAGTTATTCAATTAATTATCTGCATGCCTTTGAGAAATAATGATTTTGCCAGATATAAAACTCAATTAATGATTGTATCTACACATAAATTTTCAATTCCAGTACATGTATCTGAAAACCAAACCAAACCAAACCAAACCAAACCAAACCAAACCAAACCAAAAACAAAGTAGCAAAACTTCACTCTGTATCCCATATTTGGCCTAATTCACACGAAAGGAGAGAACACAACATCCTTGGGATAATATATTGGACTTGCCAAAAGTCAGGCTCTTCTTAGCCATCTGGGTTCTTGTATAATGCAGTGAGAATTCAAACGTCAAATCTAGATAGTTACCCTTATCTCTTCACCCCGTTAACTAATTCACTGCCATTTACATTGAACTTCACGGGGTGCCCTCCCCGCACACGCATACCTTGCCATTTACACTCATTCAATTTCACATTCCACCCCGAACCCTCCGGAAAAGGACTTTCTACAAAACAACTAGATTTTTTTGTTGTTGTAGTAGTCACTCTGTTAATTTTATTTCCCACTGTAAACTTGACGTCTATTTAAACAATACATTAATACTAGTTGTGATAAATATTAATCATCATAACCTCAGAGTTAAGGAGACTACATTTCTTTTGTCCTCAGAGAAAAAGTTAATAATAATCCTTAAACTGCAACAAAATGTTCCCATTTTAGAAGTTCATAATATTATATAGAGTTCAAATTTATGAACAGGGAGGCAAAACTGAGAAAGTGCTATCTAACTTCAGTTAATGTTCATAATTACTAACATGATTTATCTTCCATGAATCTGTGATGGTGCTAGCTAATGAACTATACTGCACAATGATTTTGAAAATGTATCGTTGAAGCTTCTGCGTGCTGTTCAGTGACTGCTGTGGTTACCATACATTTTTCTTTGTGTGACATGTAGCAATGTTTAATTTTCAAGTTTTAATAAAAAATCATTGAAGTGCAGTTTGTATTTTTTTCTTTTTGGAGCAGCTGCTGGGCAGTGACAACACTCATAATCCAAGAAAATATAAGTTTATCTATTTTGGTGATTTATGAGATGGGAGACGATCTGGTTATCTTAAAACTCTTTTCCTAATAAATTTAAAATTAATCTTAATCCTGTTCAAGTGATTGATATCTTGTCCCCATTATTCCTAACAGAAGCAAACACACATTTATTTGACCAACTGGCAAGATGAAGAAATGTTTCATTTTTCCCTCTAGTAAGAATGGCCATTATACAATTTTTATTTTTGGTTGAACATATATTTTTGTTACAAGGTTTTGGTCCTATAACACACATTTTAAATATTTTCATGCCAGACTAGGTTTTGCTGCTATCGATACTACATTTCCCATCCATTCCCTATGAACATTATATACACCGGCCGAGTTTTATTTTATAGTGTTCTTACTACTGGAGCAGTTGATTGCCCCTTAGAGGTCTTTTGTGGAGCCATGGTTTACTAACAATTAGCTTTAAAAATCTGCCACACATAAAAATATTAATGCTTAGTTTACATACACTCCCCTGGAGAAAGAGAGGTAAAATTAAATGTTCTCCCCCTGAGATAACTCTGCCCGTCCTCACCTGTTCACCATCTTAATGTCGGAAGCCATTGTTCTCTGGCCTACCTGGTAGAAAAAAACAATGTGTCCTTTTATTAAGATAGTTTTGCACATGCTGATTTACCTAAAGCTTTGCTTCTATCCGTTCACATGCACACACACACACCCCTACACACTACTGAAGGCTGTCAAAGGGCAGTATTTGCAGCAGGAAGGGACAGCATAGGTCCTTTTAAAATTCGTCTCTGGTTCTCTTTGGAAAGGTAGCTGTGGTTTGACCCAAGCAAATAGAATTCCTTCCCAACAATATTGTCTGAAAATACTAAGTACAGAAACAGGGACACACTAAAAAAATAGACGAACTTCGAGCCCACCCTCAGCCATTAAAAACACTTTGATGCTTACAAGAGAAAAACTACTTTAAGTGGATTATTTGCCACAGCTTTTAAAATTTACAGTGTAAATGTAATCACTATTCAACCTGCTTTTTTTTTCCAAGTATGAACATGAGCAAGATTTTGCATCTTTAAAAAATTTAATAAAACACTGGAGGGGATAAATAGGGTGGGAGAGAGTAATGCTGGGAAAATTGAACAACAATAGAAAAAATAAAAACATATGCTAAATTAATAGTTAAATTCAGTATGGTATATGTTAAATTGAGTTTAGAGTCTTTATACTGTCAAAAGTCACTGTTTATTTTATCCATATTTTAAAACCAGGCATCTAATATTCTTTATAGGAACAAATGGAATGCTTACTTTTTTTTTTTTTTTTGTACCTTGACTGATTTCCAAAAAACTACTGGCAGAGAAACGGAACCTCTATCCAAATCCTAGCATGTTTTTTATAAGATGCAGATTGTAACAACATAAGAGAGACAGTGCTATATGGCGGAGAGGATGTGAGACATGAAAAAATTATCTGTTTTGTGTTTATGGTCCTTTCACTCAAGAGCTGTGTGATGTGAGGCCAGTCTCTTGATGTTTCTTTTTAACATTAGTCAAAAGCAGTGATGCCAGGGAACACACTATGCTAAATACTCAACTGTTCCCTTACAGAAAAAGTGCTTTCTATGAGAAAAGCCATGGAGGAAATTTGGGAAAATACCAAGGGCATTTCTAAAGCAGCGTGCTTTGTTTTAAAGATTTGCCTTGTTGGGCTTTGTGAAGAAGCAGCTGTGTCCAGGGAAGTGACTTCTGCGTGTTTGAAGTAGATTCACTTGCCAAGATTTGAGAAATTATTGGGTAAAATTTCATCTGAAAAATGTCAGGATTTTTATACCTACACATTTCCAACAGCCTGATTTGAACAAGAATATATAAGGCGATGTTACGAGCCGGCATCAATTCCTGAGCTCACTCTTGCTCCCCGGGACCATGTGAGACAGGGAGAGAGAGGCCGGCAGGGGGAGGAAGGCCGGGAATGGATTTTCACACATCTTCAATTCAGTGCTAGAACTTTAAAATCAATATAATTCCAAAGACAATAGAAACCACTTCTTTCCTAACACAGACTCAATCAGGCTAGACATGAAACATGCAAATATTGTACCCATGAAGAGGGTGGCTCAGAGAGGGGTAAGAGTGCACTCCGAAGGAGTGGTGAGTTTTCAATGACACTGAGAGCATTAAGGTCATCTGTAAGCAAGCACTGAAAGGAAAGGTCAGGGAAGAGGCAGCATCTAGATGGCTCCCAATGATCACTGCCTTTTGATATGAAGGTCTTGTGTGATCTTGTCCCCGAAAGTGCAGGCTAAACTGATGGAGTCCCTCCTACAAAGGTATCGTGGTCTATGTGACTGGATGCTACTTCCAGGTTTAGATTATGAGAATGGTCTAAATCCTGTCTTGGGTGGCCTCTCTTGCCCTCTCTCTTGGACTAGTGCCCTGAAGGAAAGGAATTACCCTTCTGTGAGGAAACCACATGGACAAGCCTGGAGGAAGAAATGAGATCCTCCAACAACTGTGTATGAGAGCCTGGAAACAGATTCTTTCATCCCTGGTTGAACCTTCAGATGAGACTGCAATCCCAGCTGACATGACAGATTAACTGCAATCTTATAAGAGGCCTTAAGCCAATAGCATCAAGCTGTGACATGCCAGGATTCTTTACCCACAGAAATTTTGAGATAATATGTGCTTGTTGTTTTAAGGCCCCGAGTGTGGGCATAATTTGCTATGCAGCTATATGTAACAAACGTAGAGAGAGATTTAAGAATAAAAACATAAAGATGACAGAAGCTAATATTTCTTCATTTCTACTCTGTTAAATTCACCATACTAAAGGAAAGAGAAAGAAGAGATAAAAATTCTTGGCATTATAGGAATACAATTATTGTAAATTATGTATAAACCAATGGTGAAACAAGAATCAGGGGAAGAAAAGATCTGATTTTGACACCAGTTCCTGTGTGTGTGTGTGTGTTTCCACACCAAAAAAATCTGTGACACTAGCTGGGTGTCCCACAATTTGACATGGTGTTGACACATTTGCATGGAGATAGCATTAGATTCCACAGCTTAAGGGCTCATTCCTACAAGACCTCTTTTTCCTCTACCTCAGATGCCAGTCACAAGCCTAGCTTGTCGCCTGTGGTTCTGACCCACCAGCTATAGATCAGATGTTTTGATGAACCCTGCTTGGGTTCAATTAACCTGCTAGAATGGATCACAGAACTCAGATAACTATTTTACTTACAAAATTACTGATTTATTATAAAAGGAGTAAACTCAACAAATACATAGGGTAAGGAATGGTGAAGCGTGTGACGATCTCATGCTCTCTGAACATGCCACTCTTTCTGATTCTCCAGAAACTGGGAAGCTCTCCAAACCCTGCTTCTTTGGGGTTTTGTGTCGGCTTCATTACAGGGACACGATTGTTTCCATCACCGACCATTGGCAATTGATTCAACCTCCTGTCCCTCTGCCATCCCTGAAGATCAGGAAGGTGAGTCTAAAAGTTCCAGCCTTCCAGCCACTTATTTGGTTCCCCTGGCCACTAGCATCATCTCTCTTAGGTGCTTTCTAAGAGTGACATCATTAACAGAAACTCAGATTTGACTGAAAGAGATTCGTTATGACTATTAAGACTCTTACCACTTGGGACATTCCGAGGATTTTAAGAGCTCTGTGCCAGAAATGTAGACAAAGACCAAATATATATTTTCATTTTAAATAAACTGTCTCATAGGGATTGAACATATTATTAAAAAAGAAGAAAACAGAGTAAGGAAAAATAAGAGGTAAAAAAATAATTTGAGTGTGATGGGGTTATAAAATTAATTTAAATGCTAATTGAAGCAATGTGACTTCATTTTATTAATGGAAACAATTTATAAGTATACAATATATAAGATATGTAATTATAGAATGCTTTTATAATTAAAAACAGAAAATCAAATGGAAGTTATCTGAAGGCATTAAAAAATTAAATGTTCTATAATAAACAAGCAGAATGTTATAAACTACTTGTTTCGTCTTTGCAACATTATTCTATTTCTTCTAGCTTGAACTTTATTACCTTGAATTGAAAAAATAGATCTGTTAGCAGCAGACATTTTATTATTTTATGAGCCAAGAGAGCAAAGGAGAGACAGCCAACATGTATTGATGGCTTACTAAACAGGAAGCACAGCCATAGCTGGTGTAAATATCAACTCATCTATCTCTCACTTCAAAGAGCCGTGAATTTGGTGTATTATCCCCACTCTAAAGATTAGAGAACCAACAGTCACAGATTTTAAAGACTAGGCCTGAAGTGTTATAATTACTAAGTTTTTATCTAGTGAAAATCTTTGCCTATGGTTTCAAGTGCTCCTTCCAATCCACCATGTACTCTCGTTCATCTCTTGAGATAGTTTAAGTTCTGTTTAAGCAGCAACATACTATAAAAAGTGAGGTATGACTGGTGTCGCCAATCTGGTAACCCATATCTTCCCTGGTAGTTTCAACCATTTTGAAGGAAACATTCATCCTATGAGTCAATTTCTCACCCAGGCAATGTCCCCAAGCCCTGGACTCACTTCCTGAGTTATTTTGCTTTATATGGAGCAATCGTATTCCTCTAAAGCTGTTCTATATGTTTTCCTAAGAAGTCAGGAAATAATCTCACAAGTGACAGCCTGTTTCTTCATCACATGTCACTTGACCCACTGACTCATATGTGGCATACTGCACAGGCTGTTAAAGACCCCAATATTGAAAGTGGTCTTACATTCTCTGCATGACAAGATCTAAAAGTCATCACTTAGTAGGCGGGGCTCACTAACATTTTCTACTTCCTAAGTTGGACAGTTTGTAGTCTGAACTCCCAGTGTGCTGAACAAATCACAAGCAACCTCCACCTTTCCACCTTCATCAAACTCAGGCACATTCTGGGCCATTTCTGCCTAATTGCGCTTTCCTGCCCAATGACTGTCAGCTGGCAATGCTCCTTTTCTGAACTGCAGCATCAACCAGCACAATACACCTTATTTTCTTCCATAATCACTCTCTCCCACCAGCATCAGGAACATAACGTGCTAAATTACTATGATTGTTGGAATATCATTTGGGAAATACAGGCTAAATTATGCTAAGTTTGGAGGACTTCTACTGCCCAAATTGCACTTCTTGCTTTTCCTCTTTTTGTTTTAGTACATCACTATGCACATGAGTGGAAGGACCAGCAATTCTAGCACATCGCTAGTTGTAGAAAATCATGCAAACGTCAAGAATCTGGGGCAGATGACAACCTATGATTTGCTTTCTTCCACTAAAATATGTTAGGTACAGAGTAAGAATTTTTTTCTATAAAGTAGTCTAGCATTCCATGGGGTTAGCTGAGAAAAGGTGCTCTAGCTGACGAGAAATGTGTTCAATTTCAAGAAAAGTCTTTCCTTTTTTTTTCTATTACTTGTTGCCTTGTCTCTTTGTTCCAACTCATACACTGTGATTTTGACTTTTGGTAAACTACTGAATGCTTTCTGATGTGGCCCTCCTGCTCAGGTAGGCACTTGATCCTTTGGTTATGACTGGGATTTCTAGCCCAAATCCATACCATCCAGTGGCTCCTCCACAGAGTTCAGGCACATAACCATCTGTTACTGCATCACTTGGGGAAGGTATGCATCAATAACTGGGGAGCATCACAGGAGCATAGGAAAAGATGAAATGAGATGCATGTGCTTGGGTCTGTAAGAAATGATGACAGGAATACCTATCTTATAATATAACAACACAAGTATGGGATAGTGGTTAAATAATTTGATCCAAAAAACTGAGTTCAAGTGGTGGATCTGGCAGTAACTTCTTTAAAACCTGGTTTCCTCATGTGAAATGTAGGCATAAAAATATGCTGTGCATTATGGGGCTATTATAAAAATTCAGTGAGATCAAATGTTGTACTATTTATGACATAATAAACATAGTGCCTGATGCCTAGCATTTGCTGAATAAATGTTAGCTTCTATTATTTTATTATTTTTGTTAGTGACAAGTAATACTTTCACCACCATTTGTTCTTTTATATCTGCACACTAAGCCACAGATGCAATAATATATGAATTTTGACAGACTAGAAAATTCGGGCTTACAGAGGATGTTTGCACTAACACTGTTGTCTGTGATGATAAATACAGGCAGGGCCAAAACTGGGTTTACAGTTGTGAGTGCACAAAACACAGAGTTTGTTCTTGGATTATTGTTTATTAATTATTGTGTTATTTTCCACATGAACAACTGTAACCCTACTTTTGCCCCACCCCAAACACGGAGCTTCCCAAACAAAACTCGCCTCTGAACGGAACCGAGAGCTCCTGTGAATACACTGTAGGGCAGGGTGGAGATTCTTGCGCTTTTAATTTTATCATCAATTGCTCATTCACTTATTTACCAGGCATAAGTCATCCATTTATGCATTGATCCAACTAATATTTAGGCACTGGTCTAGGTACTTGAGAAAGATCAATGAAAAAAAAAAAGACACTGATTGTTGCCTTCACAGAGCACAGAGTGTAGAGAGACAACATACATCAAACAGAGTATATCTACAAAGTGTAGAATTTGAAAGTAATGAGCTATCACAACGACTACAAGAGGAGTCACACAGTGGGTCAAAATAAGGAGACTGGTAAGTGCCAAGGGACAGCAGGACAAGTTGTTCTAGTTAGTAGGTTAATCATGGTTGGCCTTTGAGAATGTCAGATGTGAACAAAGCAAGAAGGGGCTGAAATTCTTCTGGGGGACGAGTGCCCCAGGTGGAGAAAAGGCTCTGAGTGGCATCATGTCCGGCAGGTTTGAGGAACAATGAGAGCAAGAGCTGGAGCAGAGTGAGTGAGAGTGCGTGGTGGGTGATGGGCTCCGGAATGTTTCCATGGATCCTTCTGGGTAAA
This sequence comes from Tonatia bakeri, assembly GCA_004024845.1. Lineage (NCBI taxonomy): Eukaryota > Metazoa > Chordata > Mammalia > Chiroptera > Phyllostomidae > Tonatia > Tonatia bakeri. The sequence continues at coordinate 125,866 of PVIA01000169.1, forward strand.
TGGTGGATATCTGTCTTTCACTCCGAGTGAAATGGACAGTTCTGGGAAATCTTTTAGCAGAGGGGTGAATTATTTGACATTCTGCAACTGGCAACAGATCTGTTCTACAAACAGATATTCTACATACATGGGGGCATCTGTACATTTGGGTAATATATGAAAGGAAAGGACTTATCTATTTAAATCCCAAAAGAGTTGTAGAAACACAGCCAAAAGTAAAATGTGGCTCCAAGCAGAGCAAAAGAAGATACCAAACCAGCAACCCAGATGACAAGGTAAGACATAAAGCAAACCAGTAAGATTAATAGTTATTAACGTTACACTCTGAGTCAAACTCTCAAAGGTCTACAGTGGCTGAGTGTATGTTTGTCTACCTGCCTACAGAAGCTTCCCCTATTCTGTACCAGACAGTTTCTTGCAGGAATAAATGTAAAGCCAGTGCTGGCAGAGCTTCAGGTTTTTTACCAAAAAACCCTGGGCATCTGAATTTTTTAATGACAACTTCAAAACTGGTAAATCAAAACCCATCTCTCTGCAGCATATGACCTAGGAGTTGCACAGAGTTGCGAAGTGTGTAACTCTTGTTGTAAAAACAAGTGTACAGAGGCAGGTGTGGGGAAGGTGAGAGGCAGCCCCTCTGGAGACGGGAGGCAGATGCCTTACTCTGTGCTGTTCAGTAAAGAGCTCTTCCTTTTCAGCAGATGCGCCCAGAAGGCAACGCTGTTTGCCTTTGTTACACTGTCCCTCCGCTGTTCCTACAGTTTTCTTCTAAGGATAGACTACCTGTCTCAAAAAAAAAAAAAAAAATCACAGGACGATGTGTTGTTTTTTGTGAGCACACATTTCAGACAGGCTGTCAACCATTCAAAAGGCTGTTGTCCTGGTAGATGGATAAACAAAGTTGTGTGTGTGCACACCTGTGTGTGTTTTACTTATGACATGATTCCTGCTTTTCTCTTTCCCCCGCATTTCCTTGTACATTTCTGCTCAAGCTCCACCATAGCCACTGACAGTCACTCTCATCCTCTCGCTCACACGACTGCTCTCTTGTCCTCTTTCCCTCCCCTCTTCTGGTTTCTCTGGCTTTAGACATTTGCTGCACGCTGTTTTCTCCACCCAAGCATTTCTAGCCCCACTTCTTTATGTGGTAAATTTCTGTTCAAAAAAGCTGGAGTTGAGGCTCACTTTACAGCATTCTGTGGCTAACGAGTTACTCCTTCATATTATTTATCATCTTACATTGTAATTACCTGTTTTCTTGTATCTCTCCCACCACTGTATAAGCTCTGAAAGAGCTAAAACAATGTCTATTTTTCTTACTTGTTCAATATTATAACCTGATCCTATAATATAATGTTTGGACATAGCATGCTCAATATTTATTTATCTATTTATTTATTTATATATTTATTAAATATGGCTAGAAGACACTAAAATTTGATACTATTTTAAATTTATTAGTACAGTATACTCAATTAAAAATAGTACATTAATTTGGAGCTAAATAACCACCAAACTGAGCAATTTACTTATTTCATTCTTTTTTTTCATAACTAACTATATGCCACCTTGTCATATTCTTTCAGTGTCTTTTGTGTGGAGAACTCATTCTCACTATATCATTACAAATCCCTTAAGTATAAAACGTACCCCCTGCTCAGTGCAAAAGATGCAAGGGTCTTAGTAAGCAATTCAAAATTAATACAATTATTTGGTTTATAACATTGATGTTTTTAAAAATTGAGGTTGAATTTGTTGTTTGTAACTGTGTACGTTTAATTCCAGAGTGGGCTTTCTTTATAGTATCTCCTTAGCTTGGGCAATCCTACTTATCAAATTGCAAAGAAACTTCAGTGGTCCCAGATTGGGTGGATATTTACACTTGGATCATAACACATGCATCAAAAGAAAGACTGAATAGCTAGCAGGAAGGCCAACTGGAATATAAGCAATGTATTTGCGGTTTCAGGTGCATTTTTATTACCATCGTTTTTAAAGGATAGAAGACATATTTTCAAAAATTATTCATCCTACTGGTAGGGTTTCATTCAGTACTGAATATTACAATGCATTGTATGTGAGCTATATAAGCACTAAAAGCAAAAGAATGGCTACTTTACTCCTCCAGATTCAACATTTGCTTACAGGAATTACATCAACAATTCTTCTGGAAGCAAAATTCCCCCCTTAATTAAGTCCCTGTTCTTTCAGTTAGTGATGTGAAACAACTTGGTTCTATTTTACTACAGCAGAAAAAGGAATAAACTGAGAACCGGAAATCTATCTAGGCTCAAGCTGAGGTTGACGCCTTAAAAATCATTAAAGGAACTATAATAAATTGCATCCTTTGAAATGGAAATTATGCAACTTCCCAATTCACTTTTTCAGGAACGTCTATCTATTTTTTTTCTTATACAGGATATATTCTTAATATGATTTCATCCAGACCACACTTTTCCTTTTCTTTTACCTCCAGGTTTAATCCCAATCAAAGCCACGAGTTCCATCCCTGTAGGGCACTAAAGAGAATTGTTTCCCATTGTTACTGGGAGGATTTGTGACTTTAATTATTTTTGCAATTATTTGCTACAATTCAACTGTGATTTTATTCTATAATCACAGTTTTACTTCCTGATCAATTATTTGATGCTTCTTCAAAACAGTTCAGCTAATCTAACTTTGGGTTTTATACATGATGTTTTTTCATAAGTGCCCATAGATTGGTTTCTTGTTAGAATATTTCAGAAAAGCAGTAAGTCTTCTTCCCATGGGGCATACACAGCTTTGCAACTTTTCTGTAACAATTAGCAAAAGTATCAAAAGAGATACTTTATATCATTGCCAGGTTTTCAGATCATTTTACCTTTCCCACCAATAACTGACCCCCCACTTAGCTATTCAACTATGAAAATCCAGAGTATGGTTAAGTTACTGAGTAAATGGTTCACTTCTTTAGAGAGATACCTAAGAATCATAGTCATTTTTCTGTACATCTGCTACAGAAGATAACTTTATTCTGAGTTCTTTCTTTCCATATGTTTACTGAAAACATGTACAAGTATGCATTTCCCTACCTACTCTTCTGTTTTTTAACTAGTCAAGATTATTTGTATTTCCTTTCTTTAAAAAAGTATAATGTATATTTTCAGGGAGGAGAAAGAGTTTAAAATTTTTTAGATTAAAGTAAATAAATTAATATATGTAAATTTGGATTTTACATAAATGTTAATTTACTTTTAAAACACAGGATTTAAAATGAAGGCCAAACATAATTTTTTTACTTCATTTATGTGATAATTCATGTTTTCTATTAACCAGGATTTATCTCGACATCTCATATGAACTGTTTTTTTCAAAGGGTTCCATAAAATACCTGCTGCTAGTTCGGGCATAAATGTAATATATTTTGGTCAGAACCAATAACGCAAATTAAAACAACAAATCTGATTACAAATCAGTTATATACTTTTAGACTTCCAGACTGCCAGTTTCATTTAACTATATTGCTTCTGCATGAATTGGGGGGGGGGGAATGAACTTCATAGCCTAGAAACAATTTGGGTTTCTGAGTGTCTCAGTTTCCCATTGCTGCTATAACACATTAGTACAAGCTTCATAGCTTAAAACAATGAATATATCACCCTACAGTTTTCAACGTGAGAGGTCCAAAATGGACCTAAATGATTGTTTGAATAGTTGCATTCATTTCTGGAGATTCTAAGGGAGAAGGTATTTTCCTGACTTTTTCACTTAGAGGTTATCCATTTCCTTGGCTCCTAACTCCTTTCCTCTGTCTTCAAAGCCAGCTGAGTCTTTCTCCTACCACGTCAGTCTTGACACTGGCATTTCTACCTCAGAGTCACATTTAAGGGCCCTTTAGATTGCATTAGGTCCACCTGAATAATCCAGGACAATCTTTCCTTTTTAAGGGCAGCTGATTAGCAACCTAATTTAATCTGCAGACTCTAATCTCCTTTGCCTTGTAATGAACTCATTTACAGGTTCTAGGGGCATGAATGCCTTTGGGAGGCCATTTTTCTACCCACCACATTGAGGAATATTCAAAAACCATACAAATAAAGCTGCATAAACTTCGAAGCCTATCTATCTGAAATCTGGATGAATGCTTAAAATTGGAGGATTTTAGGGGCCTGCTTCAAGTGTCTTCTGGATCACATTCCTGTTCATTCCCTTGTTAGAAACAAAATAAAAGCAGAGTAGGTACTTTGAAGTTTTTATAAACCTTTATAATTTCATTGCCAATTTTATGCACAATTTTGTTTATATTTTGAAAAGTGCCTCACCTAATTTCAACCAAATATTGCATTTGGAACCTGTTCACTATTAATTTTATCCTATTGAATGAGGAAATAGTCTCAGATCAAAAAATGAATGTAAATATAATAGAAAAAAGAAAAAAATTAGAGTATCAGAGCAATGGTAAAATTCAAGTTGGATAGCACCCACAGGGTTTAACTTTATTTTTTGTATTTCTCTACACCTGAAGTCTTGCATTCATCCTTTAGCACTAGACAATAGGAAAGAAGAAAAACAATAATGTGCTACCGCCTAAAATGGATAGTTGTGACAATTTGCCTGCATTCTGTACCTGTCATTTCCGATCCATTTCCCAGCCTTTTCATCCATTCCTCCCTCAATAAGAGAAGCAGCATCTGTCTAATCATTCGTCTACTCACCCATTCATCAAACGTGTGCTAAATGCCTACCATTTCTTAGACTCAATATGGGAGTATCGAAGTTAGGAACAGCATTAGAAATGACTTTTCATATGTCCAGGGCAGCATGAAAAACCAAGTGCCTTCTCCCCTGCTATCCTACTTGGGTAGAGATGGCTATTTGATCCTGAAACTCATGTGATTGTCTTACTGAGCACAGAACTTAACTAGGTGCCAGTATACTTTGCATGAAGATAAGTCTTTATGACTCTTCCAGTAGGTGAAATGTTGTAAGAATGGTATACAACCTTCCCACGCCTTGTCTTTCAACACCTTTACTTTCTCCCTGTTCACTTGTCTGGAATGGAGACTTACCCACCAAGTAACGGTAGGAGTCACATTAAAGTTGCAGAGCAATAATACGGAAAAAACCTGTGTTCCTGTGTCACTCATTGGAGGAGAGTGGTCCAGGTGGGCTCCCCAAACAATAAACTTGTCCTGAATTAAGCTGTGGGAATTTTGACATCTATAATCAGCAGTATAATTCAACAGATATAAAGCCAAAATGTGAATTGGAAAAATAAACTTATAAGTACTACAAAATCAGTTCAAATCTGCAGAGACATCGGTTTGGATGAAATACAGCAGCAGCCACAGAGAGGGAAGTGAAAATGCTGCAGCTCATATCAGTATATCCCCAAACTCTAAGACCGAAAGCATGGTCTGGGTGTAATGGGCCCTTCCAGAAATTCCATCATCTCACAGCTCTTGCATTAAAGAAAAGCTGTGGGATGTGGAGTGACTGATACAGGAATCCTTGGAATCAGAGCCATATGGGCAGCTCACAAAAAGATGCTTGGAGAATGAATCTTATAAAAAGTATCAGGGGTAGAGGGATTCTGTAAAAAAGCTGGGCAAGGAAAACTCTAGTAAGTACATGAAGCCATATAAGGAAGCGAGTACAGCTTAAGTACAAAGATAAATATAAAAGTAAAAGGTAAAAATTAGGAAAACTTGCTAAAGGTTTGGTAGGAAGAATGATGCTACAGAATCGATGAAAATTCTGATCAATGTTTCTGAGAATTAGAAGAATATGTGTGAGGCAATTGTCTTCATCAAGGAAAACCACACAATAGATACACAGGAGAAACAAGAAAATACAAGAAAATAAAAGGTTGAACTGGCAGAGCCTATTGAATAAATGAGGAAAGTAAGGGAAAGAGGAGCACAGTCTTTACCAACAAATAAAAAAATGGGAGAAGGGTATCAAAGTGTAGAGACTGTGGAATATGCAATAAAAAAATGTAAACTATACTTGAATTTTTTTTAAAAAAACTGAAACAAAAACTACCTCATCATAAAAAATGTAGTGGAGGGAAAATATAAAGGTATTATTTTATTTTATAATTTTCTTTTTATTAATTCATTTTAATCATAAGTGAATGGATTAAAAGAAAGTTATAAAGTCAAAACATTTAGAGAGCTATAGATAGAAGGCAAAATTAATACACATTATTTCTAATTGGCTCTCCCAAAGAAGTACACAAAATATTTGAATAGAAAAAATACACAAAGACATAATTCAAAGACATATTCCTGGATAAATCGATAGGTGAGTCTACAGAGTTAAAAGGCACACTGTTTGCCAGGAAGAGCAGACCCAGAGTGGTCCACATGGGATGCACTCTATGAAAGCACAGGACCTTAGTGATACAGACAGATCCTTAAAGCGGATCAAAAAAAGAGCGCACCTTTTACTAACTATTCAGATTGACATCAGTTTATATACAGTAGCATTCAAATACTGAGGACCACGGAAATAATTAAATAAAATGAAAGGCAATGGAGTGAAACCTATCAGAACTTAAAGAAACAGAAATGTAATCAAAGGAATTATTTATCCCACCATGCTGCCCCTATATAAACTATGTACAAACAAACATTTTTTTGAATAGGGAAGACCTCAGAGGATATATTTCCTCTGAGTCCTCATTTAGAAAAGCAAAAAACAAACGAACAAAAACCTACTACATGTACTTTAGCAAAAACAGACATTTTGGGTCGGAGGGAATCAAGCAAAAAAAGAAAAAGAATTAGAGGTAAGCACTGAATATTTTTACCTGTAGAACTAAAAGTGAAATAGACAAATGAATTGTAGTGACAGATCAGAATTCAAGTTATGTGCCCTGACGAGGGAGAAATTATAGGACTAACAAAAGTTGAGAATAAATAAGTAAAAGAAAATGGACTGATGTGAAAGGCTGGAGCAAGGGGAACTGGTGTGTTTACTGCAGTGACTAAAAACAGTCTGTCTTGACTTGTAAATCTTGTCTGTAATTTCAGGAGAATATGGATAAACATTGACATACAAAACCTCAGAATCAGAATTGCCAGTTATAAGAAAATAAAAGATTTTCATATTCTCTAGGAAAAATACAATTTTATACTGTATGCAATGACACACCTGAACAAAGTTTTTCAGGGAATTTGAAAATAAATGGGCGTGCAAAATTATATCAGGTAAAGGAAATAAGAAAACGCGGACCAACCACAGTTTTAATATCAGCGCAGCGTATACAAATAAGTGGAAGGTGATGTAAAACAAAGAAGTGTGCTTTACAATGCAGCATGAAGTGACTCGTGCCTCCCTTCCGTTCACAAACCACAAATACAGAGAAATATAAGGAGAAAGAGAAAGATGCAGCTAGCGGGGCAAAAATAATGATGATATAGAGCCTGCATTAGTGCTGTTGGAATATTCACACACAAAAATGACTGTGTATTACAAAAGAAAACTTCAGTTAGTGCTGAAACATAGAAAAAGTGATGAATAATTTGTCATATCTCAATATAATAATTTAGAATTAAAAACAGACACAAAAATCATTATCCTTGTAAATAAAAGTGACTCTTTTAAAATACTTGTATTAAGTAATACAAATAGCAATATTTCAGTATTTCTAGAAAACAATGATAATATAAATGCTATCCAAAGGAGTACAATCAGGAAAAGTCATTGCTTTGTATAAATATCAAAATTTTAAAAGAAATTACAGAAACTTAAAATTGAATTCTAATCAGATTCAAACTTTACAATAGAATAGAAATAAAAACCAAAGAAAGAAAGTTTGAACACAAGAGAAAAAACAAACAACTTGAAAAGCTTGTTTAATAGAAGACGAAACAAAATGGCTAAGCTTATATTATAAGGAATAATAAAATGATATTAATAATACACTATAAAGCATAAAACATTTGTCTGTACCATGAAAGGACAAAAAATTGAAATCTCAGTCCAATTTTTTAAAAGTTATATTAGCTTGTTCAGCTTGACAATAAAGAGAACTATTTTTTTTTCATTGTCATTGTCAATCTTGCGTGTGATATATTGTATTTTAAGAACATGGTCCTGGCTGGTGTAGCTCAGTGGATTGAGCGCAGGCCAGCAAACCAAAGGGTTGCTGGTTCAATTCCCAGTCAGGGCACATTCCTGGGTTGCTACTGGGTTCTCAGTAGGGGATACATAAGAGGCAACCACACACTGATGTTTCTCTCCCTCTCTTTCTCCTTCCCTTCCCTTCTCTCTAAAAATAAATAAACAAAAATGTTTAAAAAAAAAAGAACATAAAGGCAAGCTACACAGGAACAGAACTATAATGTAGGTCAACCTACCATTCAATGCACTAATCCTCTCAACATCTCGCCTATCAAGGGACATACCCTGGGGGCTTGTGGGTAGCAGATAAAGTCACTGGACTGTAACTGAAAATGTTCAAAGGAGAACTAGATGCACAGGTCTTGATACAGTTTTCCATCCCAAATGTGGAAATGAATGACACAGTGATATTTTGACCTTATGCGGTGTAGGTACATAATACAAATATTACATCCCAGTTAGTCTACCAAAAACTTCATGTCATTTAAACTTCACATAACTATGTGAGATGGGCATACTACTATCCCCATTTTGCAATTGAGAAAAGATGAGAAGAAACATAACCAAGGTCAAAGGGATTGGGACTGAGATTGAAATTCAGGCTGTTTGATTTCAAAATAGTATTATTTTTTACTAAACTACCAGTTTATACGGATCTACACCTGGAAGAACCAGATCTGATTTGGCTTTAAATTACTGTCTAGTTCTATGTTTACCATTGTCTTCCCTTCACTCAAAGTGTTAAAAGCACTTGTAATTATAATGCTTTGCTCCCCTACGCATGACATCACATAAACATTGCTTTTATACTTCTCCTCTAGTTCACAATCAACTATCTTAGGCGGCGAAGCAGACTGATGAGCTGGAAGGGGTCCAATGGAAACAACAATGCTTTATACATGCAACATAAAAATTCAATTAAAGTCAGTTAAGTGTCATATGTTACACTCACAGGTTATCTGAATTAATTTAAAATTTGGAAAGACAGAATGTAAGATAGCATTACATTATTGCTGCTCATCTTTTTAAAAAATCATTGAAAAGAACTCGGGTAAAAAATAAGCCAGATTGCTCCATGGAAAATCCTATACTTGGTGACAATATAATACAGATCATCATGTTGGATAGTCATTCATTCTAAGTATCTGTTTTAGAAGTTTGTATTTTCTATAGATAACCTTTCTCTACATGAAAATGATATATATTTTGAAAATTAAAATGATTACAAAAGAAGTCAAACAGACAACTCATAATCTGTAGTTTGTTAGAATGCACAAAGATATTTTTCTGTGCCTTACTTTTAATACTATTTAAAAATTCAAATTTCAAAGGAAGCACATATTGCTAATTGGGCCTTCGACATGGGTAGCTACCGAGTAGTAAGCACTCTTCTAGTGTTTTCTTTTTAGAGCAAAAAAAAAAAAAAGATGTCTCCACATCTTTTTCCCCTACAACAAAATATCTCTTGCTTCTGGATGACATTCCCCTAAAGCATGGACAATTAACTTTGAATTTAATTGTCTATATAAACAAAGAAATTAAGGCCAATGGCTTTTAAATTTTCCACAAAGTCCAGACACATTTCTATGGCCTTCAGGGCCTTCCTTTAGTTCAGTCCATTCCGCTCTGCTTCCCCTTGGAAACCTCTTCTTATTTTCACCGTAGCTGCACTGGGCCATTTGGAACCATATGGACTTCTGCATGGCAAGTTCATTCTCAGCTCATGGCCTTGGTGTGTATTTGCTACATTTCCTTCCCGAAACACTAGTCCCAAAATTCCTCCTGGGCTGGTCCTTGATCTCTTCAAGCAGATCTTGTTCAGAGATATCACCCTGACCACCCAATCAACTTAAAGATCACCGCCAATCAACCTCATCTCCTTCCTTTTACATCACTTCAGTTTAGTTTTAACATGACTCTCCATGAAATTAGACTGTTTCTATACCTATTTGCTTAATAATGTAACTTTCCATTGAAAAGGTTGAAGCTTCCCTTTGTACTTCACTGCAGCCCCAGGACTTGGAATAGATGTTGGTACATTATAGATGTACTATAGGCACTGAGTACACTAACGTATTTTAAAAATATGAACTTCTAAAAAGAAAACTGAGGCAGAAGGAAAAAAAAGGTGTTCTGATATATTACACAGACATTATAGTTACATGCATAAATATATAGAATTAAAGAAATGCTTTGAATGTGTTCATTCCCATCTTTTTTCCCCATCCCCTTTATACCGGTGTCTCCCAAGTCATGCAGAAGACTGTCATTCTGTGGGCCTTACCTGTCTCTGTCAGTTCTGTTTAGCTAGCTCTACGACAATGGTCACTCATACACTCATCAACCTCAGGTATTTCTTATTTATAAATTAGCTCAAAAGTCCTCTATAACTCTAAATGCCATTCTATTAAAAAGGGAAAGATCATCTTACAGTATTTAAGGCTCTTGGTGAGTACACATAATTACATGTACTTTTACAGGAGAGAAAATCAGTTGGCATAAAAAGGGAAGACTGCAGCATATATTTTAAGCTGAATTTCTAGTAAAAAAAAAAATCTTGCAAAATCAAAGCTTGTGTAGTGTATTTTTTGCGCATGCACTCAAAACCCCTAGAGCAGTAGACATGTTTTTAATGACTCAAAAAGCAGAAACTGCCAATTTATTTTTCCTCAAATAATTAAATCTTTAATTAATTTCACATATAGTTAGCAACAGGCGTCATCCCCGTTTTGAACTTCCAAGCATCCCTCAGTGTGCTTTAGGCATGCGTCTGCGCTCGCCGGAGCCACTGCGTCTCACCATCGGTTTGAGAACAGCTCTCAAACTTGCACTTCTCAAAAAAATAAAGCACATTCTGAATGATATAGGGAAGAGTTGAGTCAGGAGACACAAATTATATGAAACCATAAAGTGGCATAATTGAGGAACGCAATTTTTGTGAGAAACTGAAAAGGGTGGGGGGGATCGTGTAAATGTGATTATTTCTAATTAGAAACAATGAGTAACCAAACCAAATTATGCAATGAGCATTGGATTTAGCTCCCTGGAGGAAAGCAGCACATGCATATGCATTCGTCTCCAGCTTTTTCTTTTCTCTATTACTTCCCAGTGCTTTCTTAGGCCCTTAATTGTAACTTAAACCATTCTTCGTACAGAGCTTTAGAATAGTTTGGCTTATATAGGGTGATTTATGTTCTGTCAACACATTTGCCAAAGCCTTCCTGGGTGCGTGGAGCAGTGAACTGTGAGGTGACATAGGAGACAGAAAGGAGGCACCGACCCTTTCCCAATTCATCATGCCTAGTATTTCTACACACACCACAAACACTGAGATTCACTACAGACGCAAGTATTGGTCCTGAATTTGTGATAACTAGCCATGTAACCCTGAATAAATCATTTAATCCTTCATTTCCTGACGTCATTCTCTATAAAATTAAGGTGTGTCGGGGATGGTTGTGGTGGTATAGATTAGACAAAATGTAAGCAAACTATAATGAGAAGTTACTTCCGCTAGGTGTTTGGAGAACTAGATTATGTACTGAGGGTTCAGCAAAGTATGGGTAGAACAGAATAGAATGGAATGGAATGGAATGGAATGGAATGGAATGGAATGGAGAAAAGAAAAATGGAAATGGACCTAAGTAAGCTTTTTCTAGCATTTTACAATTAAAAAACACTAAGGAGGAATCCTTTCATAATGTATACATATGTCAAATCATTACATTGTACACTTTAAATATATTACATTTTATATGTGAATTATACCTCACTGATCTTGAAAAAAGCACATTGGTTGAGACAGAAAGCAAGTGGTGGCTTCTAGAGACTGGGCAGTCATTGGAGTGAGGGGTAGGTAGGCAGCGACTCCTTAACAACCATGGGGGCTGCTTTTGGGTGATAAAAATGTTTTTGAACCAGGTAGAGGTGGTGGTTGTACAACACTGTGAATGCCATTGAACTGTTCATTTATAAGGTTAATTATATGTTATGTGAATTTTACCTCAACAAAAAGAAAAAAAAAATGGTCGTTTCCATTTCACCTAGTTGCTAATGTCTACTACTCATGTTGTGTTAGAGAGAATTATCTCCAATCAACTACTTCATTGGAAGACTAGTATATAAAAGTATCAGAAACAAGAGAAAAACAAAAAAACACTAAGGAGGTGATTTTAAGTTTATCATGCAGCTATCACGTGTAACTTTTTGTTTTGAAATTTAATTTAACAAATGACTCCTGACAATTTTTTTCTCACTTCTTTCCATGGCATTTTTCTCCTCAGTACCCCTTTTCTAGACTTATTTTTTTTTTAATTTATTTATTTTTAGAGAGAGGGTAAAGGAAAGAGAGAGAGAGAGAGAAACATCAATGTGCGGTTGCCTCTCACCTGCCCCAACTGGGGACCTGGCCCACAACCCAGGCATGTGCCCTGACTGGGAATAGAACTTGTGACCTTTTGGTTCACAGCCACACTCAATCCACTGAGCTACATCAGCCAGGGTGATATTTTTTTAAGCATCAGACACACTCTCTCATTTCAGGCTGCTGTGCTTGCCATTTCCTGTGAGGGAGTGTTCTTATTCCCAGAGAGGCCATTCTAAACCACCCTAATCATTCTTAACCTTTCCTCCTGATTTTCTTTTCTTTATAAACTTCTTTCCTGCCATTATACTGCATTTTTAAACCAATTTACTCATTCTCTCTCCTCTACTGCCATGTAAGCTCCACCAGAACAGATGCATTGTCTGTTTTATTCATTGCTTTTTCCCCAGTATCTAGAACAGCGCCTTGCTCTTACCATGAGCCCAGTATATATATGGTATTTGAATGTATATGAGGGATGGACCTCCATACATGCGGCTCTTAGAGCTTCTTAAGTAATTCAATGTTGCACATAAAGAAGAGGAGGCACAGTCCTTGCTTTCATAATAAAAGGAGCTGCAATTATATGTGTTTCTCTAATCTCAGGAGACTGATGAATGTCATAATACTCTTACATCATAACTTCGGATGGAATGCCCACTTGGATGAATAGAGCAACTTGGATTGGCTCATTAGTAATGTATATCAAGTACAGGCACAAATCGGGACAATGGTGCAGAATTAAATGATCTCCAAATGACCTTCAAGCGCCAACACTGTAATTCTAAAATTTCATTATGCTAACTTGTTTATCAGCTGAAGGATTGTTAGCATGATTCTGGAGCTGTGATTTCTGGGCGTACCCTAGTATAACATCAGACTAGCATTTCTTAGTGACAAGTAATACTCTAAAGTTCAATTGAATAAATGGGTTTTTAAATTAAATAAGCTTAGACAATATACTAAGCAATCCTTTGGAAAGTTTAAATATTCTGTAGCTTATAAAGCTTATGAGAAGTCTTAGAGCAGAAAAATATTGCTAATACTTCAACAACCCAGTTTATCTCCTTGGCATACTAATTTTCATCTTCCCAAACACTATTCCCTTCACTTCTGTTTAGAAAGCACTGCTCTAAAGAGTGTTCGTCTTGAAGGCAGGGGCTATTTCTTATTTATTGCTTTATAAGTCACACGTAGCTTAGTGGAAGGGATGAGCACAAAGAGGTTAAATGGGTGAATGTTGAAAGAGTTAATAAATTGCATTCTCTTTTGCTGGAACCAAAGACACCTATAAAACAGTTTGGGGGCTAATAGGAAATGATATATATAAACTTATATAAATACTATGGGTATTAATATTAATATAAACAATACCCATTGCTTAGGTGTAGACTTGCATCAGCAGATTTTGCCAAGCCATTTTTCTAAGCCTTGAATCTAACTAGCCTGAGCTGAAAAGAAATCATTCTCATCCCTAGTAGGAGACAAAGTCTTCAATTGGAGAGGAAAATGGAAAATAGATTTTTAATACAGGCAATTACTTTCATACAAGCATTTAATTATAGCATAGTTTGTATGGATTTGGTTGATAAGATGCATGCTGTAAAGCATCTCCTGATTTATATAATCACTGCTGAAAGTGGGAAGTAGTGTTTACGGTGTATGTAAAAAATCCAGGTCCTGGAGTTAAACAAGAGCATACCCAACTGTGCTAGATTTCACCCATACGGCCAGGAAAATTACACTGTGATTACCCATTTCTTCTAGTTTTCTACTCATTTAAAAAACAACTAAGTTGATGAATTTACCACCAGCTACATATTAATTACATAAACTCTGCAGACTGTGTTATTCTAACAGTCCTTAAAAGGGCATGACAGAGAAGAAACAGAATCTTTCATTTCCACCAAATGACAAGGCTTATAATAGTTATAACAATAACAATAATGAGAGGAGCTTTCATTATTAAGTATTAACTATGTGCTAGGACTCAACTTATTTATGTATGTTATTCATCACTTCCTTTATTGCGTGGAAACAGTGCATCTTCCCAGAGACCAGAAGACTGCCTGACTGAGGAGTGGCGAAGACCTGACACATTCACAGGCTGTTCACACCCCGAAGCCCAGCTTCCTCATGTGTCAAATGGAAAGTTACATAGGCTATTGAGAAAACCGGTCTCAGTTTGGCAGGCAAGGTGGTTTCCCGAAGAGAGTCATGGTATGGGTATTTCATGGTCAAGTCTATGCTCTCCTTGTCTGACGTCCACACATTCAGGCACAAGTGTCTAGTATCTGAAAAGTGATTAGCAAATGGTTCCCTTTCCTCCGCCCTTACCATGTTCTTCTCTTTGGGAATTGAACTATAGATATCAATTTAATTTCTTCATTTACTTAAGTCAAAACCCTGAGTCATGTGGGATTTCTCTCTTCCTTTCAGCCACTGCATGAGAGTCATCACCAAATTCTGTTGCTGGACCTTTAGAACTTTTAAACAGTTTGATCGCTTACTGTCATTTCTGCCGTTCCCACTCTGGTACAATCTGCCGTCATGGAGACCCTGGTTGTTATAATAACCCTCTAAATGCTCACCCCTTTCCTGCCTTGTTTGTGTGGGAACCCTCTCTCGACACGCCGTTCTGAGTGTAACTCAGACGTGGCAGGGCCTTATGAGACATGGCAAACACTTTCGTTTTTATTTCATGTAAGATGGGAGGCCATTGGTTGGTTTTGAAGAGAGACGGACAACCAGACAGCCTCTTTTTTGTGCTCTGAACATCTCACCTCCTCTCTCCCTTCAAGGCCTCGGCACACGCAGCCCCCCATGCTCGAGAGACTCTTCCTCACTCCAGAGGTTCCTTAGGTCGCTACCCAGATGTCTCTTTCTCAGGCTGATGCCCTGGCCACCATCCTTAAAATTAAACTCTTCCTCTGTCCCTCCGGGTGACCACCATCCTTTCTCCTTTTCTTTGTGGCACTTTTTGCCTGCTGCATGTCATCTAGCATATTTTACATGTTTATTTTCTTTACCTTTTATCTCTGCCCACTAGAAGGTAAATGTTACGAAAGCAGACATATTGGTCTTTTTTCTTCACTGTTGTGTCCACAGCCACATTCCTGGGAAGAGGGGCTACTCCCTAGGGAAACCTCTTGATAAATATTTGCTTGAATAAAAGTGGATCAACTGACCTCACACGAAGTATCAGTCGCTAAACTTATTTAAATCAGAAATTACCCAGAGCTGAAATTTTATTATGGTTTTTTTTTTCTTTTAAAAAATGAATAAAATATACAGCCTTAGGAGGGCTCCATTTATCTTTTACAGGTAGGGGATTATCATATACTTGCCAGCTGCCAAATTCCAGGTGCTGTGCTATTAATCACATGGCAACTTCCCATCCCAGGACTCACCGCCTGCGCCCTCACCAACCAGAGGACAGAGAAAGAGAAAATATTAATAAACCTCACAAAGTGGAACTGTATGGCATTAATTGAATAGCTTTAATTTGGAGTAATAAATTATTAGAAATAACTGTCAAAATTAGTAAGCTACAAAGTGCACAGGAATGATGAAACTCTGAACTAGAAAATGTTTAAATCCCTCTTAAAAGAGATTAAATAGGGCTTAAGTTGGCACTGTAGAAATTAATTTGTGAAATAAGGCACACACACAAAAACCTTCTCATGTATATGCGAGCATTGGGTCCTAAATAATACAGCATTTAAATCTATGTATGCCCATTGTCCAGTTATATGTATTTTATATACACACATTATGTATGCACATAAAATACATATGTAATACCTAACAAATAAAATGTATTAATTTGTAAGAATTTCTTGTGGTTAATTTTTAAGTAAAAAGCACTAATGCAAATAAACGATGTATAATCTGTCTGATTTGCTATAACCACTGAAACAAGGGCCCCGCTGTGTGGGTGAGCACAGGACCTGGACTGTAGCATTACACTTCGGACCAAGTTCTATTTAACTGCAGTGAGAAGGACAAGGGTGATTAGTTGAAAGCCTGGCGAGGAAGGGTTTAGGCAGGACCCAAACCATGATTTGCTGAGTAAGGGTCATGGGCCATGAAAGAGAGGGCCGAAAGATGCTGGAAGCTTTTCTTCTGAGGATTGTGATAAAATGGGAAAACCTGTAAGCTTTATATTTTCACTGTATACTTTCACTGTGGGCAACGGTGTGGACAATTTAAGAACAGTCCAAATCATGAAGATGACACAGTTTATTGATAAACTCCAAACAGTGTGGCCTAACTGTTAAAGATTGAGAGAGAATCCTAACACCAGATCTGTCATCTCAGTGCCCTAATCGAGCCACTTCCCAGCCTCCCCAAAATCATGGAATCGCAAACACAAGGAAGGGAAGGGACTTTAGAACTTGCCTTCAGAATGGCAGCCCTATCGTCCCCCATGCTCGTGTCTTACACACACACCATAAATATTTTTAAAATAAAATGTGTTGCCAAGCTCGAAGGCAATAATTGGAATCATCCAGTCTAGAAACGAACTGGAGAGTCACAACCGTGAGGTCGAGCAGCTCTAGTCCCCAAGAAAAATCTGCAGCTCCTGAGGTTACTCTTGGCGGATGTCAGAGCGACATAATCATTATCCTTCCACTGAGTTAGCCTTTTTGGGGACCAGCATCTGCCATTTGGCCTTCTGTCTTTTACAGTCACACTGAAACATTTAACTTTTTCATACCAAGAAATCTTTAAAAACACAAATATAGCTGTCCTGTTTAACCCATTTGCTACACTATTCTTTAAAATTCTCCAACTTAAACATGCTGTTTTTCTTTTTTTCACTGTGCCTCACGAAAGGACCTTGGTGCCTGCCTTTTGCTTTCTGCCAGTTGTCAATGTTGTTCTCAAGTCTGTGGCCCCGGCCGGCATCCTGGTGCGGCATGAACACTGCAGACTAAAGGAGGGTCAGACTGGCCCCTTCCTTTGATCTAGAAAGCGTATTCTAATTAATACAAGAGAAAAGTGCTTTTGGTTCTTGTGGATTTCTTAACTCCTACTGATGGAGTTTTAAACTAAAACCTAACTCCCTCCCCCGCCCATATGCATGTTTACAATGTATCTGATCACAGGCGATGTTTCAAAGGTAAACAAACACACGTTGACTTCAGGGACTGAAAGATCTATCCTTGAATCCCTTCTCTGCTTACTAGTTCTGCAACCTCACAAGTTACTCAACTTTTTAAAACCTCACTTGTCTTTTAAAAATGGATAATGATTGGCTGCAAAGTTTAAATGATTTGAGTTAAAGTACTTACTACGATGTCAGCACACTTGAAGAAATATTTTTTATTTTTATTTAAAACAGCTAATTAATATTATAATTCTTTCTTGACCCAAAATAAATACTCTTTTTAATTAAAATACAATCTGCTGGATAATGTGTGCAGTTTTAAATGGGGCCATTAGTCAATCCTGGTGTCTGTTATCTCCTCACACTCATCTATTCACAGACACACACGCAATTTTTTTTTTTAAACAACCATGTGAACACTTACCAACACGGTGATACTGCAGAGTGGCTCTGAGACCTGTGGCTTACCCAAAGGATGGATGTTCAATGTTTCTGATTATTGAATTGTCATGTCTTATCCCTGTGCCAAACTACTGCCCAGACTCAGTGCCTTTTTGGGATGCAAGAAAACATTTCTTTCCTTATTTATGAAAGGAAGAGTGCAAGTTAGGTGAAACTGATAAAAAATTTGGTCAGTTTTCCTTCTAGTGGGAAGAAAATGACTAGGTTTATATTTCTGATCCGCCATGCACTTTTGACCCTGTGACATCAAGCAAATGCTTAAGATTCCATTTCCCAGTCTATGAAACGGAAACAATGTCTCTACCACACAGTGTTCACAAGGGTCTGAACAGTGAATGCCTGGCACTCACTTCGCACAGTGCCTGGCACAAAGCAGGGACCCCAAATCAACTATGAAAATTCTGTGAGTTCTTCTCATCGCCATCAGTTTCTCCAGTATCACTTAATTCACCACATAATGTTTGGATCTTATCAAAATAACACTATGCTGGCCCCCATTAAATACAGCATGCAAGACAACCGTGGGGGATAGGCTGCAAAACAAAACAAAACAAACAAAACAAAACAAAACATTGACGTGTCAGTGTTCTCCATGAAAAGACTCTAACAGTGTTTTTCTTTCTTGATTAAGTATGATTTTCATGTGGTCACAGAACAAGTAGAACCACAGCTTATTTTTTTTAATCTGTCTTTGTGTTCATCTCATTTCCTATTTTAAATAAGATTAAGAAGGGAAGTGGCAGTTCTGTAAATTTACCACACAGTCCTCCTCCGATACAGAAAGATGGTGATAAATTTAGAGCACTTTGGCCTTTCCGACAATCCCAGCCCCTCCGAAAGAGGTGGTACTCCCCTGTCGCAGTGAGTCTCAGGGCTCAGGTGATTCCGTGGTGAAGAGAGATGGTGCAAACTGCTCCACATCCCTGGCAACGTGTTTCAGAGTCCGCAGTGATCAAAGGAGCTGGCTCTTGCTCGGCTCCTTTACAAATAAAGTCTTTGGAAGAAGATGATGCATGGGGTAAAACTCGGGGTTAACTTCAACTGGGAAAGGCACCCGCGGAATTGCGTTTAGCTTCTCAGCAATCTCAACGGCTTGAACTGTGGATTCTGGAGCATCCTTTCTCAATAGTTTATGCTGAACACAACCAATAAAATGAGCCCACGAAAAGAAAAGATATCACCTACTCACAGCGAGAAATGAAAACTGCTTCAGCTGTCATAAAACCCGTGTCAGCGACGTAGACTATAATTAACATGATATATGTACGTAAGAATTGTTATAAAAGGTGTGATTACACTGTGCATGAGTTATGGTGCTTAGCTAGTTGTGAAAACATCAAAATTAAATTTATAACATCACATATATTATTCAGTGCTCCATAATTTAGGTATCTAGTACTGACAAAATTTATACCCAAGAGTCAACCAAAAGTGATATTTTCCTGTTTCATAAAAATCCTTCTTTCTAACTTATACAAACTGGCACGTGAAGAGAGAAGGGGAATGAAAAGGAGAGAGCAAACAAGGGACTTCTTTCAGGACAGAGAGGTTCCGCGAGCTGCCTTGCACAGCACAGAGAACCGAAGAGGCCCCTGACAGGATGCGTCATCATTGGTCTCCTTGGTGACGCAGTGGCCTGTGTGAACAAGAACAGGTTTGCGTGATTTGTGCTGAGTATTAGGTTGAATTTCTCAAGGAAAGAACATTTTGGTTTATGTGTAGGTCTTCATCTCTGTAATAGAATTTTTTTATTAATTCTTATAACTGTTTTATAATCTTTAGAGACAAAATAATTAATTGAAAGAAATTGTACTTAAGGCCATTAAATGAGATACTCAGCACAAGAAATTCCCAATAAAAGAGGAAGACTCTCATCTGGGTTTGCTTAAGATAGACAAATCTTCCAATCTGTTCTTAGTTCAAAAGGTAGCTCGGTTCTTTTATGACTCAAGTGAGATGATAGCTTGCCTGTGTTTAACACCTTTCAGTGATGGCCCACTGAACAATATTCACACTTACACAGAGCTCACAAGGCCCTGCTTGATCTATCCCCTGAATTTGTCACTAGTGCCATCTTACTGCACTTTCCTTGCAAATCGTCGGTCTTCTTGGAACACAGCAACATCTTACTTTTGTTAGTTTTTGTTTTGTTTTTATCTTCTCAAATTCTGTTTTCTCTCTCTGATCTTGTTTCCTCTTATCTGGTTCATTCTCTACTTTCAGGTTTCAGCTGAAGTGTCATCTTCTCAAAAAGACTTCCTTGATGCTCAACAATCTCGGGACTTCTATTCCTTCTGGAGCATATGGGAGATACTTCTTAGCCTCTTCACGGTCAGGTAAGACCACGTGACTCATGCTGGCCTATGACACAGGAGCAGCAATAACAAGGGTCACTTCCAGGCTGGGGGAGTGAAACCTCCTGCCTAACTCTCCAAACTCCCTTTTGAACAGGAAACTTGTTGAGATGGCGGAGCTGGAGACACAAGAAGGCCTGATGTCCTAAGGGGTCGGATGGATGTGAGCTGGTATTGTGTGGACAAAAAGTAAACTCCTCTTGGGTTAGATCACAGAGGTTTGGGGTGGTTAGTTATGCTGTTGTAACAGTAGCCTGACCACACCATTCCAATTGGGTCTCCATATTCTTTTCTCCTGTAGTATCTAATGCACTTTTGTTAAAATTAAATTTGTACGCACTTCCTTACTCCACGTCTATTTTCTCCTCTAGACCAGGAGTTGGAAAATATTTTTATCGAATGGACAGATAGCAAATGTGTTAGGTTTTGTGAGCCCTAACATCCCTGTGTCAACTACTGAACTTTGCATACATTTGCAAACTCTGTTGATTCCTAATGGAAAAATTGCTAGCCATTCTAGCTTCTCTATCATTTCGGGGAATAAAAGGTCATGAACATTTTTTAGATATTCATTCTGAATAAATCTGCTTATAATTAGTAATAGACAATACTTTCTTTCAAATTTGTATGTCATTTTAAATCCTGTCCTATTTTAAAAGGTTTGAAAGTTCATGGTATTGGGATTGTTCAGAACAAAGACGTTAAGAACATTCAGCTATCTCTTAAGATTTAGTTTATAGAAATTTTGCTAAATATGGTGTTCTCCTTCCTTAAAAATTTCTTCAAAGTAGGGAGGATTCTAACTCTTGGTGAGTAAATTGCTCAATGGAAGTAAATTCTGGAGTGTTTTATTTCTGCTATTAGTGCAAATAAAACACTGTAGGCTATGCATTTTTAAAATCTCTGTATTGCCTACTGAAAAATCTGAACTAAATACCCAGCACTGATTTCATTATATTATTTTATATATGTATCCATCAAAGAGGACAGAGGTAATCTAATGAGTACTCCAAGAAAAATATTATATGGTTCAGTGAAAAAAAAAGAAGAATTGATAAAACCATTAGTGTTCCCAATTGAGGACTTCATGATCCTCAGTTGACATCCCATTATTTGACAGGTGACACTCCAAGAGATGAGGAGGAGATAATCAGCAGGGGCAGCATTAGACAAAGCAATGAGATAGAACTGGGTGGAACTGGGTTGAATTCTGGGCTATATTACGATGTGGCAAACACAAAGTTTTCTGTGCCCTTTCCTATAAAAATGGCTAGTGAGTTTTCCATATAAGTTGTTTTTAGGATTGAATATTATCTTTATATATTTATGATAACACATTGAAATCAGGCTTAGAAAAAAAACACCTGCACAGGTCCTAGGATCTAGCAGGTACTCATGAAATAATTATAATTGTTGTTATTGTAGTATCACAGTCACCTTCCTCATCCATGCCTTGCTCGAGATCACACAGCTAATTCCTAAAATTGAAATGAATAGGATGCTGGTGACCTGACTTCAGATTTCAGTGTTCCGTCTGATCTGCCTTCTAAAAGTTGGAGACTTTGTGGACTGACGTGGCAGAGACACAGTTTACAGGAGGAAGTGTTCAGTCAGTCCGCTAAGGACGGAGGGGGCTGACAAAGGAGACCAAAGGCACCCCAGCAGGTGAAAAGGGTTGGAGTGGGGCAAGGGAAATGAATCGAATGCTCGGCGACAAAAGAAATATGGTGTATATTGATGACACCATATTCCCGACCGACCAGGAAGTTGTTGACTGCAGGAAAGAAAAAAGAAAGTTTGGTAAGTCCGGAACCTGCAATTCAGGAGTGTTTGGGCACAGTGCTGAACAGACAGCAAAGAAACTGTCACAGGCTTTGGTTAAATGAGTAGCATGCTAAAGTAACTCTATAGTTAGCCCATGCTTGTGCAATAATGTAGTTAGAATACGGTATGCGAAGACAGTGAAAACTACTCTCTGCCCTTGTATAAAAGGGGTTGTGAAGACATGCAAATACAGCTCCGAATCAGGCTCAGAGATAAAATGGGCTTCATACCCTCGGAGAGCAATCCATCCATGGGAGATTATTGGACATCTTGGTCAGGACTGAATTTGAACCAGGTTCCAAGGATGAAAGCCCACAGACTAATCTGCTGAGCTACCAAACCCACTGTGGTGCTGCTTTATAGAAATCCTATTAACTGAGAGATGGAGGGAAGGAAGATAAGATAGCAACGTGTTGGGAATCAAGCTTCAGTAGCTTCAACAGAAAACGTACTTTTGAACCATGCTATTGTATAAAGATAGAAATTGAACGCTGCATGCACACTGGACAGGTAGGTGTACATGCAGCACGTAACCATGTACAAGGCAGGTATACATTGTTACAGATTCTATTTTGCATGTATGACATGGTACATAAAAATGCTTGACCTATTTAATGTGAAAATACTTCTCACAGGATTGGGGTTCATGTTGAAATTCATTTTCTTATTTCTGCTCATCCAAGTTGATGGCTGTATATGGTAACTGTAACCAAACCGCTTGTCTCCCGTGTGCTGTCAGTCACAACCAACAGTTCCAGGACATATTGCAATAATAAATCTTAATGATATCATTCATGGGAAGGTTTATTTCCCTTCCGGTTCTGAGAATGCCTACCATAAACAGGATTTGCTGGACGTCATTCCAGCCTAACTGGAATGTGGCAGGAGAGCTGCTTTAATTGCCAATCATAAAATCTGAGCTTAGATTTGCAACTAAGTTCATCACAAAGAGAATTCACCCTGCATCCTAGGATATGGCTGGGCCATATCAGAAAAAAATACATAATGACACTGGGTTTTGTTCCCTTATTCAGAAAATAAAGGTTGGATTAGACTGGACAGCTAGTATGTATCATTCTTTACTGTTCTAAATAATTTAAGAGTCTATGGCATTACAATTACTGGTCAATGATTTTTTTTTAAAAAAAAGGAATAAAAAATGCAAACATTAAATAGGTAAATCCTCCCAAAACAATGAAAAGAGCCCAGGTGTCAGAAATTTGGAAATAGAGTGTGTATTCTGTGTCTTGGGAGTTAAGATGGTGGGGGTGGGTTAGGGAAGCACCCCGAGGGAATGGTTGGACATCCCCAAGCTGTTATAATCATTTTTACATTTGATCAGACTAGCTGATATCCAGACTCCCTTCTAGCATTAAATGATGCTGATAAATTATTTCTCTAAAGTATTAGGTTCTGCATGCAGTTTCTTCATGAAACTGGGTTAGAATTCTGGTTACCAGATGACATTGGACAGCAGAACTGTTCAGAGCTTTGATTTCTTTTTCTGTGAGAGGAGCAGAGAGAGCCTGCTATTCACATGGGGTGTTGAAGGAAGCCTGTGAATTAAAGGACATGAACGTGCTTTTGCTCCTTACAAGGCACTATAAATAATAAATGAAAGTAAAACAGTCATTACAAATTAAGGTGATTATTAACAAATGACCACAGAATTATTAAGCTGATCTCTGATTTTCAAAACTTCACTTAATTTAAAAGGGAGTCATTTAGAATAAACGTAGTTAATTTGAATCTCCTGATTTTAAGGTAATTTTATTTTCAGTGTGAAATAAATCAAACATCTGTGGCAGCGAGATTTTCCTTTGCCCTAAAGATTGTTAAAAACAGTGTGACTTTGAAGTTTTATGATTGAAAGCAAGCTGATTCTATATATTTTGTAGGCAAACAATAATAATAATAATAATAATACAAAATAAACCAAAAATAGCAAAATTAAAAAATATATTTCTCAACTACAGACAGCATAATGGTGTGTGAAAACTAAAAATTTACTCTGTATTACTATTGTTACCTTAAATGCACAAGAGAAGTGAGGCTTTGTGTGCCATTGTTAAAACTATTTTGTGTTTTTCTTCATTTTAATACTCATACACTAAGAATTATTGGCAAGTGACAAAGGGACACACATTTGTGCTGGCCTATTGACATGACCGACATATAAGAAATGGGACACTTCACATCTCAACACCGTAAGTATATATTACACGTATTTCCTCTCTTCTTCTGGGTATCTGTCGTCTTTGAACACTAGGAAGAAAATACTCAAATGAAAAAACCCTGAATGATACACTGTATGGATACTCTGTCTTAAACACCTTCTTTGTAACTACTTCTAAGGAGACTGCAGCAGGAAGAAGGGCCTGTACCCACATCCACTAGATTGATTTTCAAGTGGCGAGGTGATCACTTCTCTTAGTCACTCTCTCCAGCTCCAACTGAGACTCAGTTTGCCCTTGAGTCCAAACCCAGGACTATGACTGTGAACTCCGTCCCAGGAGAGGACACTTTCTGCAAGTCCGTTTCACACACAGCGCATCCTGCTTGCCTGGCTTTGGATCACAGTGCTGCTGAGCTATGCCTCCAGCTTGATCCTGAGCTTGCATCTGGGGCCTTTCTTGGGATAAAACAGGAGTTCTTCTTCACAGAGTCCTGTCTTCCTTTAACATCTTACTTTCTGGATCAGAATTACAAGGTCGGTCCAGAAAGTATCTGGCCATGCAATATGAAAAATAGAGACATTTAGTGAAGAAGATACAAGATACCAGAAACATTATACGTAAGATAATGATGCCTCAGTGCCCTCCAAAGTAGGCGCCTTGGGAGTTCACAGAGTTCTCCCAGCATCATTGGTAGCGGTTTGAATCAAGTCATTAGCAACTGCAACACAATGTTCCTTTTGCTCTGGTGGTAGAAGGAAAAAATTTCACCAAGACACATTTCACACCAAGACCTTGGATCAAAATCTTAGACACAGTGGTTTTTGGAATCCCCAGATCAGCTTCCAGATCTCACACTGTCAGTCACTGATCTTGTTGATCGTAGCCTGTTCAACATTCTCAGATGTTCTGTTTGTTGCAGACCTTCCAGAACATGGATCATTTTCAACAGCTTCTTGACCATCTTTGAAGCTTTTGTGCCATACTTTTATTTGCACAGCACTCATTATGTTTTCCCTGAACGCCTTCTGAATCATCCAAATAGTTTCTATGGAGGAATGTTCAAGCTTAGTGCAAAATTTGATACAGACTCATTGCTCTACTTGCTTGGTCATTTTGAATGTGCCAGCCACACAGCACACATGCTCACTCAATGGCATCTACCCCCCCACTGACTAGTATAGTGAAGTCATCATTGTGCACGTATGTGCATTCCAGTCCATTCTCCTTGGCTGTCAGTTTAAACTGATGTCACAAAAACTGTTCTGCTTATATTAACAATAACTGGATGTTTGCCGGACCCACCTTCATGTTACTACTACCTTTGAAGATTTTTTGGAATTCAGGTCCCAGGATGGAATCTTCTATTTTAACAGATAATCTGATTAAAGTTATGGCAATAACCAACCTTTTATCTTAACCTGCTCAGGCTAGGAATCTGCATAATAGAGATAAACTTTCAGATAGGCTGTTTTTAATGTTTCTACCTTACACTATTTTCCAAGCTGTATACTATGAAACAATATCTACACCACAGATATTCTTAAAATTGAAAAAAAAATTTTTTCATCCAAGTAAAATTCTTTTCCTCCCAATATTACTAATTCACACATTAAAACACTCTCATGCTATTCATGAAAGACACCTACTGTGTTTAACCCTGCAGTTCTCAAATCATTTGAATGCATGGACCTTTTCTCTCATAAATTCTCTAACACCTCCTATTACATACTGTGCATTTAGAGTTTTAAAGCAGAGCTGGGAAAATATTAATCAGAAGGAGACAGCAGAGTTGCCACTTAGGTATTATGGTTCTGATCATTATTTTCTTGTTCGTGGGAAATATTGGCCCTGTGGTGGGTCAGGTGCCCTCACAGCGCTGCTTTGCACATCTGTTTCCCATCGGAAGAGCAGCCCATTCCCGGACTCCCGCAGCTCGTGCCATACATTTAACTGTGTTTTGCCATGCATGACGCGCTCCCACATTTTTGGCCCACACTTTCAGGGAGAAAATCTTTCACTCTAATTTTTAAATTCAATTATTTATCTATTTATATTTAGAAACAGAACCGATGATCACATTCCAGGGTGCGATTTTGCGTACGAGTATGGCTATTATTTTCTAGAGTTACACTTTTTAAATGCATAATTCTTCATAAAAGAATTAAAAACATTTATATAGATAGGGAATTAGTGCTATCCATGGGTAACAGCGCATCCTTATTTTTCACTGAAACATTTGGGCAAAAAGTGTGCATTATACATGGCAAAACACAGTAAACTCCTAACACGTTATGGAAGGCTTTATGTCTGATGAAAACTTACCTATCCCCTATGTCTCTCTTGTCACTGAACTTACTGTCTAGCAGAATAATCCTCTTAGCCACCTGCTAAACACAGAATGCTCATTGTACGTGTCATTTTTTTATGCATGAAAATCCCCCTTTCTTCACTTTTTCACTGATTCCTACCAATTCTTCTAGACAGATAAAATTGAAATTGGAATGTTGCCACCTCGCTACAGATTTGTTTTCTTATAGCTGTGTCCTCTTATGCTCCATTACGACCTAATACAATCTTGGGTTCGTCTTTGTCCAGTACTTGCATAAAGTATCAGAATAACCTGTTCAAAAGTGTCTTTGCAAGTAAATCTAATCCAGGGGGCTAGAAGTCAAGAGCAATTGTTCTCTCTTGATGAAGAATAATTGATTGGGAAGATACATGAAGATATCTTCTAGAATACTATATTTTAATATAAAGAGTGATTACATGTCTATATGCATAAGCAAAAGGTCAAAGTGTAAATTTAAGATCCATTCGCCAATTCTATTTTTATTTATTATATACCACAAAAGCAAACTTATATATATATATATATATATAATTTATATATATGTAAATTATATATATATATCTCCCCTATCAACTTTTTTGATCTCTCATGGGGAGAAATTTTTACTCATTTTTTTAAATTCCCAAAGTATAGAATGGTGACTGGCACAATGGAGGCATACATATTCCTTGAAGAATGAGTGAATGAATGAATGAAGGAACATGCAGAAAGTTCTTTTTCCCGGGTGTAGCCTTAGCTACAGGTAGTGGAAGGCTATTTAATTGACTATAATTAGAGCAATCAGAAGACAGGGATGATAGTATATTACTACTAACATTGCAGATGAAAAAAGAATATGCAGGCTGATTAAGAATTCTGAATGGAACTATAGTTGGCAATATTTCAGCAATGCAGTTTACTGAACAGCTCAGCAAATAAGTGCACCCCATATGTCTTCTATTTTCCCTCACACTTAAGACATTTCCCCAAAGGCTAATAAACAATAGGCACATCCCTGAAGAACAATATACATATATATAAAATGGACTCAAATATTATGACCTAACATTAAATGCCAGCTGTAGATAACTTACAGCTATCATTAACTCTTTGACCTTGAGAAGCCCATGTTTAAAGAAAGTTACAATGTTAGATAATATAAAAAGTAAGAGGAAACTTCAGGGGTCATATTAGTTAATGTTACCTGTTCAGTCACTGAAACATATGAAATGCCTATTATGAGTCAGGAACTAGGTGAAAATCTGGGACCAAAAAAAAAAAAAATTTGTGAGCAAAACAAGATCCATGACTTCATGGAACTTACCATCCAAAAGAAGAATAAAAGTAGAAATAGCTTTTATTTATGTGTTTTTTTCTTCGGGCTAACCATTTTCCATGCATTTCATTCTCATGTTAGTCATGTGAGACAAACATCATTACTATCCCCGCACCATAAATGAAGGCGGTTCAAAGGTTATTCAGATAATACGAGTTTAATGATATGTATTTTCCTTTCAGATTTGTCAACTTCTGGAGAGGAGGAAACATGTTTCTTACTAAGCTTCTAGTGCAGAGCTGGGAACACGGTAGGGTACCAACTATGGATTGATTTACTGTGTGGGGTTTGACCTAAAACTCCTCTCCTGTTCTTTGGCAGAAGGAAAAGGAGGGATATTTCTTTCTTTCCTAACAGATACACAGCCGTATTGAAGTCTAGGGTTAATCTATCATTGTATGATTTGCCACTGCACATCAAAGCAGTTGGTACATGGCACAGCTTAGGAAAAATCAACCAAATCTGGGGATACAGAGAGAGAGAGGGAGACTTCAAAAAATAGCTTACACAATCAGGGGCCTGGCAAGTCCAATATCTATCAAGTAGCCAGGCAGGCTGATGATTCAAACATTGTCCATGTTGCAGTCTTGAGTCTGAAGTCCATATAGGGCAGGACAGCAGGCCTGAAACTCAGGCAGGACTTCCATGTTGAAGTCTTAAGGGAGAGGTCCTTTTTCTCCAGGAAATGTTAGTTTGTACTCTTAAGCCCTTCAACTGTTTGTATGAGGCCTGCCCACATTGTGGAGTACAATCTGCTTTGCAAAATGTCAAATTACTGTCAATGTTTATTTGCTAAAGGATTGAGATTAGGGTTTGGCTGAACACCTGGGCATTGTGGCCTAGCCCAGGTGACCCATGAAATTAACTGTCAGAGGAGGGAAGTTGGTCCTCAGAGCACCCGAAGATAGGCCAGATTAAAACAAGTGTTCTTCTCATGTTTCAGCCCTGCTGTTACACCAGGTTAATCCACTAATAGATTAAGAAGTCCAGGCATAAGGTGAAGGACCCAAATGATGAGTTTTATTTGGAGTCCAAAAACAATCAGTCCACATTCCCTTGCTACTCACTTCCATAATAACACGGACCTCTCCTTCAGAGCACTATTACTAATTATGCATCAATTTGTGTCCTTGTTTAACAACTTTCTCATTACCCAGTTAAACTGCACGTTCCATGAGGTGAAGAGCTGAATCTTTTATGGCTGTAACCCCAGAACTCGTGGTGTACATGGCATCATGGATGCTTATTGAATAAATGCCAATGACATTCAGTTATTAACGTAAATATGACCTCATTTATATATTAATACACGCAAATATATTACATATGCATAATAAGTATAATTGTAAAATGTATAAATAATTATATATATTTAAACATATCCATACCCTTTATTATTTCTGAATGAAAATTTTTTGAGGGGTGTCCTAAAGAAGTGTACTTATACTTTATGCTTTCTGTTTTTACGTATATGATACTCCTTTCACTGGGAAAAATCTGTTCCAGTTTGTCACACTATGAGATTCTCCTCGTAGCATTTATGCAAAAGATAAGGTAACACTCAACCCCTGAAATCATCTTTGCTGGAAAATATCTCAACATCAATTTACTGTTACTGACTTCAAAAGGGAAAAAACAAGATCGACACTCCAACAAGGGGACCCAGACAGTGGAAAATAATTGGACTCTAAGTTGCACCATCCTCGAGAGGAATTGCTGGAGCGCACAGCTTCTTCCCCGGCACATGCTGTGCATTCCCTGGAATCACCACGGAAGCATTTTATTGCTCATTAAACATTTTTTAATGTGAATCCACTCTTGGCATTTGTATTTTGTAGTTTTTCTCACAAACCTTCCCAGGTTGCGTACCTCTTTCCCCACTCCGTGTAATTTAAAAGAAATTATGGAAGTGTCTTCCTCTGATTAAGGAAGGCTAATGCGCAAACACACAAAGGATTGGACCAGTGTAGCTCAAGTAGCTAATGAATCTGGCAGTTTTAAGCTCATTCCCAATAAAAATGGGCCTCACAAATCATGATAAATAATGTGTTTTGTACCTCAAGGGCCATAATTGTGACACATTTGCAATTCATAAGCAGTGACTGCAGGGTGCTTACTCCAGTGAATCCTCCGTAGACTAGTGGATATTGACGCCGTGGAGAAGGGGCGCAACAAAATCATCTGTCAGAGAAACACTCATTTGGGAAGCCTCCCGCACTAATAAAATCCTGAAAGGTAGCAGCAGTGGGAAGCCTGAATGTACTCTTCCCCATAACCCTAAGTGGTGGCAGAGGTAAAAGTCTGAGATGCCCAAGCACAGCCTGGCATCACTTGCTTCTGGTTTATTGACTCCAAAATAATAAAGATAAATCATGAAGTTGAAATGCCAAGAAGCTTATGTCCCCAGTCTTTGCTGTACCTATCTGGACCTAAAGACACCAGACCTGGACACAGGTTCTGAGATGCCTCTGTGTCTTGACTGATTTGGTTAAAGCACAACCAGTATGTGAAAGCCAGGTGATTTAGACTCAATAATGACTTTTTTTAAAAAGTATTCTATTTACTTATTTTTTGAAAGGGAGGAAGGGAGGGTGAAAGAGAGGGACAGAATATCAATGTGACAGAGAAACATCGATTGGTTGCTTCTCATACGCACTCTGACTGGAACGGAACCAGCAACCCGGGCATGTGCCCTGACCAGGGGTGGAACAGGTGACCTTTCACTTTGTGGGACAACACCCAACCAACCTCATCACACTGGTCAGGGCAAATAATGACTCTTAATAAACATATTTCATCTACTAACAATTCTTTTAGCAAGCCAGAATAGTTTATGTCGCTGCACTACAATCATTTCCAAATCTTAAAAGTAATACTGCAATTCAACCAAACACAGAAATTATCTCTGAAAGTCTATTAAAAAAAATAACTCATACAAGCACATCTTTGGGATGTGAAGTTTACCCTCCTGTAAGTTATGTATGTTTGAAATGGATTATTGGTTTGATTTCAGATATTAGATTTTTAAAAAATGAACAGAGAAAGCATATTGTTTATCCAGCCTAACCCTTCTACAGTATGAGGAATTTCTCAGAGTGATCTGAAGACTGGCAAAATGAGTTAAGTGAATCTTCGATGAGCTTCTGTATCTCTTTTTCTGCCCCTATGAGCCAAGTTTCCAAAAATCAGTCATTTAAACATAAGACACTGGAATAAAAAATAAACAAGCAAAAACCCAACTGAATAAAATCAGCTGTCATTGCTCGGGCCCTTCCTCAACATTCCATCTTAACTATCAAGGAAGATTCCTTTTGTTGTTTCCGGTCCTTCACCATCATCCATTACAGCCACACCTTATATTTCCTCATATAAAATTATTTCAGTTTGAGATTCAAAATAATGACCCCTCACCACCTGGGTTTGCAGGTTTAAGCATGCAAGCTTTTGAAGATCAAGAAGCAGAATCGAGTGCATTTATATTCTATATTACGATAAAAGTGAATTTCAAAAGATTCTCCCAGTGTTGTGTGACTGCTGGCATTTGTAAAAAGCCAGAAAATCTTGGAATTGGAAGAAGCAGAAATGTGCTTAGTATTGCAATTGATTCTTGATAGAGAAGAAGAGGGACAGGCATGAACAGAGTTGTGGGGATTGCTTGAGGGAGTGGGGAATACTGGATGGGTGGGCAAAGGGGGAAAATTGCGATAACTGTAACAGCATAATCAATAAAATATAATTTAAAAAACAGGTGAGAAGTTCTACTGCCAGGTTTTATATTTCTGTTAAAGAATATCTATTTTGCTACGACCTAGATTAATTGCAATGCTTGTTTCATAAAACAAATGGTGACTTCCTATTTAGCTTTTTGTTGTTTGTTTATTTTTAATAACATAGTAAACCTGCATTTGTTATGAAAACTAGAGCCTGACAGTAACTTAAATGAACTCAGTCTTGGATCCTGGTCCCCTGCCTTCTACCCCAAACCAAGTAACAATTATCCTAAATGAGCATTTCTTGGGGGTGTGCGCAAAGTTCCTTAATACTGAATATGCCTTAAAAAGTGCATTGTGTAATTTTAGTTGTTTTTAATTTATAAAATTTATCATAGTCCATAAATCTTTCACTTTTGTCACTCAAAAGATAACGCTAAGATTTACACATATTATTGAAAGTAACAGTTTATTTTTACTACTATACAATATTCTATTGTGGTATATACCATGTTTATACTTTTGTAAACAAACACTTATTAATTCATTCATAAATTAATAGTTGGTATACTATAATTGTTTACAGTACACCAAGAAAATATAATGATAATTTAACAAGATGGACACTATTTTTACAATTAGTACTACCATTTCATAGATGGAGAAATTCCAAGTTCCTATGTGAACACTCAAAGTCACATTCTTTAACCAAGGCCATTATATCATCGTGATTCAGTCACCTTTAGGTAATGACAGCCTTCCTACTCTTCTTTATCCTCCTGTCCCCACTTTCTCTCTGTTGACTTTGAGCTAATAATTTCTAACCTAATTATTCTTATATAAAATAAAAATAAAACTCCTAAATATTTATATGTATAGCCCTGAAATGCTTTTAATGACATACTTCTGAAACAGTAATATAAGGAATACAACCCTACTTATGTAAGAGCAAAAGATAATTATTTACTTGCATATGTGTGTGTGTATAAATATATATATATTTATATATATATTGTGTGTAAATATATATATATTTTTCATTCATATATATATGAATGAAAAAACTGCCAAGGCAGTCACTCCTCAAGAAGACAAAGGGAGTAGGATTAGGGTGAAAGTGAAAGAAAAATTCCACTTTTTATGATAAACATCTTTTAAATAATTTCACATGACCTTTTTTTGGTGTGTGTGCATCTGCATCTCTGTGTCTGTTTATGATCTGCCACAAGTTTTCAAGTAATTTAGAACTGTGAAAAGAAAAGTTAAAAAGTAACCGAATCAAAACTAGCATTTACCAATTCTCTTCCCAATTTCCCCTACTTCAATTCTCATAAGAATTTAGAGAAGAAAGTGTCAATGCAAAATATCAGAATTGGAAAATAAACTAGGAGATTAGGACATGAGAAATTTTGAGGGCCTTCTGCAAGACAGAGAGCAGAACTGCTCCTAACTACTACGAAATAACTAGGGACAACCATGACCCAATGTACACAAGGGAAATATTATTGTAGAAGCAACGTGAATGCAGAAAAGAACCAGGCTCACTGAGTAACTACTGAGTGTGAAGGCAGCCATTAACCAAATATCAGATGACCACTGAGAGAGCTACCATTGGAGCTTTTGAATGCAACCCTTGTCTCCCAAGAAAAGGTCTTAGTCATAGGCAGTATGCCAGGAATGAAGAACCATGAGGACGAGCACTGGGTAGGAGAGGGAAGACATTGCTCCATGTAATAATGAACCCAGGAGGGACAGGGCCCCCACACGCAGCTGTAAATGCTCAACATCGCTTCCAGCAGCTCTCATCTGCGCATGGCTTTAATAAAAGCAGGGCTTCTCAAATACAGGGAGGATGGGAAAGCAATGACCCCCTAACAGTCGAAGAAAATGTGTAACATAAAACAGATCAATGGCAATCTACAAATGGAAAGATTAATATCAATAATTATGTTAATTGGAGTAATTATAATTGATATAACCACCACAGAGACTTAATAAGGTTTTAATCTTTAAAAACAAAAACAAAAAACAGTAGTACCACACTGCAAACATCCATCCTGTTGGGCTGCAATATTTGTAGGAGATTCCCAGATATAATCTGAAACCTGTCCCTATACTCAGAGGGCAAGGAGACACTGAAGAATAAGGCAGAGATCCCAGATTGGTAGGATGGTTTAAAGGCTTGTATTAGGTGGTCACAGGCAGGTACATTTCTTTTTTTTTTAATTCAATTTTTCTTTTTTTTTTAAGATTTTATTTATTTATTTTTAGAGAGGGAAGGGAGGGAGAAAGAGAGAGAGAGAGAGAGAAACATCAATGTGCAGTTGCTGGGGGCTGTGGCCTGCAACCCAGGCATGTGCCCTGACTGGGGCAAGTACATTTCTACACTCACCCTCTAAATCTTGAAAGATTACAGAGGGACATTAACTGGAGTCAGTCACATACACAGGGGACCTAAATAAGAGGTCTGATTTATATCTCAAGACTGTGTCCTTGAGCATGTTCTGGGGAGCGGGGGCAGGGAGGGAAGAGAGCGCATATCCCAACCATAGTGGAGTGAGTGGGAAGCTACCTGAACATTTGTTCATGGAATGCTTCTTCTTAGGTTCTCGAACGTTCTTTTTCCTTTCCTCAGCAATTAAACACCGAGGTGCCCAACACTTTCACTTTTCAGCCTCATCTCTCTCACCTTCTTTACATTCACTCCCTCTCATACGGGTCCATGACTCTTAATACTCTCCCAAAAGCTCAAATATCCAGGTATTTCCCCTGATAGAAAGTCTCTCTTATCCTACTGCTACATAACTGCTCCTCTAACTGTGTCACTGGTGATTCAGATTTAAAATGTGTAAAAGTAAGCAGATTTCCTCCCTGTAAATCTGCTCTCTGCAGAGAGGCTCCCGTCTCAGTGAGTGGGAACCTCCATGCTTTCACTGCTCAGGCCAAAACCTTCGGCACCATCCTTCTGGCCTCTCTTGCTTTCCCACCAGATACCCCGTTTGTTTTCAAATTCTGACTCTATGTTCAAAACGCATCCTGAATTTTGATACTTTTCATAAAAATGCCAGTCAGATCATAGCCGTTTGATGTTTGAAAACCAACAGAAGTTTTCCTCCTCACTTAGAGCAAAAGCTGATGTTGCTTGCAGCGATCTCAAGCCACTCTGTGGCCAGCCCGCAACCCTCTCTAACCGATAGTTTTCCTTACTCAAGGATCTCCAGCCTCTTCGACCTCCTTACTCTTTCTGGATTATGCCTAGACTGTTCTGGCCTCAGGGACTTCGCACTTGCCCTTCCTTCTGTGGCACACACATTTCCCAGATAAAGCTGCCCCTCGTTTCTTTCAGGTCCTGTCTCTGATGCCATCTTTGTAAAATAATGAAGATGACATCATGTGGCTCCCACCCTAGTCGTCTTCATTCGCTTTGCCCTGCTGTGTTACCCCCACTCAGCTTCCCACGTGTTGCTGCAGAACAGATTCACCTTCTTGTTTATTGCATGCTTTCTGATGAGACTCGATGAGAACAGGAAATTTATCTGTTTGGTTTACTGTGATATATTTTCTGCCTTAAACAGTGTTTGACCATTTTAGGTATCTATTAATATTTTACTCTTGACCAGAGAATTGGCTTACTGTTATTAACCAGATATGTTTAAAGTAGTTCTCTGTGTTTAAAATAATCAAATTACTTTGTTTTAAGCATGCATGGAATAATCAAAGACATATATAATGTATTAAAACACAAAGGATACTTTTAAGAAATCTCAAAGATCAGAGACCATAAAGGCTACATTATTTGAAGAGAACATAATAAAGTTAAAAATTAATAATTAATAACCTTGAACATACCAGTGAAAAATAAATGTATCCACCTGAAACACCCATTTCAATAAGTCATAATGACAATGGAAAAGACAAATCCCTGAAATTTTGGAAAATCCCTAAATAAAAGCACACCGTGAGAAGCACCAGTGCAGCTTGCAGAAATAAACCTGGGGCTTCTCAGTGTATGTGCTTGAAAAGAACTTGAAATTTAAAATCTAAACCTCATGCCTCAAGAGACTGAAAACTAAGAACAAATAAGAAAACAACAAAGAGGGAGGAAAATGAATCAATAAACATGAAAGCACAATGCATTGAAATTAAAAAAACAAAGTTGATAAAACCCAAATTTTCCTGTGACGCTAATAACACTATCCCAATGTCTGTGCAAGAAAAAGAGAACTGGAGAGAATAAACACTACAAGAAATATGAAAAGGTACAAGAACATAAATAGGAAAATAGTCCAGGGCATTTGGATGGGGTTATTTGATGGGTATATTTATGATGGACAAGAGCAGAGAGAAAACAAAAGCAGAGGCCGCTGTGGCAAGTATTTCCATGTCTGGGAGAGAAGCGTCATCTGGTATCTACACAATAGCAGTACCTCCAAAGAGGGGCTTAGCAGTGAACCAGAGGAATGAAGTCAAAGCAGGTGATTGACTGGGTGAAGAGGTTAAAGAGAGACACAACTCCGTACCTGCCCCCCTGTACTGTGCAGCCTTGTACTAAGTGTGACTGAGGGGTGAAGGCAAAGGCTGGCAATTTATTTTCATTTTTTAAAAAATATGCTCAACACCCACCATTAACATGAATATTTTAGCTACCCTAATTCATTAGGCTTTGAAATGAGTGGTTTGATGATATGTTTGGCCTTTTTAAGACTTTTGAAGTTGTATTTTTCTTTTGCATGTGTGATTCAAATTTTGCCCACATTTCTGTGTCTGGAATAACTTCCCAATAAAGTTTAAGAAGTCAATGATAACTCTGTTGGGTACATGGGGAGTTCATTGATTTAATTAATGAAATTACTACTCAACTCTAGGTTTGAAAGAAAGGTTACCGAATACTTGACAGGTTATTTGAATTACTATATTTCAAGTCCTCATATGAATAAAAATGTTTCATAAAAGAATAATGAGGATATGGAAGTCTAGACTTAAATGTTTAAGATAATGTGAAATAAAACAAATTGTATTTGAAATTCAAACAGCAGCAATACCTTCCACAACACTAAGTATGCCTAAATTTATTCCATAACTGGCTTCTTTCCAGACCATCTTTCTCAGTCTTTCCCAGCCCCTAAAATTTCAAGACCCTCCGTGGTCAGACCTTGAACCTCATTCCCTCTCTTAACTATAAATTTGCTCCCTTGGCATCCTCACCCAGCCTCACGGATTTAAGTATTCTGCGAAACGCTATCTTCCACCATTATAATTCTAACCTGAACCTTTCCCCTGAGTCTCCAACTCACATACCTAACTGCCCACTTGATGTCTCTTCTATGAAATATAAGTGGCATTTCAAGTGCGTCATACCCAAAACTCAGCTTCTGGTCTTTTCTCCTAAACCTGTTGTTGCCACAAGGTTTCCATCTCATCAAACGACAATTCCCAACATTCTAGCTATTCAGGCCTTTAGCCTTGGAGTCATTTCTTGATTTCTATCTTCCTCACACGCCACATTTAATCCTTAGCAAAACGCGTTGCTTTTTTAGCTTCAAAATACATGCCTCCTCAGCCTGCGCACTGTTTACTACTCTGTTCCAAGTTGCCAACATCTTTTATTTAGATTATTTAAGTGTTTCCCCTGGTCTTCATGGTTCTACATTTGCCTATTCCATCTATCCTCTTACACTTCAGTTTTAGGACAGCAGCCACAGCTATCCTCGTAAGATGGAAGATATTTCATTCAATTATTTCATTTGAGACCCTCCAATATCTTCTCAATTCACTTCTGAAGAAAACTGAAATCTTAACAAGCATTTACAAAGCCCTGTGTAATTTCCCCCTATATTATGTCTCTGACTTTATTTCGGACTAATCTCCTCAAAGTCTTCTCATTGTTCTTCAATTCAGGGCATTTTGAGGACACACCCCATTTTCTGAAACCCTTCCCTGGACCTCCTGCATGGTTCACTCACTCTCCTCGTTTGGTTCATTGCTCAATGTAATTTCTGAGCATCAGTCTCCTTTTCTTTCCTTTGAGAAACTGTACCTCTTAAACATGGCAATGCTCTTTTTCCCATCCAACAATTACAACATCCAACATTGTTTTGTTGTATGAAACAATACATGAAATGAATTGGGCTCATTCTTAGATTTGGAGATAGAAGATCCGTGGCTTCCTGAGGCTTTTTCGGCTTGGTGTGACTGGATCTCTTCCTATGTAATGAGCTCATACCTAGAAAACAGCAGTATGCTGTTTGAGTACCGCCATACCAACCACATCAAAATTGCCTTCTGCCCCCGTGTCCTACCAGAGAAAATGTGTGTAATATTCTTCATTATAATATTTAGTTTTCCTATTGGCAGTAATTAGATTTCAGTACAAGAACTACCAAATTCCCAGTGTGGAAAAGTTACCCCATAAATCATTCCTAAGTTAGTAGTCCAGCTGTGAGTTCCTTGAGGATAGCAATACTTTGATGACTTTATATGCTAACTTAATCAGTATTTACAGAATGAAATGTAATGTATGAATGAAAAGCACTGACATGAGACTTTGGGTACAGCAGGCATCGTCCTTCTCTGGGTCTACTTTATTCATTGAAGGATCCTCAGCAAAAGAGTCCTTTCGTCGTGGAGAGACATACCCACAGTGACCATGCTATGCCCTGCTTATGACACCGAGTGGACTTGGCTGGGAGATAAGGTCAGTGAGTATCTAATTCTGAAGTCTGCAAAGTATCTACCACTCCCTTGAAAGAAACTGCAAACAGCTGCATTCTGATCTCCCTCCTTACACGATGAGCCCAGTAGGATAAGCAGCAATGATGGAGTTAATCCAATATATACTATTCATTTTTAAATGGAAAAAATATCATGTAAAAATTGTCATTCATCCCAGGAATGTTCAGATGGTTTTGATTTTAAGTAATCAAAGAGTTGCAATAACAAGTTCACATTTGTGCAAGTCTTACTAAATAATTTCAAAGTGTAAAATCTGAAGCGATGTCCCAACTTTATTAAGTAACCCCTAAGAGTCAGTTTGCTAATCTCAGACATGAGAGGGGTTGACGTGATCACCATATGATGCCAGGATGAGGAATACGCTGGTCTTCAAGCTCCCTAATGCTAGATTTGTATGAATTGCCTCTCCCCCTTCAGACATTACATAGAGATAGCCCACACATTTGCAAATTCAGCAGTGTCATCTCATTGCAGCCTTCCCACACTCTACTTAATGAAACTTCATGGGCCTGAAGGTTGCTACGGAGTTGCTCCCAAGACTTTGCTCTTCGTCAGGTAATTTAATCTTCTTTGCTCTTCTTCATAATTCAATTTTGTCAACCTTTTCTTCAGGGGAATTTAAAATTTACTGCTATAACGACTAAATAGGCTGCTCCTTGTGATAAGGGGATAAGAAATTTACTTTTGGGGCATGTGCTGACTTCCTCATGAGTGCCATTTAGACTGCTGACTGCTGACCTCAGGATTCTGTAACTTCAAAATGTTAATGGTTCCTGAAATGTGAAGATTTCTTAATTTCTTACTGAAGAGTCATCTGCAAAGTATGGCACCATAGCTACTTGTGCGATGGATGTCACTCTTGTTTTTTTTTTTTTCTAACAATGTGACTTTTAATTTTCCAAATAATTGATTTCTCCCATTAAATATTTTAATTGAAATGGCACTAAAACATTTTTGCAGCTAGATATACAACCATGGTTACTTAGCATATAGTTAGAGGTTAAGCAAACATTGATACATTTATGAATGTATATCAGCAGTATCTCCCATAGGACATACCTCTTTTGTTCTGTATATCTACGTATGCCAGTTTTGTACTAATTGATAAAAGATATAAAAATACATTGAGTATTGCATAAAGCAAAATTTATTATGACAAACACAGGGATATAAGACAACTAATACATTCTACAGCAATAATAAATTCTTACCATAGGTATAAGAGAGGAAGGATCATTTCAATGGGGCCTTAAAGAAACAAAAAGGACTTGGCAGGCAGAGTACCAAGGGAAGGGTACTTTGGAATTAAGAACAGCATGGATGAAGTATGACAATAAATTACTGTGGCTACAGTTTAGACCATCTGTATTACTAACAGTAAGTAATGCTGACAGCTGTAGTAAGAGAAATCTCAGTGGCTCAACATGATAATGTTCATGTCTTTCCCATGCCACAGTCCAAGCTGGGTCACCATGGGATGTTTGCTCCAGGCAGCTGTTCTGAGACCCAGGCACACCCCATGTGGTAACTCCACCTTTCACCGCCAGGAACTTTGGAGTCTTTCACCAGGTTCTCTTCATCCAGCTGAATTAGCTTATAAGCAAAAATGATTATTCACACATAGGTGATAGTGTGAGAACATGTGGAGGTCATATCTGTGAGTCATTTGCCCCACCTTTCCTTGGCTTGAACTTGGAAGTGTATTTTCACTCACCAGCAAAGAGGTTGGCTGGAGTGGGGTACCAGTGTGCTGAGGATTGGAGGAGAACCCCAGATATTAATTATCATAGCATTCTCTGTCATGGTGTACTCACATACAGGAGAGATTTTTAGTAGGAACAAAGGAAAACATAGGCTCCAGTCACATCATGGGATGTGCAATTTAATCTGCAGTGTATGGGGGGAATGACCATTTCCTGAAAGAGTAAATAAACTATGTGATCTGCTTCCCTTGAGTATACCTAATTAACCATCCTTGCTTCCTTTTGGCAACAAAGATTTAGCAAAAAAAGGGAGGGGGGAAAGTGAATTAAGCTATGTTTGGACCATCATCCAGTGTCTATGCACTGTTATAAATCTGCATGTCTAAGGCATTCATGTCATGAGATGAAAGGCACTGAAATATAAGGTGCATTGGCATGAGAACTCGCTATTTGGGATCTAAGGTGATTTCTTGTCCTGGGGGTTGCATGACATTGTAAATGACTGTGGATTGGAGACAGAATGTGAGGCATGGGAGACTGTGATCGTATTCACAGTGGATTCAATAATCATGCCATCTCACACACTCTATTTAATTACAAGATTCAGCTAAAAAGGGGAAAACTTCACTTACCTGCGAAGTGTTACACATCTGTCAACAAGTTTACAGCCGTTTGATGTAAAAAGGGTTTCTGAATAATGACATGGCACAGGTTTTCTAACAGGAAGAGACTGAGTCAACCATTTTACACGACAGAACCAACTGCAAGACTTCCTGAGAGGCGGCTGGGAGGAGAGAGGAGTGGCCTAAACCAGAGGCGAAAAGCAGGAGGGCATTCATTTTATTTCCTCCTGGTTTCCATGGGCCTGGCTGCATTCACCAGTGTAAGAGGAAATGGTGTCTGGTCTGTAGCCAGTTTGCTGAGTGGGCCAGACTTCTTTAGGTTTGAGCAGAAGACAGCTTTATTTACTTCTTCACTACTGCTTCAAATGGCTTTTTTTTCCTGCATGAGTCGTATTTCTCCAAAGGATGTGTATACATAGAGAAGAAAAATGTTCATTTTAAGGAATTGGCTGATGTGACTATAGATGTGACTGCAGAGCTGGAACCCAAATCTGCAGTGAACGCCAGTAGGCTGGAGACCCAGATATAAGCTGATACTGCATTTCAAGCCCAAAGGCCATCCACTGCTCTTCACTGTAGAATTTACCATTGTTTGGGAGGTCAGTCTTTTTGTTCTCTCCTGGCCTCACGCTAATTGGATGAGACTCACATACTTCAAAAAGGCCATCTTATTTACTAAAAGTCCACTTAGTAAAATGTTCATCTCATCCAAAAACACCTCTACAGAAACATCCATAATAGTGTTAAACTACATATTCTGGCACCATGGCCCCATCAAGTTGACATAACATTAAGCATCCCATTTTTCTTTCTTATTCCTTACAAGCATTGATAGGTTCTATTCACATTCAGTTCCCAGACATTCTCACTTTTAGGAAGTGAAAAATCCAGTCCAATTTCACACTTTTCCTCCCCTAATTTCAGTCTGATTAGAGTCTACAGGAACCGCAGCAAGGAAGTAAGACAATAGGAGGTGAACTGTCCTGTTGTTTTCCTAGGTTACTGCTCTTCCCTGCACTTTAGAAATCACATTTCCATTCCATCCCCTCACACTTGTTCCATCTCCATCCCTCTCTTCAGAAGTCCTGCTAAGTTATTTAGAGTTAGGCTGCGGGGGGTCTTGCTGCTCATCTGCCTTTGCTTTTCAATTTCAGCCTTCGATTTGCAATAAATGAGTAGTTGTCATTTCAAATACTGCTTTGTATATATCATCACAGTCATACATGCAGCTGCATGTTTGCACACATATGCACACATACACACACCGTGGCCTTTAGAAGGAGTACATAGGAAATTCAACCTAAGTCTTCTTCGGAACAGGAAGTAATACATAAATAACTTAAAGAAAAAACAACTGAATCTTTGGAAATTAATCCATACCACTGATACTTTCCATCCATGCTTGGACAAATCCCAGTTACACTGTTATTTCACACCAGCCAGAAATGGTTCAGCACTGTGTAACTCAGAAAATTTATTTTAACGCAGTGACCCAGTCATTCCATTATATAACATTGCTATTACATATCTCACTTAATTTTATAATGTTATTATCTCCCCGCTTCTACAGGAAAGAAATGAATTAAAACTAATAACAATGTCATGAATCATGCTGTATGAATAATAGTTCTGTTCAATAGTCAAATATTACAGTTTAGATTGATTTAGAATATTTTGTACATCAATGTGTTGTCATATGCTGCTAATAATATATATCCATTCAAAGGTAAATTGAAATATACTCAATTCTGAGGGTCATGCTGATGGCTAGTCTCAGAAAAATTGCCTTATACTCCCAACTACCCTTCGGTGCCATGTTCATCTACTTACCACTCAGTACCATCCTGCATAGGGGAAGATACATTTTCTCTAAGATAATGACCTTCATGTAAGCATCTGCATTATTTTATTCATCACCTTTATTTTTTTGCATTTTATTCTTTTAAATTTATTGTTGTTCAGTTACAGTTGTCCCACCTTTTCTTCCATGCTCACCCCTACTCCATCACTCCCACTCCCACAGTCAATACCCCTCCATTTTCTGTGCCCGTGAGTCCTCTATTTGTGTTCATTTGCTTGCCCATTCTCCTCTTCTCCTTCTTTCTCCCATTATTGCCCTTCCCCTTCCCCTCTGTTCACTGCCAGTTTGTTCTTTATTTCCAAGTCTCTGGTTCTATTTCATGTATTTGATTTACTGTTCAATTTATTAATGTAGCATTTATTAGGTTTTGCATGAATTCAAAACTTATTTTAACAAAAGAAAACATCCACATCCATTACAAAAGACTTGGTAACATAATATTAGATTTTTTTAAAAAGTGTTATAGTCACAAGGTAAATATTAGAACATGAAGTTCCCAAAACAAAATAAAATGATCTTACCCCATTACTTAGGCCTTCCCCCGAAAAGATGTCACTTATAAAAGGAAGTAACGCATTAACTCAGAATACTGATTTGGATGCTGATCTTCTTGAATTTGACTCTTAGCTGCTTCATGTATTTCCTATTATATACCCTAGAGCACTTTATTTGTCCTCAGTACCCAGTTTCTTCAGGTGCCAAATAGGTATGAAAATAGAACTTACCATATAAAATGCAGTAAAGATTAAAGAAGTCATTACATGAAAACATACTTAGAAGAATGTCTGAAATATCCTGAATGCTTAGGAAATTTTATTTTTACATATGGTTCCAATGAAATAGAGAATTATTTTATAGATTATGGATAAACATTATTATGGATATTGCAGTATAATTATTCTTTTATAATTTGTACAAAATTTATACA
The DNA here is from genome assembly GCA_004024845.1 of Tonatia bakeri. Lineage (NCBI taxonomy): Eukaryota > Metazoa > Chordata > Mammalia > Chiroptera > Phyllostomidae > Tonatia > Tonatia bakeri. The sequence goes on from PVIA01000169.1 coordinate 169,493, forward strand.
GATATCAACCTACTATACATACTGTTCTGTGCTTTATACTTTTTCATTTAATCATATAGCTTGAAAAACTCTTCATGTCAGTTCAAAGAAATCTACTTTAATATTTTTCATAGATGCAAGCATTCTATTATATGGAATTATGGACCACATTGCATTTAGACAGCCCCTCACTGATATACATTTAAATTGCTTCCACTTTTTAAATATTATGAACAAGGCTTTAGTCAACATACTTGTACAAATAACTTCATGCACTTTGGGAAATATTTCTACAAGGTAAATTCCTAGCTGTGTAATTGCAAGGTCAAAAGAGATTCTCATAAATTTTTATAGATTTAAAAAAAACATATATCCCATGAGATTATCACATGTATTACATTTCCAAAAGACTATATGAAAAATATATGGCTCACGTGAAAGAAATGTTAAAATTCTACTAAAGGACACAGGAGAAGACAGATAAACAGAAAAACATACCTTATTTCTTGAAAGAAAGGTTTAACATCACACAAATGTTAACATTTCTTATAAAAGACTTTATATTCAATGACTATCCTAATTAAAACATCAACCAAAATTTGTGTAACATGACAAGATTATATTATATTTAGTTTAAAATATTTTTAAAAAATGAAAAAGTAGAAATAAATAAACATATATGGCAGACAGGTAACCCTGCTGGGAATTAACTGCACTAAGAGGCTATAATACTTGCTGGAGTAAGACAGCAAGTTGGTACTGGAGGGGGAAACATATGGGGAGGATCAAGTTCATGGTACAGGGGTACACATACTGGAACTAAACATGTGAGTATTGAGCAAACCAAGAACATAGCACTGAAAATTGATGGGAATGTTGGAATTTAAAAAAATAACTTACTGCTTCCAATGATAAATATTTGGGTATAATGAATCTGGATCATTCATTTGTTGCATGAAAATAATCTTAGGAGTACCAATCTAAATATAAAAGCAAGACATCTAGACCAACAGAAGAGAATATGTCTATTTTCATTTATACAAGAAAAAAGTAGGTAGGGTTGTAAAAAGAAAAGGTGAATATTTTACTATCTAAAAATTATAGAACTATGTAGAGTGAAAAACAGTACTAATGACACTGGAAACCCAGTTATGTGTAATTCCAAAGGGAAGCAATGCACTAGCAGTTTATCTTAGATTAGGGAAGGCACTGCTTAATTCAAAATTATGTAATTCTAATTCTGAAAATCTAAAGGGATGGAAGAAACATATTTCTGTGTCATGAAGACAACCTAAGGTCAACATAAATGTTCTGGCTTCTTGGTCACATACTGTTATAGCAAACTTCTGTAATTGGTATGGTTTTGTGGGTGGCTGAATTCTTATTCCTCCCCTTCCAGGGATGGGGAAGATCCAGCATTCTTGCTCAATCCATTCAAATTTAAGACTTACCAAACCTAACTACATAGCAGTGCATTCTAGGCCAGTTACAGTCCTATCCATAAGATTCCACTTGATTTACTTCCTAGATGTATGACATATATCATTTGCATTTTTTATGAAAAAGGACAGCTGCATGACTGCAGAACAATACTGTCTTTATGGTCACCGGAGTCAGAATGCATCTGAAAATAACTGTTGTCCCTAAAGGCCATCAGCAGGTCTAAACAAAATAAAATGCCTCGACCCTTCGTCTGAGAGTGAAGTCCGAAACGAAGCAGATAATCACAAACACCAAACTACGGACAAGACATCTCTTCCTCGGACCCTACCAGAGGCAAACCGACCAAAGTATATAAAACACATTTTTGAAAAAAGAAAATCATCATGCTTCTTCTAAAATGAGAAACGAGATCAGAAATAAATGTTCTCCAGATTAAATCTTTAAGCTTCAGCCTTATTTTTTATTATTATTTTATGTCCACTTTATGGAGACCCTGTAGGAGTCCAAAGGCTGCATCAGCTTATATGAAATGGACTGCATCAAACGCTGGCGCTCTCAGCGGGCAGATCATTTGAAGTCAGTGCTGCCAGAGGAGACCCTGGTCTTTTCAGGAGCGTTTGCATTTCAGAAACTCTGTTTTCCCACCTGACCGCCCCTAAATTGTAACGTCTTCAAAACTTAACGGCTGACAGAGAAAAAGAAAAAGCCGTTGTGTATTTTTGAGATCTTTCTTTTCTATGTTGGGAGGGCAGGGAGAAGAGTGAGTATATATGGGGGGAAAAGTAATTTGTAGATTCCTGTTTTCAACCTAAATATATAATACAGTCTAAAGAAGAATGACATTTTATTGTGGATAAATGAAGGAATTTGAAATTTGGGGTTAATTTTGCAAAGTGGAGGAATATTGGTTTAAACGGTTCATGTTCTGCTGAGAACGAATAGTTTTAATGATTATTGAAAGAAAGGAAAGAAGGAAAGAGAGAAAAAAATAAAAGAAAATCAACAGGCTAAAACTACAAACAGTCTCTGATCTGTGCTGTGGCACTTCAGGGGCTCAAAAGGCGGGAGGCTGAAGCTATCAATAGCCATCACCCTTCTGTTGACTGAATGTCCGCCCTGTTCTAACATGCCTTATGTGTGTTCAGTCCTCATCAAAACCTGTGAGGCTGGCACTGCTATTACCCCACAGTTTACTGTTTCAAGAACAGAGGCACAGAGAAGTGAAAGAGCTAGCCCAAGGTTACAATTAGTAAGCGGCAGAATCTAAGTTCAGAACCGGCTATCTCCTTCTAAACCCTGGGCATTCCTGAAGACCCTTTGTATTGTGTCTGCAACATCTACTGATTTATTTACTTTTCCTACTGGTGCTTGTTCCTTTAAAATTACTTTAATTCCAAAAATTATCCAATAACATTTTCACCCTCAGTCTGAAATTTCTTTCAGAAGCTCTGCCAGTTATATTGTTTGGTATATCTACAATTGTAAAAACAATAGTTTCAATTTATTTTTTTAAGATTTTATTTATTTTTTAGGCAAAGGGGAACAGAGGGAGAAAGAGAAGAAGAGAAACATCAATGTGTGGCCATCTCTTGTGCACCCCGCACTGGGAACCTGATCTGGCCCGCACCTCGACCGGGAATCAAACCAGGAATCCCTTGGCTCGCAGGCCAGCACTCAGTCCACTGAGCCACACCAGCCAGGACAATAGGTTCAATTTCTAATTCCACAATTCACATTTTACTTCTCAGTTCCTGTCTAGGGATATTTTACCTGTTTATTTTGGGACTTTTGGTATGAGAGAGTATTTACATTTTATGTCTAGAATATTATCTGTTGTAGTATATGTAATCCAATCATTGTCTTTGCACTGAGCTCCCTTTTGGTTTTGCTTGAATTCATGATTTGGAGTGTAACCAAGGTAGGGAGTGTCTGTAGGAGGAGCTCTCACACCCTATGTCAGTTCCAAAGCCCTAGAAGAACTCAATGGTTATAATAGATCGTCCCTTTAATTTCCTTTTCTCATCTAAAGAGAATTCCCTTCTTTGTCTCCGGGCGTTTGCATGTGGCTTGCCATGGCTGCGTGTACCAGGCTACAGTCTTTTCCTTTTTCTGAGTCTTTCTTGCTGATGGAAACTGGTCGACATTTTGATTATGGTTGACAGCAGCATGATGAACACATTTTCAAGAAACATATAGACACATACACAAAAGCAAAAGAATTCCAGGCTCCTTAAACCATTTACAACAGCATCACAGGATTAAAGCATGACAATTGCTTTAGTGTAGTTATGTCAAATGACCTGGCTGCTTCACATCCTGAACACTAGGATGTGGGGGCAGAACCACATCTGGGCATGCACTTTTGTGGGCCACAAAACAGAGGGTGGGTTTTATTCTAATTTCAGAGAAAGCAACTATTGGTTTTGAGGAGAGAGACTTTGATTTAGTTTATGTTTTCCTCCATCTATTCCTTCCTCCTTCCCTTCTCATTCTTTTCTATCAATCTATGTAGCCATCATTATTAAAGTAGTATTTTACCATTAATCCATCATACACAAAATTAAGCATTTAATCCACCAGAATCCCAATGGGATCAGATGGGACGAAAGAAATGGATGCTAGATAACTCCTTGGGAAAGAAAATGTTTTTGGCATATTTTTTTAAGAGTGAAAGATATAGGGAAAAAATGAGTATTGGTTCTTTGTGATAATGAAATATAAGCCTCTGAGTCGCCTTTTTAAGAAAATATACAGTAAAGATCTCTGTCCATGGGTTTTTGTATTTAGATTCTTTCCTTTTTTCATCTGCAAAGAAGCAGACAATCTTCAAGTAGCTTACCTATATTGAAATTAACTACTATCTATTAATCCATAGATCTATCCATATATTTCATCAGTTTTCTCGGCATTAACAGAAGTGCAAAGAAAACCTTGTAGGTTTTAGTAAGTGAAATATGATCCTACATAACAGTTGTAATAAAAACGCATTTTACTTTGCACCTTTAATTACCCTAGTGTAAATTTATTACATTGGAATATATTATTTAACTGCTTGCTAAATTCTGTTTATCTTTATTGTCAGCTTTTCTATTAGAAACTATTGATTCTCAAGCTTGGCTACACAGTGGAATTGCCTGGGAAACTGAAATTATCAATGTTGGGGTTATGACCGCATGGAGTTTAACATAACTGGTGTGTGCCATGCCTGCATTATATTATTTATTTTTTAAATTTATTGATTTGAGAGAGAGACAGGGTGGGGGGAGAGAAAGAGGGTGGGAGAGAGAGACAGAGGAAAAGAGGGACAGAGAGGGAGAGCGAGAGAACATCAACTTTTTATGTGTTTAGCATTTATTGGCTGATTCTTGTATGTGCCCTGACCAGGGATGAAATCTGCAACCCTGGCATGTCAGGATGTTGCTCTAACCAACTCAGCTACCCAGTCAGGGCTCCTGTTAGTTTTAAAAAACATACTAGGTGATTTTAATGTACAGTCTAAGATAAGAATCACTGGATTAATCCTTGTAGTACAAAGCCTAGAACATTGTAAGTGCTCAATAAAAGTTTGGCAAATGACTCAACATGATTCTTAAACTTTTCTGCAGGAATGCCAACGTCGTGCCTGTGATTTTCCAGATACTTTTCATTAAATCAGAAGTCATATGAAAACAATATAAAGAATGACAAAAGAATATAAATGTTTTCATTCTTTATCTAATAATTTCAACAAGGCACACAAAATAATTTTAGTTTCAGCAATATTTTAAAATGCAGCTACCTTGAATGACATACAAAAACACTGAGTCAGATTACATCGCTATGCGGAAAATTAGTTTCACATGGAAAATTTTGTTCAGAGGAACAACATAATATTGACATGTCATAAGTCTTTAAATAGTTTTCACTTCAGGAAACTCCAGAAAATGCCGCTGGCTGGTTCAGGCTGTTACGATGACACTGCATCATTTTAATAGTATGACTATTACAATAAGCGCATTAATATTTCTTAATAATTGAAGTGAAAGTTACAATAATGTGACTAATAAGACTATTAAAAAGATTTAAAGTCTCTGATTATTTGTGTCTGTAAACAGATCTCATGGAACAGTACTGAATTCACTATGAACACAGCCAGCTAGGATCGGAATTCAACAGCAGTGGAATGCAAACTGGTCATTTGTTTGCTAGTCAGTCCGATTCAGGTATAATGCACAATACAGAGAATAACAATTTTTTCTCTTCATATTCTTTTCCAAGTCTCTTTCCTTACTAAAGGACAAAATATTTCTAGAAATATGTCCAGTATATATTAGCAAATTTAGAAAAAGCGCAAGTGGTAGAATATTGCACTTTTATTGTGTTCTAGGATTATGATGAGATCAAGATTATTATTTTTTACCTGAATTTGTTGCTAGTTTTTTACATGTATGTATCATTTTTACAATCAAGGAATGAGACAGATGTAAAAATCAAATCCAGACACCACGTACTCACAAGTTCTTCCTTTTCCGCACCTGGTGGGTGAGATGCCTACACACATATATGTAGTGTTCATAATGTCCCATTCTATCCTGAAAAAATTCAGTGTAAACACACAAAATGGAAAAAAATCAAACAAAAAACAAGCCCACAGGTTCTTACTTTCAGTGTGTTCTTCAAAGAAATTTATAGCTGCTGCTGCTTCAGTTAAAAAAGGGGAGAAATTTTAAAGTAAAAAAAAAAATCATCTGAGGATGGAGGGAAAGATTCCTGTAGATGCAGCTACTTTTAAAAATGGATTTGAAATATGTTGCTGTTATTAAAGGGGTTGTCTTGCTGGCAATCACATACATCCGCTTTTCACTCCAGGGAAACCTCTGCATTGTTAACCTGCATGCCGTGCACGGCATCGTGTTTCTTTTCATTTGTTTTTTAAAAACATGTTTTAATGGAACTGCATGTCATCATTTAGTCTTCACTGTGCTCTTTTAATGCACCCGCAGAAAGGGGGAGATTATGGCTGTGAATGCTTTTTAAAAAATGTTCCACACTTTTAGGCTGTCCATTTTGACCACAATTTTGGCAAGAAAAGAGAGAAAAATTGCCCATCTATAATAACATTATTATTAATGTCACAGTATCCCTATGCCATTTTTCTACTAGCAAATTACTTATTCATATTTCTATCACTACCTTCTCTGATTACCTTTGCTAATTTTTCTATTCAAATCTCTGCTTCCTATACTCATCTATTCATTTGTTTGTCTTTCCCTGAGTACTTGTCCATATAATTCTCCTGCCTTTTGGTTCTGTATAGCATTTTTTCCTGTCACATAAGTGGTGTTTATCGTGTATTGGCATATTTCTCAAAATGTACTGTTTATGAAAGGATTGCCAGTTTATTTTGCTGCCAGTGGCCAGAGGAACACACTTTAAGAGACATTTATACATTTCCTTGTAATGGTAATTATAATTTCATGAGACTTTTTCTTGGCTCAACCAAATTGCCATTCCCATTACAACAAGAATTGTATTGTAGAAGTCTTAGCTTCTTTTTAGTGTCTTGGCAGCATTCTTCGCCCACTGTAGGTGTTCAATAAATATTTGATTCACTGGTAAATTATCCACTTTGTAAACATGTATCAAGAGAATAAAGGGTTTTATTATCCATCAAGAGACTGTAGTGGGAGAACCCTCCTCTGGAGAACAGCATTGTGAAACTTGAGAAAGAATGGGAAAGAAACAGGCCCTGGGGAGGCCAGACCTCAATCTAGTTACAAGAGACTAAGAAAGCGCCCACCTTTGTGATGCTTTCATGTGTGAAATAGGTATCACTGCCTGACCTGACTCAGTTCAGGAGGCGAGGGTTAAGGATGCTCTGAATTCCTTTCCTATGCCTGGATATCAGGCTCCACAGATTCCTTTTGGTAACAGGAATGCATCAGTCTCCTTCTGTGCAACTGGCAATTACACTTCATCTTTAGCCTGCCCATATGCACGAGTGGAATATTTTCCCCCTAAAACAGGCAGTGTACCAAAAAAAAAAAAAAAAACAGTCTAATAAATCTGTAGGCAAGGTGCCATTGAACTAAAGATAAAGAACTCTTTAATGATCTTATTAAGAGAGCTTATCCACGCTGGTCACTGAACTTTAATGTAGAACCCACAGTTGAAAGCTGAGGATACACATGGGGAATGTGCCCAACATCATGAAGCCTGCAGTCAATATGGCAGGTCCGACAGTCTCCAAGATTCCGTTTTGAGCTTGAACCTCAATAGATAATTTGCCCTGTTTGGAACAGAGCAGCAAGGAAGTGGACACAGAGCTATGCTGAAGATATTTGGGGTACTTTATAGGAAATGATAATTATTTTCTTACAAATGATATGAGCTAATATTAGGTGCATTGTCCGTGTCTGCATTGAGAACAATATATATGTATTACCTCTAATCCTCTACAACAAAGCCTTTTTGGACATTAAATGCATTTTATAATTCTAGAAACTGAGGTTCAATGCAATTAAATATATTGAGCAAATTCCTGTTGCTTTGCCATAGTGGAGTTAAAAATCAAACCCAAGTTCCTCTGATGATTTATTCTCTCCTGACTATTTAGTCTGAATTTGGTGAGATGTTTTAGTGAAATGAATAATTCCTATACTTTATTGCTTTATAAATTGGAACAGATAAACCATTTTATGTGTTATATAATGTCAATCCCTTGCAGGCTTGTAGCACTTTGTTTACAATTAATTTTTCATATCTTACTTGATTATCATAATAGTATGACATACATGGAGTAAAGATTTTATTTATAAATATGAGACGGTTAAGGCTTGGAGAGGACAGGTTGTTGACTTAAAGTCCTAGAGCTCGTTAGCAGATGAACATTGCCTAGTGTTCTACTGTTGTGCAAGCAAATCACCATAAATCGAGTGGCAAAAGCAACAACACATGTATGAGCTCACAGTTCTGGAGTTTGGAAGTCTGGTCCCGGAGTGACTGGGTCAGAGTGTCCAAAGGCTAAAGTAAAGGTGTCAACAGGGCCGCCTTCCTCTCTTCAGGAACTGCCAGGAAATCTGCTTTGAGATGCACTTGGCCAAGTTCAGTTACTTCGAGTGGTAGAACTAAGGTTCCTTTCCTTGCAGCTGCACACCTGCGGTTCCCATTTTCTTGCTGCCTGTCACCCTACGGCTCTCACAGCACCTAACGATTAGACTACATGCATTGCCTGCCACTCAGCCCTCTCCACCTTCAAGCCGGTAACTGAGAACTTGCCCCATCTTATCCCCTTTGAGCTTCCAACCTCTCACTTTATCTGTGATCTCCAGGCATAGATTTAAAGGGTTTTGTGATTAGATCAGGCCCTCTGGGATAATTTTTTTTTTCTTAGCATTAACTGTACTATCTAATAAAACCTAATCACAGGAGTAAAATACTTCATACTTCATATTTACAGTCCCTAGGATGGGAGAAGAGAGGTCATCATGGAACTCGCCTTAACAGTAAGTACTAATACTCAGGTCTTGTTGGTAAAATTAGGATTGTGGCGTTAGCATTTTCTGGACTCATGAAAGGTTTATGCATCTATAGGCCATCTCCATCAACCTTGGCCGTGACACTTCTTCTGGCCAAAGATCTATGACCTGAAGCAAAATACTACAACTTGATAGTAGAGGCTTCAACAAAGCTTACATGTTTTTCCAGAGTTCTTTCCCCCAACCCAAGGCCTGTATATCTCAGCTATGAGCTGCTGTTTCAGCATGGATCCTGGAAAAAAAAAGACCCATTGAGAAGAGCCATGGAAAGCCTGCAGAATATGTATCATGGGGAAGAAATCAACCACCCTGACTGTAGGTTCCTGCTAACCTGGAGGCCCTTGCTACTCCAGCATGACCTTGCTTCAAGGTTAATTGACAGAGAAACAGAAAGCCAAAAGTGAGATTGCTATAAATTTATATAAATATTTAAAATTTAGCATTGATTTTTCAGCTAGCTGGCAGGTGGTAAGGAAACTCAATAAATACTGGAGGCTGGAAAGTTGGAGACCAATGTTATCTACTTGTGAAACCCAAAGGAAATTGTGATATGCATATGTCGCCTATACTTTTGAGTCTCGGTTTTAACATCAATAGTATAGGATACTATCTCTACTTTAAGTCCAGATCTATAAAGATTTATTTTTAAATTCAAAATGTAGTTCTACTTTTTCAGTTCTATTGAAGTATGTCTTTCTAATTAGAAGCAGGGAGAATACCTGATTTGTCTAAACCATAATCAGTTTAGGGATAGTAATAATAATGGTAATACCTTATAATTATTAGGCTCTTACTATATGACACTTTGCTAAACAATTGAGCAAGCCTTCTCATGTGATTTTCACAACTATCTTGCAAGGGTATAGATAAAAGAAATAAAATGTAAAATGCTTCTCCATGACACAGATCTAGTCTGGAAATTAGCCCACATGCTTTTACCCCAAAGTCTGAGTTTTAATTCAAATTTTCAGTTCATATTTTTCTACACTGCCACCTCTAATATGGTAGAATTGAGCAACAACAAAAAAAATTCTCAAAAGCACCTCAGAACCTGAATCCATGAAGCTAAAGTAATCATAATTTTGTAGATGAAGACTCATGATTTAAAGCCATACATGTGATTTTGGGGTGGGGTAACCCACAAGATTATAGGTGTTTTGAAGACAGGCCCCATTTTTCCTGCCCATTAGCTAGAACTAAGTCTCACCTCCTTCCCTCATGCTGCTAGTCTCATACTTAAGTTCTCTCTCTTCGCCTCTTCCACAAATGGTCTTCATCCCATGTATCTCGTTTTGTTAAAGTCTGAGGCACCCCTTGGCATTCATTTCTAAAGCCGCCTCCTGCTAAATCTCCAGATAGATCTGTTTCCTTTGATCTTGGAACTTCTCGGAACTTCTTTTCTGGCACTTAGACACTTGGGGAAGTGCAACAGACTGAGGACTTCTGAGTCAGGCTGCGCCCAGTCCCCTGCCTTCCCCTGATTAACCATGTAATTGGGTATCCAATTCCTCAACATTATTTCAAGCCTCCAAACTTATCTGAGTCCCTCAGTCATAGCATCACGTCAGCTCAACACCTGCAACTTCTTCGCAGCCTTAGGTCTGAATTGCCGGGGCGGACACTTTCTCATGAATGGCCCCACTTGATTGTGAACCCACAACCTCCTCCTTCTGGCTGCATCTTGGCCCTTCAGCAGGACCTCATTGGACACCACTTCATCTGATTGGCATTTCCTCCTCAGCTCTGGCAGAGTCCCTTTCCAGCCACCAGCCCTGCTGTTTCGGCACAACCAAAGTAAACATTTTGTTTGGGCTTACCCAGATTCCCCTCCCAGGGGTGTTACTTATTCAGCACAAACCATCTGGAATGAAAAAACTGGCCAAGATAAGTGACCTCTTTTGAGTCTCAGTCTCTTCAGTAAAAAGTGTGCAAAATTCCTTGTCGCCTGACTTTGAGGATTACATGACATAACACATTTCAAGCTCTTGGCTCGGTGAGCTTTGCATATAATGAGCGCTCGTTAAACAGGAGCTGATTTTTCCCTGCTCTTACTCTAACCAGTATTAAAGCCATTTGCATCCCATTCTGTACCACATGGCTCTCTCTTCCCACAAAGTGATATTACATGCCTCTAAAGTAGGCACCGGGTCTTATTAATTTCACTATCTGCTAGAGTGCTGAGACTAGTGTTTTACATTTATTGAATTAAATTTATTGGAGGAGATACTATATTCTCAGCAGCACAAGGGAGTCTGAGAAAGCAGAAGGCCTGGCCTGTGCTGTTTGAGAGGTTACAATCTATTGGGATTGTGGATTGATACAAATAAAGCTAATATTCCTACGTTAAGACAGTCGGGTTAAGGGACATTTTTGAAGAACAGAGGAATGCTGTGAGCATTTGAGGAGGTAATGTGATAATAATGATCATAAAAGCTTTAAAGGGTCGTTTAGAGTAGTGGCTAAAACCTATAGATGTTTCAAACACAAAATTTATTCAAAAATAGATGGTGTGGCAGATTCGTTTGTTTAATGTAAGTGAAAAATTTATGGCTCTGTTCAGGCACAGCTGGATCTAGAGCCTCAGCCTCATCTAACACACTTCTCTTTTTCCAGGTCTGTGCTTGCCCTCAGTTGAATGTATTCTCAGAAGGATGTTCCACCAGGCAGGAAGGATGGTTACAAGCTAAGTCACTAGAAAAAAAAGTCTTTTTGCTGATGCCAGCCCTGATTGACTGAGCTTGAGTCACACGAACATTTCTGGAACACTGTGCTGGTCTGGGGGACGGGCATCCTGAGGGCACAGCCCCAGCAGGCTCACTTGAACCACATAACCAGAAGAGTCTGTTTGGGAAAAGGGTGTTAGGGGAGCTGAGAAAGACTTGTGTGATACGTTAAAGAATGAGAAGCCATGACATTGAAGAGCTTTAGATGGAAAGGACCACCAATAAAAAGACAGAGAGAGAAAGGGAAGCAAACTTGCCTATTCATGAAATATTAAGCTAATTTTACTGAATGGCAAGTGGATTTGGAGACAGGTGAACCTTGGTTAAAGAGTCCCAGCTTTACTATTCATTAGCTCCTAGTCTGCAAACAAGATAGTGAACTGTTGAGAGCCTTAGTTTATTGACCTGTGAAATGGGGATAATAGTTATATGTATATCACAGAGTAATTCTGATAATAAATGAAGTACTGTATCTACAGCTTCTGTTGCAATTTCTGAAATCTCATTCTCGCAGCATTAGTAAAAATTAATCAACATTAATATTGTTGTGATAATGATCAAAACCAGAGAAGTATTTTTTGGGGAAACACAGGCACTGAAATATAGTCGCTAATTGAGAAATCAACCCTGTGCTTCCATTAGCGATGGTCAGTGTGACTCCTTTTTTCAGCCGGCCTGGCATTATCCAGTTGAGGAGGTCACTCTGAGTTAACACTAATGTCATTTTGCCCTCAAGTAACAAAAGGGAATCTGAAAAGTCAGAGAGCAGAGAATAGAAAGCAATTTGTAACCCACAGCACCGGACTTTGTTTTTCTTTTATTTTTTTCTTAGAAAAACTTTAATCATCTTGTCTGGCTTTCACTGAACATAGAAATTGGAAAGAAAAGGAGGAAAGTGTATATTATTTAGTGAATCCCATTTGCCACTGCATTCATAGGTCACCCTATGTTCTTAATACATATAAAGCCTACTGTAAGAGCATTTTTGCACATGCGCTCCCATGTTATTTCCACCTTATACAACTCTGTGAGAAGCCTAGAAATTTAATTTTTAACAAACCCTTTGGGGGGTATAGTTTTAAACCTTTCACTGGAAGTCTAAGTGCTTGTTTTTATGTTTCACATTCTTATTGACGGCTTTTCGAATATTATTTCTAAGCAACCTGGACCGATTCTGCTCAGTAACTAATCTTATACTCTATGGTGAACAAATATATAAGATTCTGTAAATAATGAACAATATGAAAAATGCATGTAAGATTTAAAAAAATGTGAAATATTAAATGACACTGTTGACTTAACAACTGACTATTTTTCAACTCCATAAAATATGGGTAAGACATAAAGCTTAAGCCTTTATTTGAATTCTCAGCTGTTAGCAACCAAACTTAAATTGTCCTCCTAGAATGCATATTCCTCTTATTAATATGTCTAGGGTCTTCTTCAAATATAGGGAAAAGAAGAAGAAAAACAATCTATAGTTCAGTCAAAATACATTGTTTATATTGGAGGCATCTACCACATGCACTTACCCATGTACAGAGCCCCTAAAGCAGCTACATTGTTTAGAATTCTACTTTATCTTTAAAACATGAAATTGTCCTCTTCATGAATCTTATAATCTTTAAGGCATTTAATAGTCCAGTGTTTAAATTATCTCCACTATAATTGCCTCAAATTCTATTAAAAGGAAAGAGGAGATCAACTATTCTTTAATTATTGGGAAAATTGTCAAATCTCCCCTAATAATGCATGCAGGTTTAATTTAAATCTCATAAATATAAAGGTTACTAAGTCAGACACCCCAAATGCAGGCCCAGATCATGTTCATTTCAGGAGGTCACAAAATCTCATTTTGGTAGACACGCATCGTCTGCGATAACGCCTTGATTAAAGTGACCCTAAAGGGGCAGACGTGCATTTGGGCTTTGGAAATGAGCTTATCATTACTTCTGAAGAAGTGGAGCAATCACAAGTTTTATCACATCTTTTCCTCCCATAGATCTTTAGAGGGAAGTCATGGTTAGTAGATGGCTACATTCAAAGACAAATGGCAGGAGATGAAGGCCACCCAAAGAAAGAAAACACACCAGTATTCTAGCCAACTTCTCCTGCATCTAAATAGCAAGACTGACACTATTAAGCTTCATACTATGAAGAGAGTAATACTATAAAACACATGTGTATTACCTCATTGAAACTTAAACACAGGTAAACAACCACACAAGCTACTCAGGTTTCTAATGATCAGGTGAGCCACTATACCACATGACGTGTGTGGGGTGTTAGGACCCTGGGTTGCCCGCACTTGCTAACACTGCCCATTGCCTAGAAGGCACTGGTGCACCTGATGGCCTTCCAGTACACCTTTGACAGTGATTGCAGGAAAGAGTAACAGGCGCAGGAATATGAACATCTGGGTTTTTACAAATTCTGCTTCACTAGGAGGTGGTGCCTTTAGCAGGGGCACTGCCTACACACAAGGGCAATGCCCGACACAGAGCGTGCACATGATAAATATTTGCCAAAAGCTTCAGGGAAAGCTCTTCTTTTATAAATTAGACTAACAGCCTCAAATTCTTTTGGCAGTGCACGCTTCCTTTTCTACCTTAGTTTCTTCATCCAGCAGGTTTCAAGGTAACTGTAATACTTTCCAAGACTACATGCGGAATATTACACATTGAGTCAGAAGGTAGAAGTAAGATCAATTATGAATGAGAGCTGGTGAAGCACAACACCACAAAAAGGTACAAACAGGGTGATATTTTAAACAGACTCCTTGATTACAATGCCTAATGTAGAAGAGGTGGAGAGATATCCCACTTCTAAGCTCTTAACACAGCAATGCTTAAATAACCAGCTTTGAAAGACTAACAACAGATTTTGCTCTACTCCCACAAAAGTGTAACAATGTCACACACACACACACACACACACACACACACACACACACACACAGAGCTGAGACCTCACAGAAACATCAGCATCTTAGAGATCTTCCAAAAAAGCAACGTGAGCACAGAAGGAAGAGGCTACTGCTGCTCCAACACATGAGCCTTTGATGTTCCCTCATCTTTACATCATAGAAGGAGCTCAAAGGGTTAATTAAAATTTAATGATATCGGCGGTACTTTGAAAAAGTTATGAACTTGGGCGAGATCAATCACTTTCTTGGACTGCCTGACTTCAAAGCCCACATTATGCAAAAAGAGAGGGGGGTGGAAACTGCTCCCATTCTGAACTGAATTCATAAGCGAGGATTTTCTCGTTAGTGGTCTGGACGTGGAGGAGATTCCAAGTTCAAACTAAAAAGAGGTGAGGTGCCAAAAAGTGGTTAATCTGAATATTGAACCTTTGATGGTGATCGCATTCTTGTTTGAGTGAACACGTTACCAGCAGCCTCGGAACTGACAGACCCCGAACCAGGAAATTTAGGACTGGGAGAGATAAACAGCTTTTCCTTTCTGTCCTTTATTTCTCCGCTTTTGGAATCTCATTTTGTTTGGCTGGATTTAGTTTAAGAAGAAACAAAGAAAACCAAACTAATTAACTTGTTTACTCATTCTCAGTGACATTCTATAGAATGACATTTAAAATGACTAATTTAACTTCTGTCAAATTGTAAAATGTTGGCTGTCTCAGAGGTCTTTTCTTCACTGTGTTATCCTTGCCTAAGTTCGCTAACCGTAATCTTACTCTCCCTTTGAAATTCACTGATATATAAGCATACAGGGTGATGTTTTGTGAACCAGAAAAAAAAATAGCAACTTCTTTTCAGACACATGGTATATTGGGTTGGCCAAAAAGTCCACTCAGTTTTTTTCCATAAAATAAAAGACACATTGTCCTGGCTGGTGTGTCTCAGTGGATTGAGCACTGGACTGCAAACCACAGGGTCACCAGCTGGATTCCCAGGCAGGGCATGTGCCTGGGTTGTGGGCCAGGTGCCCAGTAGGGGGAGCTCAAGAGGCAACCACACACTGATGTTTCTCTCCCTCTCCTTCTCTCTCCCTTTCCCTCTATAAAAAATACATAAATAAAATCTTTAAAAAAAGAATTTAAAAAATAATAAAAGACATATTTTTCATTTTCACCAGTGACTTTATTGATTGGGATATTTTGAGTATGTCGGCTATCTCCTGCATGGCATAACGTCAATTGTTCTCAGTTAATGTCTTGATTTGATCACCTCAACTTCAAATGATCTACCCAACCGTGGAGCATCATCCAGTGAGAAATCTCCAGCACGAAACTTTGCAAATCACTTTCCATACGTTTGATCAGTCACTGATCCTTCTCCATACACTGCACAAATCCTTCTTCGCATTTCACTTGCATTTTTACCTTTTCTGAAGTAATAAAGTATAATTTGCTGAAAATGTTCCGTATTTTCGCCCATCTTCAGTATTAAGGTGGCTACACAAAAATTCATCAATTTTTACTTTTTTTGAATTCACACTGACATAATAGCTGTCACAATACAATTTAACAAACTTGTTTTGAATGACGTTAAAGACAGCTAAGTGCTGCTAGGGGCATCTTATGGGAAAAAAACCTGAACTAAATTTTTGGCCAACACAATAACTCATTTGAGGTTACAGCTTGAGTGGGAATGGTCATTTCAGCACAAGTTACAACTGTAGGAGAAATGCTTGTTTTGAAACAATTATAAATTGTCCTTGTAAGCCAGGAAAACTTCCCAGCCTGGCTCTGAAAAGACCAAATCCGATCAAATGCTGCTACCAGGTAACATAGCATGTGGGTAGCAAAGGTTTGTGGTAAAATCAGAGGAAATTAGCAGTATTATATATATGTATACATATATATATATAAAACACACACGATGAGGCAAAAGTAAGTTTACAGTTGTGAGTATGCAAAACACACTTATTCTTGCATTATTATTTATTAATTAGTGTATCATTTTTTCATACAAACTGTAAAACTACTTTTGCCCTACCCTGTATATTTGAATTCGCCTTGTTTAAAGATTATGAGGAAAAAAGAAAACTAATTGTATATATTCTCATCTGCCACACTGTTAATAGAATAATTAAATCATAGAAGTGCCAGTCTGGAAAAATGATGGATTTCCTCTAATATACCTTCCCCTCCAGATGTCTCTTTCAAAAGAGAAAAATGGGGTTCACATGATATCCCACACTTCAACAGTCTGCCAGGTTCTCTCGGAGACACACAACCAGGTTCTGAATTTGTCCGGTGGGGGGTTGGGTCCTCTGCTGTCCGTCTGTGCTCGGGACGTTATCTCAGTCCTCTGATGTCCTCGTTCCCTCTGTAAATGGCAGAACCTCCCTGGGACTCTTGCTGACCCAACAGTTCAGAGCAGCCTGTTGGCTGTATGTCTCCTCTGATTAAATAAAACATATAAATTAAAGCCAATATTTGGATTTTTTGACTCCCTTTTTATTTGCTGCTTTGATCCACAGCAAGGAAGGAATGCCCTATGGTGGCTCAAAAGGCAGAGCTGGGGTGACAGATTCAAATGCATCGCAGGGTCGTGCAGGGACAAGCTTGAGCGGGAGATCACGTGTGAAACCAAAATGTGAATTCGGCAAGTGTCTTCCGTATTTCATAAATGGAAAATTACTGGCTCCTAATAAACCCAACTGGTGGTGTGATCCCACCAGCGGCCACCTGCTCAGAACGTCTGGACTACATTTCACTTTTGTGAGTTAAACTGAGTGACTAGGAGACACAGACATCGATGCCCTCCATATTTTCAGAGTCTTAACACGACACTTTCCTCTCAGACATCTGTTACTCAGTCCTATTCCCTGGTTTATGAGGAAGCAGTAGCAAGTTTTCTTTCAAATATCCCTTCTTCATAATCTCAAGGACTGTGTATTTTCTGTTTCCATTTGTTGTTTTGTTTTCTGTTGTTTTAATTAAAAAAAAACAAAATAATTCACCTTATCCTTTTCTTCCATCCCTCTCTTGTCACAGAATCAAGAAAGCATAAATGACTCTTGTCCTTATAGTGTCCATTTGTGTTTTCTTTTATTTCTCAACATTTTTAACCTCTCACGGAATGAACAGGTACATGATGTAATAGGCACAATGTACTAAGAAATAATAGCACGGGGCAAATACAGGGTGGGCTTAAGTAGGTCTACAGTTGTGGTTACGTGAAATACAAAGTTTATTCTTGTATTACTATTTATTAGTTATTGTATTCTTTTTTTGTATTACAACTGTAAACCCACTTTTGCTCATCCCTGTGTGTCCGAAGTTTGACAAGTTCATGGTCGGAGAAGGGGATATAGATATGGTATCATTTTTAACTGGGTGAGTAGGGCAGACCACAAGTTGAAGTAAAGAACGGAAGACAATGTAGAAGTGAACACAGAGTCAAGGAGAAGAGCATCCCAAGCCCAAACAGCCCTGGGAAACCCCCCAAAGGCAGACACGGCTGGCATGGGTAAGATGAGGAAGATGTATGTGTGCGGAACAGGGCGCAGGAAGAGAGTCGAAGCCGCAGGACTCTGGGCCACTGCCCGTCACAGTGCACCTTCAGCTGTGCTATTCGATGAAGTCCTGTTAGCCTCCCTTCCACCCCCTGAACCTCCATTCATTCAGTGTTCCCCATCCCCCTGCCTGATCCCTGTTCTCTCTTTCTCGCACCTTCCTCTAACACGAATCTCAAGTGCAGTGTCAAGGTTAAGTCTTTTTAAATCTTTTTAGTTTTACTTCTTTCTTTTTAGAACATCATAGAAATGTACACTTGAAACCTATATGATCCTATTAACCAATGTCACCTCAATAAATACAGCACAATTATTAAGGGAAAAAATCTAGTATTATACAGATCTAGTTTTACTTCTATGGAGAGGAGTATCACGAAACATGTAGATACACTCAGCAGGACATTTTGCTAATGACATTGAAGATAAAGGTGTTATCTTACGTACATATTTACAGATCCTTGGGGGCTGGTAAGTACCGTATTTTTTGGACCATAAGACATACCTAGGCTTTAGAGGAGGAAAACAGGAAAAAATATTTTGAAGCAAAAAATGTGGTAAAATATTTAATAACATAAATAACATACTACTTCACGAATGTGAATGTAAACAGAGCTCAATGCCAGCACTCACAACCACTATTCCTCCCAAATTGTGGGGGGAAAGGTGCATCTCATAGTCCTACAAACATGGCATTTATCACACATGCAGCACCACGCTGTACTTGAACTCTCCCTTAGGGGTTCGTGTCACATTCCTCTTTTTGGTATTGGTCTTGTATTGAAAATGACGAAGCCCTCATTTGAGGTAGCAACAAATTTCACTGTGAAGGGGCTGGGGGCAGGAGAAAATTTTTATTTAATTATTTTGAAAACTTTTGACTCATTTGTACATTATACTTGCTTTCTTGGAATCACCTGCTTCCATCTCGAACAGGAGAAAAATAGACTTCAAAAAGCAGAGTACTTGAATATCAATTTCACTTGTCACTCTGAATAAATTAGTTGGGTGCTTTTGAAGCTACTTTGTTAATACCAGTTCATACATATTTTGATTCTATTTTAAGTTTTTGACATGCAAAAGAAAAACGACTGAGCTCATTTCCCTGGGAGTAATTGAAACAAGTAGTTGAAAATTGATATGTTTCATTTTATTTAAATCTATACTTGAAATCTATTTTTGGAATTTGGGGCTTAGTTTTTATTCCAGACCCATGCTGTCAAGGATATCCAGAATGGTGACTAGATTTCACAATACTAATGTGGATAAGGAAGGGGAAATTCTTCAGCTTGCCGGTGCAGGTGGCCATTGAGAGATTCCTGTGGGTGATCAGAGGGAAAGTCCTCTGCCTGCAGCATGGAGTTGAGAAAGTCAAACAGAGACGATGCTGGCACAATCAGAGAAGGGAGCACCAATCAGGGGAGACATGAAGGGAGGTGCGAACATGTCCCACGGAGCAGTAGAGTGAGGGCTTTAAATTTGCCAGGAACAAAGGGTGAAGGAAATTTTTGAGAAGCATGGATGGGAAAGATCGGGAAAGACAGAAAAGAAGGAAGAAGAAAGGGGGAACTTTTAAGGTAGGGTGGAGAAAGGCAACAAAAGCCAGACCAAGTGAGCCACTGTATCATACATGACCCACTTGGTCATGTATGATACATAAACGGGTAGTTTATAAAAAAGCATCTATATTGAAACAAGTAGGCAGTATGGCACAAATGTTAACACTGCACACTCAGGCCCTGTTCCATTTAGTGCCAGCTAAGTTCCTCTGTCAATTCTGAACTTTAAATTTCTCAACATCCTTATATGTAAAATGCATGAATGTGTGTCTAATCCACTATGTTATTGACAGAATTAATGAAATAATTCTGGAAAGCATTTATTATGGTGCATGGCATATAGCAAACAGTCTGAAATGTTACCTAATATTATTTCAAGCTTACAAAGTATTAAAGGAAATCATGCAATCACTTTCCATATTTTTTTAAAGTAAGCCACTGCAATTCATTTTTAACTGCACATGATGTCCTTTAGATATCAAATACATAAATGGCAAACCTGCCCCTCCCCATATCTATTCTTGGCATAGTTAGCTGTAAGTAAACTCCAAAGAAAAGTTGGTTGTTTATTCTACTGAAGCTAATATCTCATCCTCCAATTCTTGGTACCAATTTCATCCCGATGGAAGCAATTCTCTCAAGCTAAGGATATTATTTGGCAAAATCATTTCGTGTAATGCTACACCTATTGGGGGCATTTGCCGAGAGCGGACTCTGACTACCAAAATGAATGTCAGAATTAGTCACCAGAATCTGTGTAGTGTGGGATGTGAGAAGCCACTTGTTCGCTCTGCACCCCAATCACTCTGGCTTTCTCACAGTTCGGAGGAGGTCACCTTGCCTTCTCCAGCCCAGGTTTCTCTCTTCTACCGTCTTCTCCACTGGGGTGTAGGCTGCTCTTCTTCAACTTCGTGCTGCTTTTCCAAGGGAACTAACTAACCCCTTCTTCAAATTTCAACTCAGTTCTACCTCAGGGAGTCTTTCTTCATCACTCCACCTCTGCTCGGTTCTCACCCCGTACCATTTCAAATGTCCTCCTTATCTCTGTCCCCAAATCTGGCATCTTCTCTTCATAAAACTGAAATATTGAATGTCCTCTGTCATTTTCCCCTGCATTTTTGTACAAACATTCTATTTAAATGGTACTTGCCATTGGGTATGCATCCTTTTGGTTGTTATTTACTCTCTGCCTCCCAATTAGAATTTAAACTCCATTAAAACTCACACTTTGTGTTTTCCTGCCATTGGATCCCCGCACCTACTGTGCAGATGAGTAACACACATGTTTGGGTATCAATAAATAAATACAAGTTCCAGGAAGCACATTTGGCTGTTCACCTTATGCAGTCTTCCCTATAACTGGAGGTGTAGGTGGAGCATCCGTTTACGGTTGATGAAACCAGGTAAGAGTGGGGAAGTATGTTCCCAAGATCACACATCTCATGGGTAGCAGCAGACATTAAAACTTATGTTTAATTTGGAAATCCAAGGCTACATTCTCAAACTCACGCCACTTCTTACTGCCTCAGTTTCTTGAACTTGGGTCCCACACCTGTCTGAATGAGCTTACATCCCATTCCTACGCTGCCAGACCTGCTGTAGTTGCTTGCTGTGCTACGTTTCCTTGGCCATGGGCACCATTTCATTCATTCTTTATTGAGGGGAAATAGGACTCCTAAGTCCTTGTAGAATCATCCAGGAATGAATTCTGCATCATGTGTCTCTCCCACTTACAAGGTTCTAAGTGTTGAGACTCAGGATCCAAACCAGAGATAGAGCTTGACCATGCTTGGAGTCCTTCTTAACTGAGTTATCCCTGGATGGTATCCACACTATTTGAAAGATTAGTTTCAGGAGACAAACCTTTTCTCTGCCCAAGTAAATGTGGTCATGGGATATTGTGACCATAAAATGTGAATAGTCAAGGTTGTTTGAAACAATACCAGGGGAAGAGAAAGAGGAAGGAAGTGGTTTTTGCTGGGTTGGTGTGTTTGGTTGGTTCTCTTCAGATGTATATGTATCTGTGAGCATTCTTACTGGAAGCTACAATAGCTGCACAGTTAGAGTTCTCTGACACTCAGCAGTGGGCAACCTGTGGTGTGTTGTCCCTGGACCTCACAACCTTGCATCCTCTGCATCAGTAGCGTGTGCCTCCCATGGGCATGGCGGAGCCTGGGCACCACCTTCTGATCTACCTGTGCACGGGGAAACCCAGTTTCCTGTGTGCCTAATTGAGACACAAACCGCATACATATCGTTAGGTATCGAAATGATTTTAAATGCTGATCCTGTGATGTCCTGAAGGGATCCTACCAAGAAATGCTGAATATTAAGAACAAGGCATGAATATGTATGTCCAGATTATGTATAAATGATATGTAATCACTTGTTAACCTTTATATTCCTTTCAGAGTTAAGTGTTAAATGGCGAAGGCTGGGAGAGATCAGCTGTCTTTTGCCCTTTCCTTTCCCGGGAGGTTTTATAGTTCAACACTCCAACCCCACCCGCCATTTAAAAAATATGGTTCTAATGTTCTTTTCAGAATGGTGTTAACACTTCAGTATAGTTTACATAATATGATGTCCAAACAAAGTCTAAGCGCATGTTTCCACTGCGTGTCCTGTTACTATTTGTTGTTAGACCAGAAACAAAATGTTTCTGCATGGTGGCAAGGAATACAACTCCACTCAGCCATGTTTATCACATCAGACACTTGAGGTGCTAAGGTGAGCACAAGGACATTTTCATCCATTCTCAGAGCCTAGACAACAGCGTCCACAGATAATTATATATGGAGTCAGAGTATGTAAGAGTCAAATCAGAAAGGGCGGAATGATTCTGGTGGAAGAGAAGGGGCCGATCCCTGCCCGCTCCGGGACTTGGTTTCTGTAGAACCATTATAAAAGTCTGGCAGCTCAGCTTGAAAATTAAAAATCTGTCCCAGCCTCGCTGGGTTAAATTGCAAAAACCAGAGGTTCGGTGTAGCTCAGTGACTTGTCAACAGGAATAAGCCCCACTCAGCAGGACGGTTCCTTCTTCACACTGTCTCATCAGCGCTCCAGGGTGAGGGGCTCTTATTCGCCAACTAGATTAACTGATTTTCTTCAATACTCTGATAGGCCTGCATTTGTGAGGTCAACACTAATTCAAGCATTTTGACACTGATTCTAAGAGGACATATATTATTAAAAAGTGAAAATTTAGATTAAAACACCACTGTGACAAGTTAATTGAATGACTGTTTTTGCTTATATGTTCCATATTTGTTAGAAACACAGGAGTAAATCACGAGCAAAAAGCCACGGTCTCACACCTTACAGAACTCACAGTCTAGTGAAGGGTACTGCCATTAAGTAAATGTCGAAGTCTATGTAAAGTTATGAACGTGATTCAGGTGACAGAGGAGTGGCATATGGAAACATCATAAGACCTGTAAGAGGACCTCCGTGTACTCTGGAGCATCAGGGAAGATGCACAGGTATTTTAGATTGAAGTCAATAGTTTAAGAGAGCAAACTGTGTTGACATGGTAGAAAACAATTAAAAATGCTTCTTTTCTTTCATGATTTTTAATCGTTCTTAGAAATGATTTTATAAATCATTATAATCAATCCACACTGGGGTTTTTGCTTCAATTTTATGGCAAAATACACCATAAGCATAATAGATCAATATTCATAATGGTATGCTCCTAAAAATAAAGAACTATTTGCATGATCTTTACAAAAGATTGCTATACAAACACAGTATTTGCACAAACACTCTATATTTCAATGTTTGATGTATGACCTATCCCTGGCTTACAAATGCTTTCTTTTCATTAGCAATAAACTCTTTGTATTATATCGAAGGAGAATATCCTCAATAAAAACTAAACAGAAAGAATAACATTAGTTTCTATTGAATAGATGACATTGAAATAAGATTCTCTCTGCAACAGGTGAGCTGTGTGTCCAACGCTTTCATTTCACTTACTGATAATTACACTTCACTAACAAATCATGGAAAAAAGCAATGCATGTATTTCTTCCTGCCAGAGGCAAAAACAGAATATGCTAAAAAGACTGAATGTGTGTGTTAGAAAGCAAGAATATACTGGCAGAAAAGGTAATTCATCACAAAAATGGTTTCATTGTTTAAAGTAGTAAAGTGGATATTTCAAGAAATAAATTAGAATATTTTTTAAATCAAAATAAGAGGAACCATTTGGCTTAAAATATTTTCATTTCTGAAGAGTGAAAATTGACACAATATTTTATATATTCATCATTATTAAGTAATAAAATATTTGTGATCTCCTGTACCTAGCACAACTCTCTGAGAATCTCAAGACACTGAAGAAGGAAAGATGTCATCACTGTCATTACTGATTGGTAACTGGAACTGATCCATGTTAAAGTATCTATAGAGCCCGTATTTTTCTTTAAAAGCGTATTTTAAGCTTCAAATTAGTATTGAATATAAAAACCCTTCTTTTCTCAAATACACCTCAGCAATGAGAAAGATCAGAACTTCTAACTAGGGATCAGAATTAAGAACTGTCAGAATAAGCAAGAAGAAAAACTGAAAAGGAACTAAATATTGGTCTTCAGCTACCTCCAAATTTCAACTGACATACAGTGTCTCTATAAGAACTAGAACATATACCTTATTAGAAGTTCTTAAAATCCAGGAAAGGGGGAAGCAGGCAAACGTTAAAGCAAAAACAAAAACAAAACAAAAACAAAAGAAAACCTTATATTTTAAATGAATTAGAAGTAAGCCTTAAACCAAAGGTCGTCGTATTCTTTCTTTCTCCGGGAAGGTTTTTGGTGGGATGTTTGTCAGCCTTTGCCTGAATATATCTTTATATTATCTGCTCTGTTCCCACTGCATACATTACTTGTTCTCTACAGCTATTATTTGTCACTCTTGTCTCCTATATCAGTTTCCTTTTAAATAAGAAAGAAAATGAGTAATTGCAAGTCAGGATATTAAAATGATGAGCTCCAGTGCATTCAGAGTGTGACTGCCCTGCGCGTATGTGTGAAGACACATGTGGGGTTGTAGCCGCCTGAGTTGATGTCACTTCCTGGCAGTAAGTTAGGCCTACGGCACTCTCAACAGCCCCCTGGTGAACCGCCGGTGCTAATGCATCTTCCTGCATCTCGCACTTGTTACTCGGGAAAGACAGTTGCATCACAGAGATCCTCACTGTGGAATAATATATAGCATTGCATGCACATCTAAATACAAAGACACGGTGGCCTCGCTATTCTCAGCTGGTAATCTGAACTCAATATTTCCATTTTTCAAGGAACATTTAAATTAAGCAGAGCATCTCCTTTTCCCTTATATGCCTTACCTACTTAAAGGCCAAGGCATCTAGAAGTTTTCTTAACTGCCTTTGCTGCCCTCCAATTAGCCTACCTCTTTCTCTGTTATTACTATCAGTCACCAGTCCAGGAAGGAGGGTCCCACCCAGAACACTTCGATAGCTGGCTTGACAAAGCTGGAGAGGTAGAATGGTATGCATTTATTATTATTTTTTTCAATGAAAGAAATCTGAGTTTTCATCTTGGTTCGGCTACTTAATGGCATTGTGTTAGGTAAGCTGCTGTGATGAGATTTTATAAAGTTCAGTGTCTCAAAGGAGACAACGGTTTATCTGTATCTCCCGTAGGAGATGATGCCCCACAAAGCTGTGCAGAGCCCCAGGCCCGCGGGACAGCTTTGCCACTGTCCTCAATACTCAGTCTCCCTTGATGCTTCAGACATCTCCCTTCCCAGTCCGCACGAAAAAGGGTGGGAAGTGAGGACCTGGACCTCTACATGAAGAAACAAGTATTTAAATTATATGCTTATTTTATTACTTCTTGCTATTTTAGTATTGGTATTTGAGTTAAATTGTCATTACTAATCATTGTTATTGTCACCCCAATAATTGGGGTGACAATCAAACATATCCCATGTTCAGAGTTTGTGCCAGCAGAGAGTTAGGCCCTGGTGATAGAAAAGGTTTTGTTTCTTCAATAAAACAGAATTCCCTTAAGCCTGTCTCCTGAATGATAACTCAAAGCTGTTGATGATGCTACTGGTGATTTAACTCAACAGCCTCTACGATGGGTGTTCCACAGTCCTCCGGTTTTCTAGGATCACCTGTAGTATGACCCTTACCTTACATCAGGCTCCCAGGGCCGGGAAGGGGAGGATCACCGGGAAGTGCCCCCAGGAACAACCCCCTACTGGGGAGCAGAGGAAATGAGTTTAGACAGACAGTTGAACTGTGATGCTGTCCCAACAGAGGCTTTAGGAGATTCCACAGGAAACACGGGATCTCAGATGGGTCTTAAAAATTAATTCATCTGATATGTTCCCAGAAGTGGAATCACTGGATCATGAGGCAGTTCCATTTTCAATTTCTTAAGGAAACTACATAGTGTTTTCCACAGTGGCTGTACCAATCTTCATTCCCACCAACAGTGCACAAGGATTCCCTTTTCTCTCAATAAATGCAATTTTAAAAAAAGTTAACTCAAAATAAGGTGAAAGGAATGGATTTCCATATCTATAGCCACATGGACCAGCCATTCGATGTAGGACGCTCCCTGGGAGAAAGCATGCCTGGGTGAGTCGGCCCTTTCCGCTGGGGCAAACCGGGAAACAGAACCACTTGTAGTAAGGCGGCTACACCCACTAATGCCCATCATCCTCATGAAAACACTGTAAGGGAGTTCACTATCATCTCTGAAAGCCTCTTCTCTGCTCTGGGCTCAGCTTGGACACACATACGACTGTATGTGAGATTTATGAGGTGAAAGTGGTGCTACAGCCATTCCTACGCTCCAGAATTCTGTGTGGGGACTACATCCACACACGTTGTCACAGGTGCTCTGGCAAACTTAGTTGACTTGGGCGGTATCCGGGGTGTGCAGCTAGTCCAGCTCCTGCCAATCTTTTTCAGCTTCTGTGAATCCTTAGCCAGGTATGTGCCGCAATATGATGACAGGCACCAATTTACCCAGCAAGTCAGCCACATCATCAAGGCCAAGGTGGCGTGAGATCGATGTGGGTGTTAATCGACTATGCGGACTCCAGTTTCTTCTCATGGGTACCAGTTTGTCCTTACTCTGCTCTATCACATGCCAACGCCCCTCCCTGGGGCTGCCTGGGATCATATGTGGGCAACATTCCTCTCAGTAGCATGGATAGAATTTTAAAAATATTAAAATTTTAAAATACTTCCTATGTTTAATGTACCATATTGTTTTACTTTAATGAACATGAACATATTTATAAGAGTTCTCATAATACCATTTATCTTAATTTGTTTTTCTCAATGATGAGTGCTAGATTCTCTAATCATAGGGTCTTTTAGAATTATAACTATTCCATTTGTTTGGAAACAAAATACAGTATGTCATTTCTCAAGGCATATTTTAAAGAAGTACAGAGAAAGTACAATGACCTTTTTAAAACCACATGATTTTTAAAGCGCAGATACTTTTACTTATATTACTTCATAAATATTTTTTGTATAGGTTGTTTCTTCTGTTTGGAACACTCCCTGTTCAGATGATTACAAGGCTGTGTAATTTCTCCTAGCTTCACCATGAAAATCAAGGAAAGTTTCAGGTTTACAACTGTAATTATATAAGTTTTACAATTTAAAATTATTCTGTATTTAATTCACAATGTATTGCTAATTTTCAAACTGCCTCCAGGATGGTCTTATGGTAAACTTTTATCAAGCCCACTAAGAAGTGTTCGGCAGCATGCCGTGATGAAACATGGGAACTGACTCCACAGCAGAATAGGTATTTGTTTAAAAGACATGATAAACAACATCATGTAAATGTAGGCGTTTTACTCAAATTTTCCTCCAATCTGTCACCAGCTGGGCAGCAAATGCCTACCTGGCCCGATACTGAATGATTGTGAGATTCACATCTCTATTTGGCTGCTACACCGGGGTGAAGTGTGGTGGCGGGAACCAGATGTTGGGCTGGGAGGAGGCTATCCCATCTGCTGGCAGTGGGAGTCTGAAACAAGGGGGCAGCAAGAAAGCGATGAACAGAAGTGAGCAGAGAAGCTGAAATGAGCAATGCTACAAAAGGAAATTGATTTTTGGGCCCTGCTATTTACAAACAGACGTTTTATTGGCAAAACCAATTACTTATGGTAACTTAATTCTTTTGAGGTTTTAAAACTCTTCGTGAGAGAGCAGACACTATGCCATCTGTGGGTGAGTATATGCTGCTGCGTATGAGCAAGGGGGAGACGAGACATAAAATGAGAAAACGAGGCTTGCTAAATGATCACAGCTAATATCTTTCACTCCACAATGTCAGACAATTTTCCATTTTCCTCTACTTGGGTTCATGGACATTCTTAGTTTAAAGATGACAAAATCCCAGAATGATTAGTCAATTTTCCTAGTGATTCTGTGGATGCTTTTCCTAAAACTAAGAAGAAAAAGGTGTTATGGACAACAAAAATAAGAGCTTGGGAATCCTATTCTAACACCTGGAACAGACTGCTAAGTAGCTTACAAAGCTTAGGACTCTGTGGCAGTGTCAAAGCGCAAGTGAATGGTTTGTGGAGCAGAAAGAAGATCAAGATCAAGAAAGAAATTTAAACATTTTAGTGCATGTAATTAGTAACAATTACCATGATAACTATTTACTGATACATGTTGTGTGGTAGGCAGCTTCTGACATGGTTTGCAAAGATCCTATTTTCTGTATTCATGTCCTGTGCATTCCCTTCCGTTGCCTGTGGGGTGGGCCTATTGACTCTCTTCCAATGAATGGAGTATGGCAAAAGTAGGGGATAACACTTCTGAATTGAATGATTATTAAAACATGATGACTTCTCTCTCTCCCTCTCCCTTTCCCCTCCCCCAATCTCTACCTCTTCTCCTGTTCCCATGCTGATGAAACAAGCTAGAGAATTCCATCCGGCAAGGATCTGCAGATGGCCTCTGGAAGGGTTAAAAGCCTCAGCCTAATGACTTTTGAAGAAGTGAAATCTACCAACTACTGTGAAGGGTGGGGGTGGGGATCGAGAAACCACCGCAGCTCCTATGACCCAAATCCCAGTCTCCACCACCAGTGGTGCCTGCGAACCAGCCTCCCCATCTGCGGGGGCTGCACCCAAAACCCCAGCGCTCTATGCAGTAGTGGCAGTGGTGACAACCTGCGTGGTTCCAGGAAACACGGTGGCTCCAGAGACCGCCAAGTCCAGGAAAATGTCGAGGTTTGTGATGCAGGTACCACTGCCCCACCCCAGCAGTCACCGTGGTGGAGGCGCTGAAACCCGGCTTGCCTGGCAGCGGCAGCAGCACTCGAGAATGGAGCGCCCTTGGCAGTGGTGGGGTCTGCACCCCAGAGAACCTGGTAGCAACAGAGAAGGCAGAGCACATGACTAGAGCTCCAAGCTACATCCTTGTCCAAGGCCACAGGCAACCAGGCAGCAGCCACAGTGAGGCCAGCAGCTATGGTTTTTCGGGCCCCCAGTTCCCACCCTGCCCCTCCTCTTCCCCTGCAGTATTTGTGGGGCTCCCATGGCCCAGGTGAGCCCAGCAGCCGCGGAGGTGCCCCACATCCCAGTGACACTAGTGGTGAGGCCCATCACTGCAGAAAGACCATCAGCAGCCACGCCTTGGTGACTTGGGGACATTAAAGTGAAAGGAAGGCACCCGTGATAGTTCTGGCAGAAGCAGTGGAGGAGGGAATGGGCGGGCTCTCCAATATCACCAGAGGCCCTGCAGGTTAGAAGAAAAACCAAAAACTTGTACTTTTGCGCTGACTGCAGGAAAACAGAAGAAAGGCCTCTAATTATCAACATTTCCAGTTGCTAGAGTCAAAGTTTTTAAAAAGATTTTATTTATTTATTTTTAGACAGAGGAGAAGGGAGGGAGAAAGAGAGGGAGAGAAACATCAATGTGTGGTTGCCTCTTGTGCGCCCCCTACTGGGGGCCTGGCCCCACCACCCAGGCATGTGCCCTGACTAAGAATGAACCAGCGACCCTTTGGTTCACAGGCCAGTGCTCAATCCACTGAGCCGCAAGAGTCAGGGTTAGAATCAAGGGTTAAAAAAAAAGCCCCTCCTAAGTAAAAAAGTTGTCTACAACTTTTTTTATCAAATGCAACAATCAAATGCAAATGCAACAGCACAGGCACGATTCATCATGCACAATGAAAAAAATCACTATAATATGGTATCACAAAAATAAAGTGAATTCTCAGAAACCAAACTTAAAAGTCATAGAAGATTGCACGCTTGACTAGTAGAGAATTTAAAATAGCTGTCATGAAGAAAATGAAAAAAACTAAGAAGACTCTGTTTCATGAACTAAGGAAAAATTAATGAACAAAAAGAGTACTTTATCAAAGAGACAGAAACTCTAAAAAAGAACCAAATACAAATTCTGACACAGAAGAAATTAACAAATAAGATAAAAGACTTATTAGGAAGCACTGGAAACAGGGCAGACCGTATGAAAGAGAGAATTATTGAGCTGGATGATAGAAATCTAGAAATAATTCAGGTGGATGAGGAATGAGAACTAAGGTTTGCTTTTTTTTTTAAATGAACAAACTCTGTGAGAAGTACCGAACTCCATTAGAAAAGACAATGTAACAGCGATGGAAATCCCAGGAGGAGAAGAGAAGGAGAAGGAAGCAGACAGTTTATTTAAAAAGATAATAGCTGAGAACTTTCCAATCCTGGGGAAGGAACTGGATATTCACGTCCATAAAGCTCATAGAACACACAATTATCTCAACACAGAAAAAAAGTCCTTCTCCAAGACACATTTTATTAAAACTGTCAAAAGTCAAAAACAAACAAATAATTCTAAACTCAGCCAGGAAAAATAAAGACAGTAACTTACAAAGGTACCCCATGAGGCTAGCAGCAGATTTCTCCGCAGAAATTCTACTGGACAGGAGAAAGTGAAACAACCTCTTCAAAGTATTGGCCAAATTCACACAAATAATACTGCAGGAAAAGCTACAGGTAAAAGGGGTAGCAGGATGGGAGAAAATTGTAAGCAGCATTTACGGGCTGTTCCTCTCCCTCTCCACTCATATGTGACAACCTGTTTTCAATCAGGTCTCTGCTTTGTTTAATACTTCTTTCTAGCAAAGTATCAAAGACTGCTAAGTTACATAGAATAAAATTTAAGTATTCCCCCTAAAGGAAAATTCCTTTTGTGAATGGCATTAAAAAGAATACAATGATCTGAGACTTGATTAATAAACTTGAACACAATAAATGCATTTCACTGATTTATTATTTTTATGCCAAGGAAGGGTTCTACATATAACACCTCTCTTGCGGGGTGAATATCAGAGATGTATGTATAATTGTCAACTCCTTTATATAATGGTATTAAATATTCACACCAACTAAGAGAGTAATGCTTATGACATACTGCCTCATTTTTTTAAAAAATCTTATTTAGTTTCATTTATTATTTCAAAAACACAGTATTTCTTAAGCCCAGAAAAGTACAACAAGGAATGCATACATCGATATGACAGTTGAATAGGAACATGCAAAAGGTCTCAAGTGAAATATACCTATCTTAAAGAGAGCTTGATGATCTCTGACGTGTGTTTAAAAATGTTCTAAAAGGATAATAAGCGCTTCAGCTGAAATCCTTTTAAAGCAATGTTACTGTCCTGGACAACAATTACATATCCAGGCTTGGTTTATTCGTAAGTCTTTTACTTAATGTCAGTTGTTTTAATATTTGCTTAAGGAAAATGTTAAAATATTAATAAACTAGAAACCTATTTCTTGCCAGTGAGTCACTTGTTTGAACTTTCAGCTCAATCACTCACGGAAACCTCTACGATTTCATATAAACACGGAAACGAAGTAGATATATTATGAAAGACAGAGCATCTAGACAGACACTCTCGTCAGCAGTGGCAACCCCAACAGTAGCAGAATGAAAGGTAGCGCTTGTGAAAATTAAAGAGAAATAGTTGACAAAGATGAGAAAATCTTCAGTTTAACATGTTCAGTGAGCTTCAAATTGTAGTGTTCTGCAATAATCATGCATTTAAAATTAGCTCTTTTTAATCAAAAAGAATATAAAGTGCATTTGAGAACATTTCATTACAGAAGTAATATATATTATTATCTGAGAGAAACATATGTAAAACATTCCACTCTTTCCCTGTGTAACCACTACAGACTGAAGTATTACCAAAGAGAACATTAACAGTCTGTTAAAAGTACACAAGTGTAAAACATAAGTCCCATTGCCTTGGCCCTTGCAATTACATAATTGATGATATGTTTTACATAATTTATTCAACACAGTAAGTGAAGTAATTTAAACAACCAGTTGATTAAAATTTAACTATTGGACCTACATTTGCAATTTATAAAACTTCTGGGCAATTTAGATAAATTCCTCACTGTGTTTCAATAGTAGTCTTTCTGTGTGAGCACAGCCCGCAATGCGCCTTTCCTGAATAAAAGGCTGCAATTATTTGAAAGTAAACATGAACTGTCTCTGACAGAGATGCAAATGAAAGACTGATAGAATCCTGGTGAACACTCAGCCCCACACACCTCCAGCCAGAAGGAAACAGACGAGCCACGATTACCCAGTTACTTGGAGAACAGCTGCTTTGCTCTGATTCATCTTTAACATTGTTTTATTTCCAGGCTTCACGTGACATTTGTACATGCTACGTGTGTTTTAACACTCTTTACAAAAACTAACTCACACTGAGTTCTAAGACTAATTATGAAAGCTAAAAATAAAAAGGCATAAACTTAATGTTGCTTTCTGTTCGAAAACTGCCTGCTATTCCATTTGGTCTTAGTAGGCCTGCCATTTGGTCATTCCTGATACCCAGGTACATGTTAGGAGGAGTGAGCAGGTGACCTGGACTAACCACCCACAATACCCATCCTTCTCGCCAAAGGGATTTCTCCACTTAGGAGTAAGTGGCTCAAACCTTGTCAAATGTTGTCTCCCTCTCCTCCTCAGTTTCTTGATACTGCAGAGTTGTGACGATGCTCCTATCTCCATGTATTATCTATTTACCTACCTACCTACCTACTTTTATGCACGTCTTCGGTTGAAAGCAGAGACAAGAGATGTGGAGAGCTCTGAAGATAGTCTTGGACCCCTGCATACAACTCTGCCAAAAGCCCTCTCTATACTTGGCCTTCCCAATAAACACAATTTTTTGTAAAACTATTTTGAGCTATGTTTCTCTCCCTGGTATTTCTAAGGATGCTGACTGATACAAATAAGAAGAGAACAGCAGTTGAAAGGAACAATGTAATCAGAAGTAAAGCAGTATAAAAAAGAACAGCATGTGCCCTAAACAGGTGAGTGTGTGTGTGAGGGTGCACAGGGCAGAGCAAGTGGTTTCAAAGTCAGCTTTGACGTGGAGATTACAGCAAATCTGTGAGGGGTTAATCATATAATGTCTGTATCATTAGTGCCATCACTGGAAGAAGGACATGGCCAGCCTTGCATCGTGGGAGGGCCAATAAAGGAACCCACAGAAGAGATGTAAATACCAGAGAGCTTGGGAATAGGGGACCGGGGCACCGTTAGGAAAATGCTGCCTTGATTAATAAGAGATGAGCTACCTTAAATCATAATGACAGTGGAGGTGTGAATGAGAACAGTGATTGCTTTTTAAAACTCTGAGATTAGAGACACCAAACTATGTAGAATGATGAGTGACAGAAGGTCCCATCACCATTTTTACATTTCTAATTCCAATGACTTAGTGGATGGCAGAACCATTAACCAAACAAAACCATAGGAAACAAAAATGTGTCAGGAAAACACACCAAAGCATAAAATTGATTCTATTTCCCTTTTCCTTTGCTTTTCTCTTTTTCCCCTAGTCTCCAACAATAATTATTATTGTTATTTATGATTAATAACTCATCATTTTTAGAATTAGAAGCCTAATTGTCTTTTTCTATGGAGATATATGTCATATACGTGAAGTTTACCTTTTAAGATACATGTGTCAGTGGTTTTAGCACACTTATGAAATTGTGGAATCAATTATCACTACTTCCAGAACATTTTCATCACTCCATCAAAAGTCCCAGTCTTGCTGGAAGTCACTTCTCATTCTTCCCTTCAGCCCCTGGTTCAGCCCCCGGGAACTACTAATCTACTATCTCTCTCTCTCTCTCTCTCTGGATCTCTGGATGCGCCTGTTCTGGAAATGTTATATAAACTAATTATATAATATGTGATCACTTGTGCTGGTTCCTTCTACTTAACCTTTGTTTTGAGGCTCACCCATTGGGGAGCGTTGCACTTTTTTATGGCTGAGTGTTTTCCATTGTATAGATACACCATATTTTGCCAACCTACTCATCCACTGATGGGTATAATAAAAAAGAACAGAATAACAGTTGTAGGCAAGGATGTAAAGAAATTGGACCTCCATGCATTGCTGGTGGCAATGTAAAATGGTACAGCTGTGTTGAGAAGCAGTTTAGTAGTTCCTTAAAAAGCTAAACAGAATTAACACATAACCCAACAAATGCACTTTTAGGTGTATACTCAAAATAATTGAAATCCCACATCTAAATAGAAACTTATACATAAATGTTCCTAGAAGTATTCTTCATAAGAGGCAAAGAGTGGAAATGACCCAAATGCCCATTGCTTAATTGATACTTCTAATTGATAATTAAGACTTGATAATGATAAGCTTGAAAAGGCATATAGTTTTTGTAAGATAATTTTCAAAATGTTTTCATTAATACCAATGGCACAGATCTAGAACACATATTCCAAAAATGTATGTGGAACCAAAAAGACCCCAAATAGCCTTAGATCCTGAGAAATAACAAAGTTGGAGGAACCACAATATCTGATATTAAACTATACTACAAGGCCACTGTAATGAAGACAGTCTAGTACCAGCATAAGAACTATCATATAGATCAATAGAACAGAATAGAGAGACCATAAATAAACTCACATCTCTACAGTCAGTTAATATTCAACAAAGGGGGCATGAGCATACAATGGAGTAAAAGCAGTCTCTTCACATAAATGGTGTTGGGAGAACTGGACTGGTACATGCAAAAAATGAACAACTTACAGCACACACAAGAATAAACTCAAAATGGATAAAGGACTTAAATATAAGACATGGTACCATAAGAGTCCTACAAAAAACATAGGCAGTAAAATTTCAGGCATCCCACATAGCAATATTTTGCCAGTATATCTCCTAGGGAAAGGGAAATAAAGCAAAACATAACAAACAGATCTACATCCAATTAAAGTTTCTGCATGGTTAAAGAAACCATCATCAAAAGTAAAAGGGAACCGACTGTAAGGGAGAACATATTTGCCAATGATACCTCTGATAAGGATGTCTGATCAGACCTACACTTGGAATTTATAAAACTTCTTTTCATAAACCCAAGACAAGGGTTTAATCTCCAAACTATATAAAGAACTCATACAACTCAACACCAGGAAGACAAACAACCCAATTAAAATAAGGGCAAGGGACCTGCATAGACAGTTCTCCAAAGAGGACATACAGATGGCCCAGAGACATATGAAAAGATGCTCAACATCACTAGCCATCAAAGAGTTGCAAATTAAAACCACAATGAGGTATCACCTCACACCAGTCAATGGCTACCATTAACAAATCAGCCAACAACAAGTGCTGGTGAGAATATGGAGGAAAGGGAACCCTCGTGCACTGTTGGTGGGAATGCAGACTGGTGCAGCCACTGTGTGACAGTATGGAATTTCCTCAAAAACTTAAAAATGAAACTGTCTCATGACCCAGCAATTCCACTGCTGGGAATTTACTCTAAGAATCCTGAGTCACCAATTCAAAAGAACTTATGCACCCCTATGTCCATAGCAGTGTTATTTACAATAGCTAAGTACTGGATACAGTCCAAGAGCCCATCAGTAAATGAGTAGATCAGAAAACTGTGGTACATTAACACAATGGAGCACTATGCAGCTGAAAGAAAGAAGGAACTCCTACCCTTTACAACAGCATGGATGGAAATGGAGACTATTATGTTAAGTGAAATGAGCCAGCTCATGAAAAGACAAATACCTTATGACCTCATTTATAACTGGAATCTAATAAAATAAACTAACACAAAAAATGGAACCAGAGACATGGAAACATGGAACAAATTGATAGCTGTAAGAGGGGAGGGTGGTCAGAGGGAATGGTGGAAGGAAGAGGAAGGGACTAGTCAAAGGAAACAAATGAATGATGCAAGGACATGTACAACAGAGAGGGGACTGACTGTGGGCTAGAGTTGTGTTCTGGGTGGAGGAGAAAAAGGAAAAAAATGGGACAACCTTAGTAGGATAAACAAACAAAAAAGGAATGAATATTCCAAACCTATAAGATCCTCTTAACCAATGTCACCTCAATAAATTTAATTTAAAAATTTAAAAAAGTATTTATTTTATTTTTAGAGGGGAAAGGAAGGAGAAGGAAAGGGAGAGAAACATGATGTGAGAAGGAAACATAGATCAGTTGCTTCTCATACACCCCCTACTGGGACCAAACCTGCAACCCAGGCATATGCCCTTGACTGGGAATTGAACTGGTGACCTTTCACTCTGAGGGTCGGTGCCCAACCGACTGAGCCATATTTTATTTTTTAGTGCTAGCATTGAATTGAGAACTATAAGAATTCTAGGAAAAGATGTGTACATTAATGCCATTTACAAACTTGCATTTTAGAGCTTCATGCAGAGACAAAAAAAAAGAACATGTGAAAAATGACATTAGTGATCCCCCCGAGTGTTTTAAAAGTAGTTTGATTTAGTTCCAGAATGTGTCTTCTTTGTAGCCTGAGCTGAAAGGAATCACCAAATCTTTTAGGACCACATGTGTGAAAATAAGTTACTACAAAGAAATCTTACTACAATAGCCAGGTGTAAAAAAAAAAAAAAAAAAGAAAAGAAAAGAAGATAGAAATAGAAGAATTTAGTGTGGGGAAACCTAATTAATTTCAGAAATTGGCATATGTATTTTTATTACATTTTTGGTCAAGCACCCTTCTAATATGGTAGGTACCAAACATTTAGCAGTTATGTGTTGCTTACATTTTACTGCTCCCCTTCCAAAGATCTACCTCATTCTGGTCTACAACATCAAACAGCCAACATTTATGCTCTACCTTCCAGAACAAACCTGGATGAACCAACAATTCTTGATGTGTTCCTTAGATTTGAAGTCCTAGCTCTTTTCATGAAAATGAACAATGGATAGTTTGACCCTAAATTTCAAGTCAAAATTCTATAATATTTTAATAGTTTTTAAATAAAAATTCAAATATTTTGTTAATTTTTATTAGTTTTATATCAATTAGAAATCAAGGTCTATCATACATAAGAGGGAAAATATAATAGATGGGAATCTCATTAAGTTCAGTATAGCTGCAGAGAATGAGAGAATTGAACAAGACAGAATCTTACACTTACACTGTCCACCCCGGGCTGATTCTTTTCTAACTGATGCTAATAGCTGCCTAGTAGAAACCCTGCATCAATTTGTGCCTCTCCACTCCAATCCATTTGCCAGACTGCATTTAGAGGATTCTTGTATCACCACAAATCTTACGATGTCAACTCCTAATGGTTTTCCCTTTTCTTTAGAATAAAGCCCCAACCTCAGTGTTGTCTACCCAGGCCAAACAGAATCTGGCCCCCGCTTTTCTGCAAAGCCTCCTTCTAACTGACCCCTTTATCTTCACTTTCCGAGCTCCAGCCATACAAAATTTCCTTTCAGTTTCTGAAAGCATTGCAGCATTTTCCGGTTTCTTAGTCTTTGTGCATTATATTGCTGGTGCCTGGATTCTTCATCTGTTTCACTCTCCCAATCACTTGGCTGCTAAGAGTGAGTTTCCCATTCAGGTTTCAGCTTCAAGTATCACTTATGGGGGTTTCCTCTGAACTCTTAGCATCAGATCTGGACCTTTTACTGTGTAACTCTATGATACCCCATATGTTTTCACAGAAGTCTTTTCTCTGTACCTACTGTTTTCTGTATCTATTTTCACCCTGACTTCCCATCTCTTATTCTTAGTGTTCCATGGTATACCTTGGGGTAAACAAAGTTATCTGGGGAACTTTATTAAGGATGCATTTAGTTAAGGTCTAGTAGAATTTATTTATATAGTTTGCTGTCACTTTCATGATAGCAATGTTACTAATTGTCCCTGTGAAAAAAGGCTTCCCGTAACACCCCTACAGAGTGTCATGTCAGGGTGACTTGAGAGGAAAGGGTCAAATGTTCTACGCTAAAATGCACACGTCCTACTGTACACCTGAGACTCTGCTGCCTGAAAGAGCCAAAGAACAATGTTGGGAATATAAAAAGCCAGAAATCAGCCTGAGGAAAACTCTTCCAAATCTTGCATCTTACATATGAAAGGTTTTCTCATATTCGATAACACTCTAAATAGTTCTATGGCATTGCCTATAGCAAGTTTTGATGCTAAAATCAGCTTTTTAAAATTCAATAAGAATAAAATTATTCACCCCCATTAGAAGAAAAAACAAATTACCTTTTTATTACTCTTGTAAAAAAATTATAAAATCTTTGTTATGTAAAGAGGCATTCATATAGTATTTAGTTGAAAGAGAAAATGGTAATTTCTCTTTGATCTGTAATTTGATCCTTGTGATAGTGGTCACAGTTTTAAAGAGTAATTTGAACTTATTTCTAATTCCAAATTAAGGTTTACTTTTTTGAAGCCTGATTTTGTATTAGTGCTCTTAAAGAGGGATTATTCAAATTATACACACTTAAGCCCTCCAGAACACAGCTTTCATCCTGTTTGGGTGTTGTGTTTATAACACAGAACATGATGATTGTCGATGGCTGACATTCCAGAAATGGGTATTGAATGAATAAATGGTGATATAACATTATAATCTATTCATTATATAGAGCAATTCTGTGGTCTTAGTTGAATATATGTATATTTTCAGGAATGAGAGAGCTGTTTGCTTTGAGAAAGTAGGAAAATATCAATCTTTCTATAGAACAGTTGTGTGAAATATTATCTTCACCTAAAGTAATGAAATAAACTGTCTTGCCCTTCAACATACATAATGTGTTTTTTCTACATTTTTATCTTAATTATTTTGTTATTATCCACTATTTCTTATAGTTACTGTTTATGATCAATTTGGGGAAATATTAAAAACAAATTCTATTTTAGACTACGTGGTACCTACCATACTGTTCTCATCTCTGGTTACTGGAAAGAGAAATTGGTTTGAGCCATTTTCTGTATATTGCTACTGACAACAGTGTAAGAGGTCACCATATCAATGGTATTGCCAGTCAAAACAGTGTTCTAGCACATTAAATCAGCCTTTTTATTCTGCTTCAAATACAGCAGTAATACCAGGAGTTTCTATGACCATACTGTGGGGCAAAACTAAATGACAAAATTAAGCAAATTGATAGATATTTACTGGCTACCTTGCCTTCAACAGATAAGAAAATTCATACTCAATGATCTGTTAAGAAAGTTACAATGAATAATAATATGTTACTAATGCCAGATCCTTCTGGAAGAAAGTGATCAGAATTCCTAATTATTATTCTTTATATTATTAGTATTATTTTCCATCTTCAAATTACTAAATGAGAATTAGCTATTTTTTTCCCACCAAATGTGCCTTTCTAATGATGGATGTATTATTTTCCAGAACCGATTAGTGTGGGCTTATTTAAAAATAGGCTTAGTTTTCATCAGGAATATACCCTCATATATCTCAACTGCTCCACAGGCAAAGAACATCCATAGGGGGAAAAAATGCTACTTAATGCAAGAAGAAGATGGAATATCCAACATTGTTGCATCCATGATAACGACTTTTCTCTGCTTTTCAAATGATCATTCAGTAGCCAGAGAACAGTTTACTATGCTGGAAACCACTGTGCTCATATCTCGCTAACAGCAGTTCATTGGTACGCCAGTTACAATGGCTGTGGCAAAGGCAGCAATGGCCAGGATAAAAATGCAACCCACAGAATGGGAGAAAATATTTGTAATCCATATGTTTCATGAGATTAATATCCAAAATAGGAAGGCAACTCCCATAGTTCAAG
This sequence comes from Tonatia bakeri, assembly GCA_004024845.1. Classification (NCBI taxonomy): domain Eukaryota; kingdom Metazoa; phylum Chordata; class Mammalia; order Chiroptera; family Phyllostomidae; genus Tonatia; species Tonatia bakeri. The sequence continues at coordinate 209,316 of PVIA01000169.1, forward strand.
GGCAAAAAACCCCCAATTAACCTGGGCTTGAATAGACATTTCACCATGGAACACATACAAATGACAGTTTTAAATATGAAAGAGGTCTGAAAAGATGCTCACCAGTACTAATCAGGAACACCCAATGGAACCATAATGAGATATCACCTCACACCTGTTAGGACAGTTATTTATTAAAAACAAGTATAAAAAAAGGAACAAATAAGTAAGTGTAGGTGAGGGTGTGGAGAAATTGGAACACTATACTGTCAGTGGAAAATAGAAATTGTATAGCATAGAAAAAGATACCTTAAAATTTTAAAAATAATACCATCATATGATTCAGCAATCTAGCACCTGAGTATATATTCAAAAGAATTGAAATCAGGATATCAAAGGGGTATCTGCACTCCACTGTTCACTGCAGCACTGGTCATGAAAACCAAGACATGGAAACAACCTACACAGCCATCAGTGGATGAATAAAGACAATGTATAGACATACAATGAATAGTATTCAGCCCTCACAAGGGAGAAAACCCTGTCACATGCAAAAACATAGAACCTGGGGGATATTATGATAAATGAAACAAGCCAGTCATAGAAGGACAAATAGTATATGATTCCACAAACAGCCAAACTCATAGAATCAGAGAGTCGAATGGTGGTTGCCAAGGGGGAGGGAGGAAGGAGAATGGGAAGTTGTTGTCCAATGGGTGTGAAGTTTCAGTTATGCAACCTGAACACGCTCTACAGCCTTGTGCCTTGAAGATATTGATACTTGTTTGCACTCTTCAGAATTTATTGAGGTTACATTTCATGTTAAGTGTTTTTACCACAATGAATGAATAAATGAATGGAAGGAAGGAAAGGAGGGAGGGAGAGAGGGAGGAAGGAAGGAAGGAAGGAAGGAAGGAAGGAAGGAAGGAAGGAAGGAAGGAAGGATATTGCCATGGTGTCCTGATTACTGGAAACCCTTATTGTAGAGCAACTATGTGGACTCTTGTGTTGGTTTTTTAAACTAATCTATTCAATGATTAGAGGATTTGTGGGAAATTCATATTAAAGGAGTTACTCTAAGTCCTGAATCCAAATAGAATTTTTAAAATTCTAATGTATCTCTTAAACTCAGAGAATCTGACTCAATGCTAATGTGCACACAAATAAAATTAGTTGAATGTGCCAAGTACTGATTTTTTTTTACTATGAGCATTTCCATCCTCATATTCAGCAAACTGTTGAGTAAACTGTATTACATCTTCAGCTTTCTATAATTAGAGTATTATTCTTATGCACTTCTGAATTCCATAGCAACTTATTTCTAGAAATGCTTTGTAAATTAATGTGTTGCTAACTAGGGATGTGAGTTCAGAAAAGGTTTCTCTCTTAAATTTCCAAAATGAAGATTCAAGTCCTCTGAAATTAAAGCCTATCTTTTAAGCAAAGTGAGTAGAAATCAACCTGGATAAATCTGAGGGCTAACAGATGGCTCCTTTTCTACATGGAATGTTATCATTACAGAAATGTGCATTTTTTAAATTAGATCCTCCTTTCCAAAATGAGTTGGAAGAGCAAATGGAGAAGACAACCAAGGTTTATGCCTAGAAATCCATTTAATATAACGTGAGCCCTGGAAAAATATAGGCAGTGAGATGTATTTTATTAATAGTTCCATACATTTCTTATTCTCAGATTAGCTAGTGATAATAATGCGAAAGAGAGAACAAAGAGGAAAATAAAGGACAGGGGATTTTTTTGTTTGGTTCCACCCATGTCCTCGGAACTAGAGAGACAAGAGAAAGAAAAGCAAGGTCCAGTCATACTGTTTGGGAAGAAAAGTATGATCATAAATGAACTGTACCTGCATTAAAATGATATTTCAATCTCTGCCTAGCTCAAGATGATGAAGGTATAGCAGATATATTTTAAAAAGCACAAGCATTCCTATAGCAAACTCAAAGTGCAAACCAAACAGTATATTTTCGACTTAGAGAAATAGTCATGCATATTCATGTCCCTTTAAGTCTTCCAATGAGTAAATAACAGGCAGTTTTATAGTAATTACTGGATTCAATATTTATAGAAAACTGACCACCATGAATACATAATTATTCTATTATGTCCACTCTAATAAATAGAAAGCCTGTTTATTCATTTAGCATGATATAACAATCTTGTTTTCTTCCTTGCCACGCAGAAGTGAACTGAAACATTTGGTAAGGAAATATGTGGGTAGAATTTCTATTTTAGAGAAATTATATCTGTAGGAGGTTAATATACTTAATTTGGATGGAACTGTGCAGAAATGTATAATTTTCTTCATTAACAGCAAAAACAGATTTTGCTTAAAATTAAAGGATTTCATAAATTTCCTTGATGGAAATGGACACATTTATTATTCTCACAACTTCACTTTGATAATCTGAGTGTTTGAGACAATGTTTATTTATGCCTTTTAAAGAGTAATTATATATTTATATCATTTATTCTTGAAGAAGTATTCTTCATTGGAAAAAATGGTAAAACATAATAAAACTTAGTTTTCTTAGATTATTTTATCCAATTGAAGAAAAATAATGGAAATTGTCATTTGTATATATTACTTCAAAATTAAAATTGATGGGTATTGGTTAAAAAAAGGAGATGATTCATAAACATCTTTTTAGGAAAGAATGTTCTAGTTATTTATGTCACATAGTAGACTTGGCAAATGTAGATTTTAGAAAAACTGAATTAAATCACTCACATGTTCTTTTTAGAATGTCAACAGCAAACAACTAATAGTCATAGCACTTATTGTATGACTTCCACCATCCTTAGTGCTTTATGTGCATTAATTTACTTAATTATATGATACAGGCATTATAGTCACTTCTATTATACAGATGAGGACAATGAGTCACAGAGAGGTTCAAAGACTCCTCCAAAACCATCCCGCTGAACAGAAATTCGCACCTCAGCAGTCTGGCCTAGAGTTTGACTCTTTAATTGCACTGCTTTAGCACTGACTTGTTCTGACAGCGTAGTTTCACCTGAGCGCAGATTAAGCAGAAAATAGAAATGGAAGACAGAGGCTACTCTACAGTAGTTCAAATGGGAAGGCAAAGATTTATGACAACCTTCAAATGCCTAATTCCTTGACATAATCTCTCTCTTCAATTCCACTGTAACCTGTCCTTTAAAATACACTACTAAATACTACCAGTAGCTCCATGTTATATATAAGGTAAACAGGCTTAAAAAGGTTAGTCAACTGGCTGAAGATTACACTGTCTTAGAGCTCCGGTTTAAAACAGAACCACAAATCTCTAGAGGGTACTTTTAACCACTCCATATACATACACCCTTTGACAAATCATTTCATCTTTCTGATCCTTGGTTTCTCCTCAGGAGAGCAAAAACACTAATTTAGATCATCTCATTATGCCAGGCTGACAATTCCATGATTACAAATGTCATGTATTTAATGACCACATGGAATGGCCGGTTTTGTGGTGACTTTGCAAAGGCATGCCCTTGGTTACAAGAGACAAGTGTGTAGATGGGCTTACTAATAAAATTCATTTCTACCATACCTACTGAAAGTGCCCACAGTAATGAAGATGGTACATAAGAATTAAGAAACAAATAACTAAGTAATAAAATATTTTTAATGTTGTATCTATTTCTCCAAATAGAAATATTGATCTTTTGAAATTTAATTTCCTTAACCAAAATATTTAAAATCTAATTGATGTTTTATTTTGCTGCAGAGAGCTGTGATTTACAAGACTAAGATTCCACCAAGGTTTTGATGTTTATTTGGTGATTTTGAAACTTATAAATTTTGACCAAATGACATAACCTTCGTGTGAGATGTTCTCTTTATTTTTCTCTTTCTGTGTCTCTTCCCCCTTAGATCTCTTACAGTTTACTATAGGCTTTTGAGAAAATAAAATATTGAAAATAAGGAAATATTCCTGGAGTCATATAGTGAGTCAAGAATGAATACTAGTTTTGCATTCTTCCAAAGTAAATATGAAATGGGCTGAATACCTTAGAGAAAACAACAATGGCATAAAAGCAAGGACTATTATATTGTTAAGCATATAATTTACTTTATAAATGTAAGCTCATGCATATTCACCATCCTATGGGAATAAACCACAACATGAACACTAAGGAATTTTTTTTTTCAGTAGATAGTGCAATATTACTATGTATTCAAATTATTCATCATAAAAAAGTCTCCAGCTAAGACTAGAAACACATGTAGTTCTTACAGTCAACATCTGAAAAAGAATTTCAATGCAAATCCTTTGATAAATGGTGCCAAAAGTTACCACAATTTGTCTCACATATAGAAAATTGGCAAATGGAGATTTTAGAAAAGCTGAATAAAGCAATTCACATACTTTCTAAAATATTTCTGTAGCTTTGTATTTTATCTATCCAGTCTATGTATTTCTCTCCCTAAACTACACATACAGTCAGCTGCAACACTATTCTTTTTAATATTTCACTTTGTTTTTTCTTTTCATTTATATGTTATAAACCTATACAGTTATCCATCCTATTCCTAGGGTATCAGTCAAAATATTGTTAAGTTTCATAGAATAAGGAGAGCCATACTTCTTGCTGTTTATGCATACTGAAGATGTAAATCTTGTTGAGGAATGTGAGAGTAACGTAAAAGATGCTCAATATCACTAATCACCAGGGAAACGCTAATGAGAACCACAATGTGCTATCATCTCACACCTGTCAAAATGACTGTCATCAATAAATCAACAAATGACGAGTGTCGCCCAAGAAGTTGAGAAAAGGGAACCCTTTGCACACTACTGGTGAGATTGTAAAATGGTACAGCCACTTTGGAAAACAATATGGAGGATCTTCAAAAACAATTAAAAATAGAAATAACATAAGACCTAGAAATTCCACTTCTGGGTATTTGTCCAAAGAAATCCAAAGAACGAATTCAAACAGATAAACGCAACACTGTGTTCACTGCAGCAATATTTACAATAGCCAAGATGTGGAAACAACCCAAGTGACCACTGACAGACAAGTAGATAAAGGTTTTACAGAAAGTATAAATTGCCAGTTATGAAAATAGTCATGAGAGTGTAAAGCACAGCATAGGGAATATACTCAATAATATTGTAATAACTATGTATGGTGTCAGTTGGGTACTAGACTTATTGGGTTGATCACTTTGAAAGTTATATAAATGTCTAATCATTATGTTCTATACCTAAGTTTAAATATAATATTGTATGTCAACTGCAGTTAAAAACAAATTTAAAAAGTAAGTACAATGTAATGTTCAGTAATATTTGATGATACATAATTAATGTATTGGTAATACTTGTGACTCACTACATATTTTTTATTTAATTTTTTTAAAGATTTTATTTATTTTTTAGAGAGAGGGAAAGGGAAAGAGAAAGAGAGGGAGAGAAACATCAATGTGTGGTTGTCCCTCAAATACCCCAAACTGGGGATCTGGCCTATAACTCAGGCATGTGCCCTGACTGGGAATCAAACCAGTGACCCTTTGGTTCACAGGCCCATGCTCAGTCCACTGAGCTACACCAGTCAGAGCTTACCACATATTTTAACACAGAAAAAGATTTATCCTTGAGAAAAAAAATGAGATACAGATGTGAGATGCTTCAAAGTGTTTAGTCCTGTCATTAGTTCATTGCTAAGTAAATGAACTGAAAAGAAACACAATTGATATTAGCACTAGTGATAGTGGCTGGCATCTGGACTTAGAGTCTCCTTGTCCAAGTTGACTTAGAGTCAACTTGTATGATGTGATGAAAACTCTGGGTAGTTAGTGTCAGAAGTGGATGGAATTTTTGACCACCCAGTCAATGTCAGAAATCCAGTTCCAGAACAGAATATCTATGAAATATCTACAGCAAATATCTTCCAAATTGTGAAATTTTGAAAATATTTCCTTTTGAGTCAGGGACAAACCACAGCTCACTAATTCTATTAAACATGTGCTGAACTGCATAGTCAGCATAAAAGAAGGAAAAAAAACCCATGTGTGTGGGGGATATAAATAAGACAATAGACTCATCACATAGACAAACAGAGGAATAGAAAATCCAAAATAAAATATAAATTATAATTATAACTTAACAAAATAGCCTACACAAAAACAATATACAAGAATCAACTGCACTATTTTTGACAAGAGAAATATCAATATTTAATATGTGTATAATATTAAATATCTACAAAATAAAATGAAAAGTCACACTCATGCTCATGAATTAGAAGACACAATATTATAGAGATATCAATTTTCCCTAATCATTTTATAGATTCCATACAATTTGATTAAAAATATCACAGGGATATTTTATCAATTTTAAAGAAATTGAGAATCTGTTTCTAAAATGTACATGTGAGGCATAGTAGGTAGAAGTTTAAGATGTTTCCCCAACTTTTCCTGCTCTAATTCCTAGGACTAAGAATATGATGAGATATGACCTTGAGTGAGTTACATAGCAAAAAATATTTTGTAGATGTATTATGGTTACTAATCAGTTGACTGAGTCAATAAAAAAATGTTGATTTAATCTATAAAACAGCCATTTTAAAGTTTTGGGGGTTTTTTAAAACTGATTTTATGGATGGGGGGAGGGAGAAAGGGAAAGAGAGAGAAACATCAATTTGTTGTTCCACTTATGTATGCACTCATTGGTTCATTCTTGTATGTGCCCCAACCAGGATTTGAATCCATAACCTTGGCATATCAGGCCTATGCTCTAACCAACTGAACTACCTGGCCAGGGCCCACATGGCCATTTTAGAAGAAGAAAATATTGTTCTACCTGGTAGCATAAGAAGGCAGAGGTTGAAATCAGAGGGTGGCTGGTTTGCAATAGCTTCACATAGGAAGTACCTGAGGGCAGCTACCCTGAGCTAAAAGTAACCATCAAACCACAACCAGTAAGAAACAAGCATCTCAGTCGTATAAACTCATGGAAATGAATTCTAGCAACAAGTATCGGAAGCAGATTTTCCCCCAGAGGCTGAAGATGAGAACTCAATCTGGCCGACTCCTTGATTTTAGCCTTAAGCAGAGAATCTGGCCAAACCATTCTGGACTTCTGACCTATAGAACTGAGCTAATAAATGGATGCTGTTTTAAGCCAATGAGGTAAATCTACCATAATTCACAAGTAAAATGGATCAAAACTCCGTAAGATGTTTCTGAATCAAAGAAATAAAATGGAACTAAATTAGCCCTACCTGAGATCAAGGTAATTATAAAACTATGATAAATAAGAGTATGATCATTCTGTTATAATCCAAGTACAGAGAATCCTTAGAAACTGGTTGTTGACATTTTGAATTTGCTTTATATTTCAGGAGGTATTGTATAACAGTGGGGAAAGGAGAATCTATTCGATGTGTAGCATGGGAACTCTTGTTTACTCATATTGAAAAAAAATTACATTTAAACTTCTTACTACACAGAGAAATCAACCCTAGTTAAATAAAAATTCTAAATGTTAAAAGTCAAAACTGTAAAACTTTGTGAAGAAAATGTATGCGGACATCTTTATGACCTCAGAGAAGGAAAGAAGTTCTCAAACAAAACCCACAAAACACCATAAAAAATATATAAAGCAACCATCTTAAAACAGCAACAGCACAACAAAAGGAGGAACAGGAACAAAACCATATATTCCTCAAAAGTTTCCTTAAAGGAAAAGAAATAAAGCTACAGATATTGGAATACATTTGCAAAAGTGTAACTGAAAAACTATTGTTACTCAAAGAAAGACATTTCAAAACCAGTAAGAAAACACTCAGCAAGTCAATATTTTTTAAAAAGTAAATGACGAGCAGCTATTTTAAAAAAGAGGAAAAATAGGCAAAATTCCTCAACTCTAGTAAAGGATAAGTGAATTAAGATGAAAACAATGTCATTGATACTTTTATGCCTAAAAAATATTGGCTTATGCTTGAAAGTCTAGAGATCACAAAACACAATTACCTAAATTATTGTTTTATATCATGAGATTTTAGCTTTACATTTGCCTTTTTTGTCTATTATATTGACAAAAATTAAGAAATACAACAATAGTAAGTATTGCTTAGAGTATGGGTCAACATGAACTCACACACATGGAGCAGATGAAAATGAAAATTGATACCATTACTTTAAAAATAATTGAACAGTACTTTGAAATTTTTAAGGTACTCACAATGTCAGGTGCAGAAATCCCATCACGAAAATGTATCAGTTCTCTTTGGCAGCTGACTTCCCTGCACAACTGATCCGGCTCCATCACCTTCCTCTTCGCCCTTTCTCTATGCCCAAATTTCAGTAAACATTATAAACAACTAAGTCCCTAAAGGAAGTACTGAGTCACTCATTCAAAAACTATTTATTGAGTAGCCACTGTGTGCTCAGTATTTAAAGCAACAATGGGCGAACTAAGCATGTCTCCTACCCCGTGCTTTTGCCTTCCAAAAAGTGACGAGGTGGTTGATGTGGAGACACGATAAACAAGTAAATCAAGCAGTTCACTTGTTCTGAGGGAGAAAAGTAAACAGGGTGACCTGATCTGATAAAAAAAAAATTGTAGAAGAAAAAATCTATATTAGATGCAGTATGTCCTAAGGAGATCATTGTTCAGTATATCCTTAATATATCGAATTTCATATGCTTGTGTGTATGTATGTGTGTGCATTTATGTGTACACGTACATACAGTTGACCCTGAACAACATGGGTTTGAACTGCACAGATCTACTTATTTTTTCAACAAATACTGTAAATATATTTTCTCTTATGATTTTCTTAATAATACTTTCTTTTCTCTAGCTTACTTTATTACAGGAATACAGCATATAATATATAACATACAAAATATATATTAAATGACTGTTTATGTCACTGGTAAGGCTTTCCATGCTAGGCTATTAGTAGTTAATCTTCTGGGTAGTCAAGAGTTACATGCAATTTCTTACTACAAGGGGTGGCAGCACGACCGTGTGTTCAAGGGTCAACTGTATACACACACACATTTATCTCCTATTTAAGACTCTAAGCACCCATACCCCATAGCACATGTTTGATTCATCACTTTATCACCTTCAATTTGTATCCCAGTAGCTCACCATGATACTAAAAGGGCATGCATAAATGCTACCTGCTGGACAGACTTGGCCAGATTATGTTACCAGGTATCTTTCTCTTGCATTGCTGAGGTTGCAGTGCTTCCAGGTGAGCTTGGTCAGGAGCTCCTCCCCCTTCTCCACCACACTCTTCTCTGCACAATGTCTGATGGCTTCTGGTCTTCCTCTGTACGAACTGATTTGGAGGATGTGGACATTTTTCTTAAGAAGTCTCTGTGACACCTACATAGACCTTGAGAATCCGAAGGCTGGTTATAAACCTAGATCGGCGACCAGCAACTTCTGATCAGTGTATATAGATAGAGAAAACGTTTTATATTGTTTGTGTGTCTTTATTGGAATAATACAAACATTTAAAATGCTTTCAGGAAAAACAATTAAAATTTTTTCTTTGTAATGATAACCTTTGCTTCTCTGAATTTCTAATCATAGACAAAAATATTCTTATATTTTTCAACTAGTATTATCTTTTCTATATGATTGTCAATCTCTTGTTTCATGATAGTAAAACTGCTTGTGAGACAGTTGATACTAATTTACATACACACCAGTTGTCTATGAGCCTGCCTATGTTTCTTTCAAAACACATAGGGAAGATTTTCAAATTTTTTAAAATTTTGGTTGTAGCCCAACTGGTGTGGCTCAGTTGGTTGGGCATCAGCCCAAAAACCAAAAGGTCATCAGTTACTGGTTCAGTTCCTGGTCAGGGCACTGGGTTGTGAGTTCAGGGCTTCAGCTGGGGTGCATATGAAAGGCAATCAATCAATGTTTCTCTCTCATATTGATGTTTCTTTCTCTAGATGTTTCCTCTCTTTCTCCCTCCCTTCCCCTCTCTCTGAAAAATAAAAATAAAAATAAATTTTTTATTGTGTTGGAAAGCAAAACAACAAAAAAGAAAAAGAGTTTCATGGTTTTTGTTTTTTTGTTTTTAAATCTCAGTCCCTTGTGTTATGACTGAAGTTGAACTATTTCCACATGCTCATTATTCTTTTGTGGTTCTTATACTATGAAACTCTTTAACACTGTTGGCCATTCAAAAAGGCTTTAATGTTTTTAAAATTCTTTAACTTCTATATTTTGAGAAAGATTCCCCTTGTTTGTTATTTATCGCTTAATTGTGCTAATGACTTTTTGATGTATTAACGTCTGTGCATTTTAATTCAAGTACACTGATCTTTCCCTTGGTGATTGTCTCTGTTGCTTTCATACTTACAAAGTTTATTTATGCTTAGAAGTCTACAGATCACAAAAAGTAATTATCTGAATTGTCATTTTATTATTATAAGATTCTAGCTCTACATTTACCCTAATTTGACTTTCTATCAGTCTCTGAGTGCAGCTTCTACGTCTCCCTCTGGAATTTATTCTGGTATGTGATGTGGAATGAGGAGCGAAATTATTGTCTCCTCCTAAATGTAGCCAATATTTGCCAGTCACTTTATTAAGCAATCTTCTTTCGCAAATGGCTTGTGATATTTTCATATATCTATACATATTGAATTCATATACACCTACCCACACATTTATGTTTGTATTCTCTATTTATTCTCCTGTATTTGTCTGGGTATTCTTGTGGGTAATACTGTTTCATAGAGACTGAATTTACTACATGTTCCACTATTTATATTACATTTCAATATTTTAAAAATATATTTAAAACATATTTAGAGCCATCTAAATTATATTTTTGTTTATGCCATGTTAGTTATGTTCTGTGGCTAATTTTGAAGAGAACTGGTATTTTAAATAATTTTGTCTTTTTCACAATAAAATTCTCTCCTCTGTTACATCACCTACTTATTTAATTATTATAACTGGGGGTTGTAAGTAATTAAAAAATACCTTCAACAAATTTTAAACAATGATTGCAAAGTCCTTATAAGATAATATGTAGTTTTAAGAACAAATGTTCTGCAAAGAATCACTAAATTAAACTTCACTGTCCTCTAGTTTGTAGAACAATTTAACATTGGACTCATGGATCTAAAGTGCACCCATAAACAGGTCAGTTGAAGCCCGTGGCAGATCTAATAGTTCTCTGGCATTCACGCCAAGAATGTTTTGAAAACCACTAATGTGCCCCTCTCTAATATTTTCCAATGTAACGATGGTCTATGTGGTCTTAGAGGAGGATTGAACAGAACTGAATATCCGTTAAATAATGCAGGACCACAATTATGGGAAAACAGTCATTTCATATTTAAACCATTCCCAGGAGCAAGAAAGAATCAAGGGGTGGGGCAAGGGTGGGATGCAAATGAGACTAAGAAAAGGAAGCTGGAAAGATAAGAAAATAACAGGAGAGCAGAAGTGAATTACAGAGGTGAGCATTTGAAAGGAACTGATAAAATGTCATCCCCAATCCTGTGAGTGTCTTTCAGAACTCCAGACAAAGAGGCCCGTCCTACAAGAAGAGACTTAGAAAACAAAGCATAATACCTTGTTATGTAGGAGTTTTATTCTAACAGGGAGTACTTCATTTAAATATAATGCTGTTTGCTTTGTGCAAAACTGAAATGGAAACATTGGTAAAGGTTTCTTTGTACCGTTTTCAATCTATAATTTAACAGCTTTACTCCACCAGAACAAACATTTGCTGAATCTCATGGAAATGGTTTTGAAAAGTGTACTGTCTGCAAGATCGCCTCTGAACACTACAGCAGAACAAGGCAGCACCTGTGTGCTGAAATACACAGACCCACCCACAAAATGGTCAGTTTCAGAGAGAGCGAGGCAGCCATGGTCCTATTTTTTGAAACACTTTAGTTTTTTCTATTCTATCCTTCAGAATCTTCCTCATATTCTGCACATTCAAGAGGCGTTAAACATACCAGCTTCCCTGCCCATTTGTCCAGAATTCTTGCCTATGACCAATCCCTGGAATAACTCACACTCCTGACTTATCTGATGAACAAGATGACAGATAAAGGCAAAGGCTTGTGGTGTCCAACTTAGTAGAAGTTGCCATCTCCTCTGAGTAGTTAAAATAAATAATTCACTGTCTCCTGCAACTGATATTTGTGTATGTGGGAGGGGGGAGCAAGATCTTATCTTTGATGCCTGGTCTTGTATTTGGGCTACTTTTTTGACTGGCTTTCAGAAGCCCCCTACTGTGAACGTTCGTGTTAAGTACCCTTATGAATATGCATGAATATAAACCTCCTTTCCTCATTTTGGTGGCTACTCACTGTGCTGGGTTGCTCTAGAAGCCATTCCAAATAGTTCTGATTTTGCGTTTGAGATTCTTAATGGTGGTAATTATCCGCTGCAACCATGCAGTGCCAAATATGATGCGTGTTAGAGATACTTTAAAAAATAATAAAAAAAATGCCTAAAGATGCCAATTCCCACATTTTAGTTCCTACAGGGCAATTAGCCCCTAGTAATGATGTTTATATTTATATGCAAATGTTTCAGGAAAAATGAACCTTAACAGAGACTTCATATCAATACTATTGGGAGATGAGAGTATTCCATCTGTCTGTAGAAAAGGCCTATCATTAGCTCTATGTGGAGCCTATTTCTGTAATAGGAACTATTTAATCTTAAGTAATTCATTCCTCATTCCATGTTATTTTCCCTTCCTTCTGCTCTTTTATTATGACTCTTAACTAATGTACAGTGTGTGTGGCAATTCAGGGCCTGTACACAGGTGACTTGCCACATTTTCTTCTGAGTATCATCTGTTCTTTGAATTATCACCTGATATCCTCACCATTCCTCATTTGGCGGCAATAACTGAGTAACCAAAGCCAGCTTCTCAGGAGGCACCTACTTGTTAATAGCCTCTGTTTTAGGGATTGTTACAACAGGCGAAGGCTGAGATGTAATGAAGCAGCAACATTCTGCAGCACAGCTCTAACTTTTGACTAGACTCTGGAAACTGAAGCCCACAGACATTTCAGGAGCTTCCTGTTCAATCAGGGTGAGGAAGCAGGCTCAGTCTAGAGGCAGCCTCCCATGACAACGCTCTTTTTACTCCAAGACCATCTCTTAATAGAGGGTCCCTTCATGACAAATCATTTTTTTCTGTACTCCTTTTGTTTGCATGAGACATTTGAAATTGACAATCATCAATTTAATTACTTATCTAGTGTCATTAGACATACTGCTTGCTTATCATAGATATGTTCTTATGCAGAGGAATAAAGTCGATATTCATTACCGTAGGTCCTCCTTAATGTATAGGGGTAACTTCCAAGACCCTCAGTAGATGCCTGAAGCCACAGATAGTGCCAAACCCTATACTCTATGATTTTTTCTTATCCGTGCATGCCTACGATAATGTTTAATTTATAAATCAGGCACAGTAAGAGATCAACAAAAATGACCGCTAATGAAATAGAACAAGGGTAATACAGTCGTCCCTTGCTACATCGAGGTTCACTTATTGCAGCTTCACTCTATCATGGGTTCACTGTACCCCGCAATACAGTGAAGCCGCAATAAGTGAACCACAATATAATGAGGGATAACTGTACACTCCACTGGTGAGTAGTCATGTAGAATTTTATATGTTGTTAAAATTACACAGGTCTAAGAGTGTAGATAGTGTTTAAGAGCATATGAAGTACTTATAGGAGTGTGGGAAAGGTTAATAAAAGAGTGGGAAAGGTTTATGGGAGTGTGAGAAGGGTTTATAAAGCCTTAAAATATATATAAATAATAAAAGAAATATAACGCTGCTACTTCACGGATTTTCACCTATCGCAGGGTCTCTGGAACACAACTCCTGTGATAGGTGAGGGATCACTGTAATCTACTATGAAATTTATATGAATGGTTTGGGGGCCGTCATTATGCGTAAAATGAGGGTGACTTAAACACAAGCACTGTGTTACTATGACAATAGATCTGATAGCCAAGACGGCTACGAAGTGACAAGCAGGTGGCTAGCACATATGGCAAAAGCACGCCTGGGGCAACGGGATGACTCATTTCCAGGTGGGACAGAGAAGGAGGATGTGAGATTATATCTGGCTACTTGTAACAGCACACAATTTAAAATTTATGAATTGCTTATTTCTGGAATTCTCCATTTAATGTTTTTGGATGATGGGCAACCACATCCAAAACCACAGAAAGCAAAACCATGGATAAGGTCAGGGGTGGCTACTGTATTTCACTTAAGAAGTGTTATTTGTTACACATTTTAAAAATCAGCAAAGAACAGTTTCCTTCTAGCTTTCAGAAATGGAGAATCTCTACATCCAGGATCACATAAAACAAAATTGTTGGCTAAATATAAAACTTTAGAGGTCTACTCAATACTGTGAAAACACTCAAAGGTTTCCCATGTTGTTTAGAGTAATGTGAAAATATTGAAAAAAAACCAATTCAAAGGAGCAGTACAATAAAAAAACTGTGCCTCATCTATACCATCTCTATAGTAGAGATTCCTTTAAGAATAGTAACATGGAAAAGCAAGGGTAGAATTTGGTGAAGCTACTACACTTACCCAAATTCAGGTATATAATAATTACCCACAACTTTCCATATTAATAGACACACCCACTTAATGTCTGTGTATACATTTTTTCCCCTTTCACATAGAAAAGACAAGTAAGGAAGCCACCCCAGCATTTCTAAATGAAAACCAAAATGACAAAAATAACAACGTATTTCAAAACACAGATGCTCATTGTCACTCACAGTGAAAATCTGGAGTGCAGGAGTCTGGGAACGTGAGAAATCCAGCACCCTGCCAGTGGAAAACCTCATTAGAATCCCGGGAGATTTATCTGTCACTCTGACAGGATAATTTGATTTTAAATTCCATCACGGCTAGCCCTGATTTTTCAAATTAAATTGAAAAAAAAAGTGACTTCTTTTCTCTCATATAATGAATAATAGGATAATATAAATCAAAATCAAGAGTGTCATTAATCAGAAATTACAGGAAAAAGAACTGAGAAATTTAGGGTTTTCGGGACACAGAAAAAAGTTCCCCTCTCCCACTCCCACCCGCCCATGATGGAACCAGAGTGAAGATCGGTTAAAAGAAATTCCTCATAAAGTTCAATTTAGAGTGTCAAAAGTTTTCTTATCAGTGTCAAATTTTAATACTTTTCGTCAAAGTCTGTTCCCTTTCCAAGGAGCAGCACACGCCGCAACCCCACGCTGAGCCCATCTCGTGCGGTGATACCGTAATTCATTCGCGGAGAGGTTTTCAGACAGTGCACAAAACACAGCAAAATGTCACCAACATGCCCTAATTTTACCAAAATCACATAAATCTTACAAAAACCCAGTCCCTTCTCTTCCATGTTCTCCGTAAAAGGACAATGAACAATTCAACGCCACTAAAGGATGGAGGTCAAGCCACTTTCAGAAGACGACCTGCCGGCAGCCCCTCGCTGGCTGCCCCCGGCGCATCTCCGTGCAGCACCTAGGATGCAGGCACTCCCCGACCCACAGTGATAATCCAACAACGCATCAGAAAGGACGCAATTATATCCGGACCAAAATGGAAGAAAGTAACATATCTTGAGAACCGCTTTTTAAACTTCCAGGTGGCACGCTTTCACACGCTTTCCAAATATTAAAATTTCTGAAGAAAGAGGACTGAATGTCAACCTGCTTGTTAGAGAAGCGGGTTCATGAAAGGTGAGCAGCAGAATTTTTTAATATGAAGCTGAGAACTCAGAGGCGCCTGTCTTTTGGCCCCTTCATTTAGCAGAACCAACTCTGATTGGTTCACCTTCCAACAGAGTTCTCTCTTGTAACATTTACTTTGTCTTTAGGGAGCTATGTTTCTCTTGCCGGGTACCTGTCACTCTCTAAGTCTTCTTTCTGAGTTTCTCCCTGCCACATTTCCTCTTCCAGGTACATGAATGAAGAGACAAACTATATTCCCTTACTTATTAAAGCATCATGTGGCTTCCTAGAAAATAGGCCAACTACAAAACAGCCTCTCCAGTAATTTAAAGTGAGGACCGAAGTGCTTCATATCATTTAATCCTTCTAACTCTGGAACAACCTGGTTCTACTGCTTGACACATCAAGATATTGAAAATTTTAGTGTATCTGTGTTTTTCAAAAAGCAGTCATAATTTCTATTTGGGGAGTTAGGCAGATACTAAAGGCTTTTGATAAAGCTTTTGAATATTTAGCATATACATGTATTCATATTATATATAGACACACTTTACATTTAATTACATGTAAATATGTGTGTGTGTGCATGTATGTCTATTATATAAAATCTCACAAAGTGGTAACAGCCCACAACTAAAAAAAAAAATATATATATATATATATATATATATATATATATATATATAAAGAAAACTTGAGTGAGAATTAACCTTACTTCTGCTTATCAAGAAAAATTCAACAGGAATTATATTAAATGACAGCTTTGCATATTGTCCAAATTGTAGAAGCTTAAAGAAGGCACTTACCTTACAAAACTAAGGTTCCTCTCATGCCTGATTCCTCATGGACACTGTAGCTTTAGTAGCAACTTCTCACCTGTTACAAATTTAAAATTGGGATTCTTTTTAATAAAGACAGAAAATTTTTTTCAAGTTTTAATCAGTAAACTTTAAAAAATATAAGTACATGCTCACAGGATTGGGGATGTGGAATCATCTTTCACAACCTTTTATTTTTCTGTTTTTGGCACAACTGTCATATATAATCACACACAACAGATAGAAAAGATATTTAAAATTACAAAAAGTAGATATAGACTATTTAAATGCCTTCGTCAGAAACGCTCAGCTCTTGCTTTCAGGAACACGCTCCGTGAAACCTTCACCTTCACCCCGAACAGAGCTGTGACAGCCTGTCAAGGTCCACCGAATTCAATTAGAATGGTTTTCTGGGAAAGGAATTGTGATTCCTGACAATATTAGGGCCAAATACTGAGAGCTGTTTTAACTGTAAGGAGGGCAGTGGGAGCTACAGTCATCTTTAGTCTGGGGCTTAAAGCTGTCATCAAGGCATGACAGGCACAAAATATTTGTCAAGCTCTGCTGGCACCGGCCATTGGTTGCTCTGTCCTACAAGGTTATGGATTGTCTATGTTCTGTTGCATAAAATCAGGAGAGTGTTTGGAGGTTAGGAAAATTCAGAGCCTGGACAGAGAAGTCACTGTTGTCTGTCATCACTTAAGAAGGGGTGATGTTCTGTGAATCTTATGAAAAAGGACTTATAAGATTTACCGATTCACAGACCTGAGAGTTACATATTTCCCTCTCACCCCATCAACTCTTTAATAAACCCTGACAAAACCATCTCCTAAATGTCTCCTTGTTTGTCCCTCCTTTTACACACTTTTTGCCATCTCCCCCACATTCTGACGTTGCACTTTAGTAAAATCCTACTTAGCAGTCCCTCCTCCTTAGATCTCTCTCCAGCGCACACCATACTCTGCCAGAAGCACCTTCCTAAAATACGGACATAAACACATCAACCTTTGACTTGTTTTACATCGATAGCCCTTCTTGCTGAGATTAAGGAAAAAAGAAAACACAATACCTGGCATGATCTGGCTTTTGCCTCTTTTGCAGACTCACCTTTCAAGTGTCTCTAACCCTCTCTCATTTTATGTAGAGCTTTAGGAATAGTAAATTCTGTGTAGTGTATGATCACGCTCTGCACGCATGGTTCATTCTGCTTTTAATCTGCCCACCAAAGTTCCATTTGTTCTTCTAAGTCCTGCTTGGAGATGTTACCTTCTCAGAGGCCTTCCCTGCTCTGCCTCCTGAAGGAGTTAGCCACTGTCTCTAAGATGCTGCTGTAGCTGTCTGTCAATGACCTATCTACCGACATGTCTACCATTTCTCTTTCAGTACACATCATTTGGTCTACATTCTGTTTATCATTCATCCCTGACTCTGGAGTGCTGAGCCCAATGCCTGGTCTATAGAGCAAATGAATGTTAGACTGAGTGTACAGACTTGTACTTTTTTTTTCATGTACTACTGGAGACAAAAATTTCTCAAGTCCATACTGGCACCCCAATGCTTAAAGATAACTCTGAACCTAAATCCAAATTTGGGACAGTAGGTGGCTGATGAAGCCCTAGTATTTTCATTCTTTCATTCTGCAATTGTGCACAGTATGTCTTCAAGTAACTGCCCTAACCTCATACCTTCATCATACTGTAGTCTCCAAAATGCACAGAATAGTCTCTACAGGGACTTCTGGATTCTTGAAAGTACCTTAAAATAGAAGTTATTGGAGTATATAGTTCTCAGTCTTACCTGTTTCCTGACATTCAACAAAGAATTTACTTGTAAAGTATGCCAATGATTAATTAATTGCCATTAAAAAGAAAGGGGCAAAAAAGGGAAAGAGTATTTTATTCCAGAAAGTCCAATGGCCACCCACCAGGCAAGTTCAATGTATAAATGCCTTCCTCCCTGGATTAATCTCCACAGGTACTACTGGATAGATAGTTGTTCCTATCTGGTTAATATTTTCACAGCTAATATTTAGTAAATAAAAATCAATGAAACATCTGTTCTGTGCATTGTTTGTCAATATTCAAGGAGGCCAAATGGCAGCATTATACCATTACCTTCACTTGCTACCACACGCTGGACAGGAAGCTCTAATATCAACACAAACTGCCTTTGACCACCACACGGGGGGTGCGAAGAAGGCACTCTCAGGTTTTCCTAATGTTCTTCTCTACCTTTGGAAATTGAGTGGCTTAACATAATGCTCCTAAAACTTCACACCTCACATCCCTCCAATGCTGGATGCTCATGCACATGGTAGCATTACAAACAGGCTTATGAAAGACCCCGTTGGAACTGGGGCCTCTTCATTTTCTGTGTAAACCCTGGGGTTTCTGTGCAGTCAGTGATGTGCCAACGTGAACCCAAACAGCTGTTGCACCAGAGTGGCTCCAAGTGCAGGTGGGGAAACAGCTTGTGATATTAACAAGACTAGATCCTTCTTGCGGCTTTCTACAGCCTTTATTTAAAATACAGAAGAAATGCTTTCAAAGACTTATTTATAACTGTATCAAGCACAGATTGCACCAACATTATGCGGCAATGAGCACATGTGTTATTCATACTGATATTAAGTAATTTTTTCGTTTTTGAATAGCCAAAAAGAAAAAAAAAGAATGTTTCCTGAGGATGATTTCAGATAGGAGTTACTAAAATCACATCAGCATAGCTAACTGGTAAAAGTAGCTTTTTTAGAAAAATTTTTTTAAAAATCATAAAAGCAAACAAATGAAAAGATTTAGTATAAACAGGGAAATTGAGACACAGGAAACAAATTATTTTAAACAAAAGTTTCATAGATATCACAGCTGTCACACGTAGTTTTTCTCCTTCATATAAAGATCATAATTAAATTAGTTCAAATGAGCTACATCATAATAGGCTTATATTTTAATTTTTCTTTTATCTCCTCAATAAGCTTTGGCAGCATTTTTAATTGTGAAAACATATTCACTGTTTTCCATGAAGTTCTACTAAACTCCAACTGTGTGTCACAGCCTCTGTTAAGGGTTGTAACCAACAGAAAAACACCCAGGCTATGTGGTTGGTTTTAAGCAATGTGTACTTCTTTGGGAAGACACAAATATTCATTAAGCATCAATGACAATGAAAAGAGGCAACACAAAAAAATAGTGGTTAAGGGCCAAACCATGCAGGCTCAGCCACTTAGCAGATGTGCAATCCTCAAATATTTAAAGTCTTTGCCCTCAGTTTAATCATCTCCAAAATGAAGATCAAAATATTACCTATTTTATAGGACTTTCCTGAGAAACAAAGGATGTATAACAAACAAAGCACTAGAAAGTGATTAGCCACACAGTAAGCACTCGAGAAACAGTAGTTACATCATTCTATGGTAATTCATAAAAAAGGTGCCATTATACAGGATGGCATTGACTGAAGAGCTATAAGGAAATGATCATTTGCATTGCATTACATTGGAAATATTTGATTTAATAACAGAAGAGGAGAACAAACTTCTCAGGTCTGGGGAAAATATAGAACAAAATATAAAACTATGAATGAGAAGAAGATGGACTTTAAAAAGAAAAAAGTGACAGAGTCATAGGAGACACATTTGAAAGAGTGGAATGAATTGGTAGAAAGTCTTCATGCTAGACTGGTAAGTAGACATCAAACGAGGACATAAATGAATAGAGTGAAGGACAAAATTCAAGTTATTTCCTATCCAACATCTTTACTCAGTTATTCTCACCCTGCAATAAAACTTGGTGTTTACTGAAGTGGTCACTTCGTCTGACATCCCAACCACAGTCACTCCCAGCTGAAAACTATTAGCTGTCCACGTCTCTGTTTCATTGTATCTACAGGTTCGCATCACTTTAATTCTGTTGAATCTCCACAATCTCCTCCTTTTTCTACAACTTGACCTTTACTGCTTTCTTCTTTACAGATGCATTTTTAAATTTGGTCATTCCAAGCATCTCAAATCTCAAATGTCTATCTTAGCCTGAAACACACACACACACACACACACACACACACACTCTCTCTCCTTCCCTCCCCTACCCACCCTCAGATTAACTTCCAAGGGAAGTCTGATTTACTGTTGGATGCTCATGGGTTTTAGAGTATTAGGTTGTCATTTATTCTCTTTAGGGATCATTTCTCTTGATTTTAGAAAAATTAAAAATAGTCTCTGATTTATCTGCAAACAGCAGTGAAATTAACAGGTAACAAATCAAAACCATGAAATTAGTATTCTAAGCATGAAATACATATTGTTGTTATTTTACTATTTTTATGTTACTGATTTTTAAAAAATCTTCAGGAAAATCTTTAATAAATCTGTATTTGTCAAAATAATTATTTAAATAATTTTTAAATGGACAGTTAAGCCAACCACAATCATATTCTTAGAGAAAATTCATCTTATCATTGGGAAATATTAACTCACTATTCTTTTACACATAAAGGAGAAACAATTGTTTCAAAATTTTATGGTTTGTTTTAATACTTGAACCAAATATTCTCAAGGTTAAAAATTAACCTAAAAATTACAATAGCATTATATTAAATTTAAAAATTTGATTAAAGCAATTGCCAGAGAAATTTTAAATAGTACTGATTAGATATTTAAAAATAATAAAAAAATATCTACACAGAACTACTAATACTTTCTATTTGACTTTATTACATTTATATTACCAAATTATTTTGCTATCAAAATTGATTGCAAGTATCGGATCCTAAAATGAAATCACTTAAGTTTAAACTTCTTGATACCATATGGTGTCACATCACTTATGCAAAATCATGTACATTATATTCTACGGTAAGAGACTTGATGCCTGTTACACAGATTAGGTTAAACAGAGATAATCCCATTTTTCTAAGGGTGAAATATTAGGCAGTACAAAGTTTGCTTTGTAAATACAATAACCCATGGATAACAAAATAACTAAAAACTCTGAAAGCATAGGTGATTGGTCTTCAAATTTCATTATAAACAATGTAGCTAAATAAAATCTTTAAAAAAGAAAAAAATAGGCTGAAATACTACCAAATTAAGAAAAAATTACTTTCTAAAGATTTGGGTATTCATGAATTAACATAAATTTCTGGGAAGATACACAAGGAAAGGTTGTAATAGATGGATTAGAATTTATTAGGAACAAAACTTATTTATTTCATATTGTTTATCACACAAACTTGTAGCATGTGCTTTATTAATAAAATTATTTTACCATGTGCCACCACATAAAGAAACAGCAATAAAAAGGTAGTGTACAATTGTTGATGGTTTCAAATATCGCTAATATTGCATCCATTTGCATAGAGTGGAGGAAATGGGCACTTTTATATGGTACTGATGGAGCCCTAATGATATAGCTTTTAAGGCACACATACATTTTGAAACAATATTCTAAGTCTACAAATTTCATCAAGGAAAATACTGAAATATAAAGACATAAGCAAAAACATGCAAGAATGTTTACAGCAGTATTGTTTAAATAATCAGTAATTTAGAATGTGTTCAAATGCCAATCAATGGATCTGCGTAAAAATTTCTTACGCAATGGAAAGTTACACAGCCAGGTAAATGAATGGATGTCCAAGTTTACTGTTAAGAAAAAAGAAAGTTACAGAGAACCATAATTAAGTACTAACCAATAATTATTTAAATATATACATATAAATATCAGAAAATTCTACAACCAACCAAACTGAGAACACTGTATCTCTCAAAGATGAGTTTATATAGAACTTCCTTGCCTAGATTATATATTTTGTATTATCAACTCTTTCCTAATGATGAAAAAATAAAAAATAGAAAAACTTCATCGAAATAACTTTAGTACAATTTAATTACTCTAACATCCTACATTTTGCTTCATTCATTCCAGACTATCCATAGCATACCTAGGGAACATGATTAATTTCTGTTTACAGAAATCAATTAGCTTTTTGCCCCCCAAAAATAGGAGGAAAGCACATGAAAAATGTTTATTTTGCTTGTAAGTTTAGACCTAAAAATAATAGAGAGGAAAGACGAGAGAAAGTAATGAAAAATGATTGTCTAGGAAGGTGTTATATGCAATCTCTTAGAAAAGGGAGAAGAGACCATTAGCGATAAAGCAATAATAAAGCGAGCCTCCCCCATCATCTGCAGTTTGCCTGTCCCTTCTCAGGATACTTGTAACCTAATATAAAATGTAAGAATTGCATTACATATCAAATTAATTCAGAACATGACGGGAAGGGCAGATAAGTGGCCGTTGTAGAAATGAATCGAGTTCATGAAGTATTTAATAAGTATTGATCCTGATTTCACCAGGGGTAAGCTGCTTTCTGCTACTTAGTTAAGCACTTTGGAAAGCTGTATCAACTGGGAGGTCAGTAGTTCAACACCCAGTCACGAGCTATTGACTCAGCAGACTTCATGAAATCAAGGAAGGGCATCTCCCGAATCTTCCCCCTTGGCTGTGGACCCCATTTGGAAATTACAATGATCAGATATTTAACTATAAGGGATAGGGTGGGAGTCATCCCTGCCAGTCATTGATTAATGGTATAGAAATAAGCCTATAATTTGCTGATGCCGTAAATAGGCCAAAGAAAGAATATTTCCTGCAAATGCTTTTAAAATCTTTAAAAAGCCACTTAAGTCACTTCTTGAAACTGCATTCCTACTGTTTTTTTCATTCATTCCTCCTTCTCTCTTTTGTTATCTTTAGTTTTATGACGACATCATAGAAACTACATAGTCTCGGAATAACTACAACAAGGATCTTAGGTGCAATGCTACCTCTTCTGCTGAATTTTTAAGCTATGTGCTTATACGTCAGTCTCTTTGGACTTCACTTTGCCACCTGGGCTTTGATGCTTATTAGACTCAAAGCTGACCTAACAGAAAAGGTGACTTAATAGCCCATGCCTCAAAATGTCCTGCAAAAGAATTAGCTAATCTATTAACAACTTTCTAGTTGAACTCTTCTTTCCTCTCCTCCTTCGTTCTGGGATTCCAGACTGGCCCACCTAATCAGAAATCTGAAAGCCATTTTTAAAGAGTGGAGATGTCCTGTGAACAGCTTTTTTGTTTTTCCCCTGTGCCTTATGCCATGGACAATGAAACTCTTGCCTGGAAGCAGTCCTTAGTCTTTCAGTCTTTCAAAGGTCTTATCTTACTTTCATTCATGTGCTTCCCAGATGGTCAGAATAATTGTTCTTACCCAGGTGGTTGTATGCAGTGTATAGCTCTGTAGGATAGTGTCTTAAAAACTGCTACTTTATTAAGCCAGCTGGATCTCACAGTAGATTTTTTTTTTTTTAAGTAAAACCTGTACTAATGTGGGACAGTATAAATACAATGATAGGATGAGCAATCTTACCATCATTACTTCCACTGATAGAGTTCAAATTCGGGTTAATTTGCCTAATGCCTCAAATGCAGATGGGGCGCAGTTATAATCAGTGTCTCCATTTCTTATGTGGTCAAGAGTGAGGAGAGAATAACCTGGGATTTTTAAGGAGCAGGCCTAGAAGAGGAATTCCTTTCTCTCAATTTTTATGCAGTGCTTTTTGTATCTGAAATAAATATTGTATACCAAATTACTTCATTTAATTCCAAGTTTAGGACAGAGCTATTAAAATATATATTTAAAAAGTACCTTAAGTTCCAAAATTTCCTTCAACAATACTTTCCTCCACATTATGCCACTTTGTTCTTTCATTTTGGTTGTGATTTCTTTGGAAAACAATCCCCTAGATATGGCTTATTACTTAGCAGATAAAGAAAACATATAATCCATGTGCAAATGTCACTTATGTGTATGCTAACAATTTCCTTCATGACTCAGACACACAAAATTTTGAACCCTAAAGAACACATGTGCACATATATATATAGACTGTCCGTGTAGTTCTGGTTAGCAGAGGTATCCTACCCTCACCCAAGCATCAGTTGCTCCTTTAATAAGTCAGAATAAAATCTTGTCAATTTTCAAAGTCATGTGGTGATAAAAAGCATTTTGAAAAAAGTCAAAACTGTCATCCAGCTGCCAGGAGGCAGGCATTGTAGAACAAGCAAAGAAAATGTTCTTCTCGAAAACAGTTTAAGTCTTCCCACCAAAACCTGTAAAAGATATTGTCTAGCAACGCAACAAATATGCAACAAATACATTATAAAAAGCACCCTGCAGATTATAACAAGGCAACATTATCATATACTATTTTGATGGAGAAAAGCACTAAGAAGGCATTAATTTTGTCATCTAATAATTAAAGCGATGAAGAACGAGCTTAAATATCTACATTCACACCTTCCAAATAGAATAAAAATTCCAAATTATACCCCTAAATGAACATTTAAAATGTAGAAATGAACACAAAGGAAAAGTAAAAAGGGTGATCAACAACTGCTCTGGGAGAACTTATTTGCTGTCAGAGGAATTACGATATAACTCATGCAAAACAATACAATTAATTTGAGATGGATTTACAACTTTTCACGGCAATCATTAGGTAATGAAAGATGAACGGGGACTAAGAGCAGAAAACGAGAAGATGGTGTAGAAATTCAAGCAGCAGAGCTGTTTTGCTCCAACTTCAGAAAAGAGCCAAGAAGCTAAGGCAGCATTTTGGATTTCTACTTTTGAGTCTCTTGGAGAGAGAGAGAGACTAAGGAAACATGCATGTAACGTGGATTTGAGTTGAGATAAGGAATATATACCTATCTATATATTTATTTATTTTCACACTTCCGACAGGCATTTATCAGAACTAAATTTGAAGTCACTTATTAGAGAGCAGTTACATAGTCTTATGCAATGGGAGGACATTAAACTACCCTGAATAGAGGGTGGTTTAAATATGTTTACACCGAGTATTTTTCCTCTGGGTAACACACACAAGGGAACTTCCCAATATTCCAGCATATAAAGGAAAGCATTCCCTTAAAGCTGTCCCTTAAACTGAAACCATCATGATCCAAGTCTTCCCAAACTGCTATATATAATATGGCATAATTTCAGGTATTTTATTTTGAAAAACAAAACACAGTGCCCAGATAACATGATGGCCTCAAATCATGTCAACTAAAGAAAAAATGTGATGTGTGTAGAGGGCATCTCAGAGAGTTGATTTAAAGATGAGGAGCCAAATATATTTAATGTAGAGTTAGTACTTTTGTAGTGAAATCATCACAATGACAGGTCTAGGTACTGTTATCAATCATTTTAGTGGCAAGAGATATCACCGTGTACATTGACTGGCTATACCTAGCTACTCAGGGATCACAAAAATGAACCTAGGGGACAAAACAATTCAGCAAATGAACAAACAAGTGAGCAATGAACATCAGTTGAAAAAACTGTTCTTTCCACATTGCATAACCTTTCTGAAAATCATTTGACCATACATGTAAGAATTTATTAGTAGGGTCTTTTATTCCATAGATCTCTGTCTGATGTTATGCTGAAACTACACTGCTTTGATTACTGTAGCTTTATAGTAAGTTTTGAAATAAGGAAGCATCATCTCTGCAATTTTATTCTTCTTGGCAATTTACTTTATACCCCATATCCAATTTATGTAAATTATTAAATTGTACATTTCTGAAGTCTTCCAATCTCTGTTTTGCAACACAGTGATGTGAACAGAGAAGTTTCTCTTTAAATGGTTGTCAAGTGACTGGCTAATTTATTAGTTTTTCTCCCAAATCTAAATTCAAAGTAAATTCTTGTTATATTTTACCTTACTTTCAAATCTCTATTTTCCTTATTACGTTCTTTAACAAAAAGTCTTGATTTTCCTCTTTTACATTTTACAAATATTTTAGCAATCTAAAAGCATCGATGGAACTGTTATTTTATGATGTGAAATTTGTTTTAAAAAGTCCCTGATGTCATAAACAAAGGCTAATTTACTATACTTCTATTTAAAGTATCATCATCTGAGGGGTGACTTTAAATAGAATATTTATAGTGATATTAGAAAAAAATGAAAGCTAATATAAATCAAAACATTAAGGTACAAAGTTATCATCCCTGACTGAGAAGAGTGAAAATAGATGAGCAAGAAAGAAGAGACTATTTTTAGCTGAGTTTTAAAGAGAGTTAATGAAATGGAGAGTTCTGGAAGGCAGTTCTCGATGGCAGATGGCCCATCAGGGGAACTGCTGGGAGTCCTAATGCAGTCCTGGCTGGGACGTTGAGGGAGTTGGGACCAAAGCGAAAGCTCTGAAAAAGTAATGATTCCAGAGTCGTAAGTGGTTTTAAAAGTGTATCTATAAAAGTTACATAAAATTCTATAATGTTATCCATAAAAAGTAAAATCCTTGTGATATATCCTCATAGAGAATAGTTATTTTTAAAAAAAACCCTTGTGAACATTTTATATGTTGTGTCAGGCATAATAAAATATTAATAGCTGACCCTAATGTATGTTTAGCATGTCTGGGGGCAGGCCTGGCGACTGCAAGTCAGCTGGGACATGGTGGAGGGCGGGCCCAGGGCGCCTGGCCCTGGGACGTGGTCTGGCCTCCCCTCTCCTGCTTCTGTAGGCTGTTTGTCGGCAGAACCACAAAGCAGCAGCAAGGCCTCTTTTCCTGTACTGTTACTTTTCAAATTTTCCTTTTTTATTGTTTTTAAAGTTAATAGAAACAGATTGCTCAGGTTCAAGTCGAGATTCCACAGAAAGAACATTTCAGAAATAAGAATAAATAGCAAATGAGCAGTTGACTACACATACAAGTTTTAGACAATGCAGCTGAAAATAATTCCTAGCACAACATGTTTTGGGGGTTCTCCAAGAACTCCTGTTTTGAAAAGCGAATTTTGAGCAAAATTCTCTTACTGGATAGAACCAAATTGCTAGGCTTTCTTTTCTATTCACGGCCTATTTTCAAATGTTACCTTTCCCTAAATACGAACATACATGTACTTCATTATCAGAAAATGAATTCAAGAGTAATGGCTATTCTGGCGCTTTCTAGCGTTACTCCTAGTGTTTCTGAGTCCCTGCTTTCCCCATTAGGCAATGGTTTGTCTTGTTAAGTGTGTTTAGCAATCTTTCAAAAGCTGTCAGTGTACAGGCTACTTGACTCCTTGTTGTGGGAGGACAAACTCTAAGAATAATTCCTGACCCTGTGATTTAGTTGAGAACATGAGATATAAATAAAAGAACGTTAAATTGCTTAATGTATGCTGTAAGCAACATATGCTTTGAGTCTTGAATGAAGAAAATCACGGTGGGTTTCTTCTCTCTGATGACTAAACGTTTTAGAGACTTTCTTGTGTTTGTCTGTGTGGGGCATTTTGGTGATAAATTATGTATTTTACTAAGGAGTTCCACAGCTCCTGTTCATTGAATACTTACATGTAACTGACAGCAAGCACTGGGAATTCTAAAGAAACACATATCTCAGAATGTGAACATTTTTAATTGTTAAATTGTTACTTTTAATTTTTTTCTTCCATAAATTAGAATTTAGAAAACATTTTAACCGTACTTTCTTATTATAGCCAGGTTCTGTCTCCTTGCACATGACATGAAGATAAGAAATAAGATATAGTGAGATACATCTTAAAATACAGCAGCTTTGATGAGAAAATGAAAAGTTGTTTCTATTTAATATTCATATTGATTATATTAAGCTTACTTTCAAGTACATTGACTCACCTATGTGTTATATAATTATTAGTCATTCTTTACTAAATTAAGTCCTATTACAGAATTTCTCTGGGGTCTGTTCAGACAGTCATTCTTTTCCTGCTCCTGACAGCCATGACTGGCAGGAAGAAGACCACTGCTTGATTAAAATAAATGGCAGTCAGTGTATATAATATCCAAAAGTCAGCATAAGTTCTTTGTGGACGTTTTAAAAACAGAATCCTCACCCAAAGTTAAAAATATAAAATTTTATTTACTTAAGGCATTCAGATTTAGCAGCTAGGGTTTTTAGAATAAAAGTTTATAGCTCATAACCTTTTTCAGAATGGGAACAAGTTATAGCTTGTATCAGAATTTTTTTTTGTCCTAATGGCAGAGCAGATTAAGCAGGTCAAATCGAATCCTAGCGACTGGGTGATTTACATGGCTATATTTTTAGAGCAACCTCATCACACCTACTCCCACATCACTAAGTAGGGTCATTTTAGACCAGAAATCCGAGCATTAATTTTGGTATCAAGACCCAGTTTTAAATTGACACTAACTAGACAAGTGTCCTTGAGCAAGTAACATTTTTTATGGGTCTAATTATTTTTACTTGTAAAGTAAAGGGACTAGATTATATAATATATAAGACTCCTAAGAACTCACACATTCAGTGTTTCCCTTGGGCAATTATTATGAGAAAAGCAAAGCACCGTTGAAGTATGAGATATGAGAAAAGCAGAGTACAAATTCTTTAAAAATTAAATACTGTACCATGCTCTATTATCCAAGTTTTGTCAACGTAAGCAAACTATTTTCTAATAATAACATAATAAATGCAATATTTACAACAAAGGGCAAAGTAAATTCAGGTTTAAACCACTTGGGACTACATTTCAGCGTTAAGTAATTTACATATTTTTAAAAGTTGTCATTGACCACTAGTGACAAATGTGATGCTCTATGTGTAAAACCAAAGCTATGTGAAGCAAACTAAAAGGAAAACATTTTGATGACACTTATAGGCTGATGCAAAATCCTCACTTATTCCTTGGAGATTTTGGTACTTGGTTCATTGTTTCTCTCTCCTATCTTAGTTCTTGATAGATTATAATGGTCACATAGGTCATCCTTCCAAAATCCTGGCTCTCAGATAGCTTGCATCCGCTCTTTAAATTAAGGTTCTGTACCCCATTACATAGTGTGGGATTTATTACCCAAAAAAGTTTTTAATCAATCAGTACATTTTTTCCATTACCTCGATTTTAGGGATTCTACTCTTGAAACATCACCTTCTCAGATTTCCCAGGAATTGCCCAGCATCAACAATATTACTCTTTCTTGGAACATGTAAGCCATTATCCTAGCATGTGTCCACTAGTTTTCAACTATTTTTTGTCTTACATTCCATCTTTAGCCAATTTAAATTCCATGGTCCATCATCTCTTGCATCTAGCCTCAACTCTAATACTCCCACCCATGTCACTGCCCGGAAATTCCCCAAATCCTAGTTCAATTTAATTCTCTTTTTAGTCTCCTATCACTGGACGGGTGAATGATGTGGAGACAAGCACAACCAAGTTAACTGTTGGAACACCAAACAATATATAATTTGGGGTAGATCGATGCTATTTCTTCAACTCAAGGACATGGCATCACATGCTTCTCTGCTCTTCTATGCCATTTAATTTGCCCTCTTTGTCACATCATTCTGATTAACATACAGCACGATCTAATATCCGTGATTTTAACATGTCACTCAACTAAAACAAATCTCGTGAAAGAGCTGTCATGTCTGCTTGCTGGTCCATGAGAAACTCCGCATTTTCACCTCCCCCACTACCCCTCACATCTTGTCTGCAATCAATCCTCTTGTAGCAATCTGCTCAAAACACACGGGCTCCCCCACTGCTTCCAAAAGCATCAAACACGTTCCCACATCCAGACCTTTGCTCTTACGGTTCCTTCTCCTTTGAAGACTCTTACCCCACATATCCCTGGAGTCCCGCCTTCCTCTTCCTTCTGATATCAGTTCAAATGTCATCTTCTCACTGACAGTTATCTTGACTATTCTATATAAAGTAGTCCCTACAAAGCCCCATCCCACCTTGGCACCTCTATTCGTTTGCTGTTGCATTATTATATTGTATATCATTAGTACTATATTACATAGCAGATATCGCAATTCACTACACAATCATTTTTTTCTTTTTTTTCCTTTTTTTTGTATCTAAAGCCCTAAGATATAAGCTCTTCAGGTATGTGCAACCTTTTGGCGTCTCTGGGCCACACTGAAAGTAGAAGAGTTGTCTTGGGCCACACATCAAGTACACTGTGACATGTAGTAACAAAAAAAATTCTCCTAATGTTTTCAGTAAATGAACAGTTTTCTGTTGGGTCACATTCACAGCCATCCTCCTGCATGCACCCTGCGGGCTGCAAGTTGCACACCCCTTCAAGGGACTTTGTTTTGTTTCGTGGTGATTTCTTAGCTCCTAATAACAGTATCTAGCACATAAAATATTTATGATGTGTTACAGAATTGTACACCTGAAACCTAAATAATTTTATCAACCAATATCACCCAAATGAATTTAATAACAATTTTTAAAACCTGTGTAATATAACAGCTAATGAATAATGTGTTTAGAAAACATGTGCATTTTGCACACATTTTTTTAAAAATCTAGACGTTGCTCTACACTCTTGAATGAGTTATGCTATGTGCTGAATAAAAGAAGCAGGTCTTTGCCCCTTTTCCTTGAGGCTCCCACTGTTAGACGGTATCTTGTTTTTCTGATTTTTACCTTAGTTTCAGTGGGAGGCAGACAATTATTTTCTTTCACTTGCCTTTTCAAATGAAAAGAGTGTGAATGTTCCTTAAACCGCGTCTCATCTTCAGTCTTATCTGCATGACACTGACCGCGACTTGCTTCTGCTCTCTCTTATTTCGGATCCCTGTCTGCTTTAAGCTCAGATTCCAACTGTCTTTAGAAAACACATGTTCTACACAAATCCCAGGAGCTCTTTCAGATGGCGTTGCCTGTCGTTTCTGGACAGACTGGCTCCCTGCCTGATCCCTGAACCTAGAGTCCCTCACTCTTTTCTCACTCCTTTTAATTTTCTTCTTCTCCCTTGGAGTCTGCTTCTCATTCAAGCTGGCCCACCTTTCTAAGAATTCAGCTTCTGCTTTTCTATAACCCTCACCCCCACCCCCTCAATCAGTCCCCATGTTTTCCTGGGTTGACAACACCCACACTTTCAAGTATAGCTCAAAGTGGCAGAGGGCTGAGAAGCACAAATAGATTTGGGAGATATAACCTATGAGGAAGACCAATGCTCACTGTCTTTGATTCTTAGAACAGGATTTTTCTTTTTCCTTAACTTTGGCCTTTGCAGTCGTTCCTTTTGCCTAAGACACTCTTCTTCTGTTGCTCACTCTTATCCTTCAGGCCTCAGCACAATTACTGTCTCCTTAGAGAAGCTCCGCCGGCCACTCTAGTTCAGGTGATTCCATTCTTTTAATCTGGTATATTGATTTCTTAGGTAATCCTTACCAAAATATTTCAGCATGTTGCTTATCTATTTATTTGACTTCTTTATTATTCTCGACCTTCCCCACTAGAATGTCATTTTCTGGAGAAATGAAATCTTGCCCTCTTTCTTCCCTCTCCCTGTTACACTCAAGTATAATTCAAGTGAACAGTATGCACTCAATAAATATTTACTGAATCAGTTAGTTGATTTCTTTCTTCTCTGCTCACTTACATCACTGCTCCAGTCTAGTTATTCGAAGATTTGTGTTTTCTTTAGCATTGAGGGATATATTTTCATTCCACTATTTTACAATATTATATATCATGGTAAAATACAAACAAGTCTAGTGGAAGAGCTAAAGTGTTTTCAAATACTTTTACTAGAAGTGCAACTGCGAAATACTACCACCGAGCAACAAAGAAACTCAAGCATATAGAGAAAAACGTGTAACTGCTGAGTGCTCAAGGCATATAAGGTTGACAAACAGATGCCAGGGTAGCCCTTCTGTTTATAAATGATTGAGTCTTGGTATAAATTGAATTATATCCCACTAACAAAAAAAATGTTGAAATCCTAACCCTTAGTGCCTCAGAATATGACCTTACCTGGAAATAAGGTATTTACAGCATTAATAAGTTAAAATGGGGTCATCAGAACAGGCCCTCGTCCAATATAATTAGCGTCCTCAAAAAAGGAGAAATTTGGATACAGAGACAAAATGCACAAGAGAAGGAGAATGTGAAGACACAGGGGAAAGACCCCCATGTGCCCACAGACATGCATCTATAAGCAAGGGATTGCCAAGGATTGCCAGCCAACACCAGAAGCTAGGATTGGCAAGGAAAGCATTCTCCCCTAGAGCCTTCGGGGGGAGTACGGCCCTGTGGACACCTTACTTTCAGACTTCTGTCCTCCGGAACTGTGAGACTGTACATGTCTGTGCTTTGAAGCCACTCTGTGTTTTGTTTTATAATGGCAGCCTTAGGAAACAGACACGAGTCCTCACCTCTGCCTGATCATGGAGAAACAGAAGAATACCAAGCAACAGGCAGGAACTTGAAACCTCCTCATTACCACATTCTAGTTAAGTTTAAATATAATGCTAAAGCCTTTTAAATAATTTGACTTATAGAAGTAAAAAAACTGTACAAGCACCCTTAATATAAGACCATTTTTATGTATGTCAGTTAAAAAGAATTTACCAACTAATAGTTCTAGTAGAAATCAAAATATCTACTGCTTATCTACTTGTCTTATTTCACACACACAAAAAAAAAACTTCTCATATTTGCAGCGCTTTACAGATGCAGGCTTTGCAAATTATGTGTTTGTCAATTAGCCCACAGAAATAGTACAGTTTTTTTCTTCTGCATGGGCAAATGCTTGACCTAACTCAAGTGTGTTGTTAAAACTAAATTAGATAGTGAGCACTAAAGTCTTTAGAAATATCAAGTAAAGCATTAGGAAAGTGTATAGAGTATTGTGATTACTGAACTATTTAATATGTGGAATTAAAAATATTCTTCAAAAGTAATTTGTCTATAGAATATATATTAACTTTAAAAGTTGGCCTTATCTTTAAAATGGTATTTTACTTGAAAAAGAAATCATTATTGAATAAGATTTACTTGCATGCTTTCTCTTTATGCATGTCTTTTTTTTCACTAAAGAAACCTATTATTATTTGGTGGAGGGATTTTTCTGATGTGAAAAAATAAAAGAGTATAAAAATGTTAAAGACTAAGACTCAGATAAAAACAGTAATCAAATATAGCTTCAAAATCACTGTCATTTACACAGAAATCTTTTATTTGACTTACTTGTATTTGCCTTAATCATGCCTCAAAAAAACTCAGTTAAATCAAAACAAAAAGATCTAGAAAAGTGAAATTAGGCAATATTGATTTTTCTTTGTTTCTCTTCTTAGAAGAAGAGTTGGATGCCAACACTATTTTCTAAATTGTTTATTACAATCTGATTCATTGAGTGTACTGTACAATCTCCATCTAAACATTTGAGGAGATTACTAGTTGACAAACATGACTCTGTCCATCATTAACTGGGTTGGAAAGACCTGGAAATTTAAAAAAAAATAAAACCCAGTCATTTTGAATCCCTAGTAGAGACACTGTATTATGATTCTACATGTTTCAGGTCCCGGCCAACCGTCTCTCAACTCCCCATCTTCCTCTCTTCCTAGTCCAGAGCTTCCACAAATGCAAACACCACCTTAACTTCTCTTGTAAACATTTGTAAAAACTACCAGCTTAGCCATCACCTATCGCTGACTCTCTGTCTCCCCATCTTGTACAAGCTCCCTTTCTGTGCATTCAAATTCTCTTCCTGAGAAAACCGAAGGTGAAATCCAGCTTTCCTCCGACTGCGGAGCCCCTCTAGACCAGGTGGCCTCTTCTCTTCAGTCCTAATTCCTGGCCGAGGAGGTATCCATCTTGAATCCCCATTGTTGATCTCAGGGAATTGTGCAAAATTAAATTTCTATTTGTAGAGATAAGGTGACCAGTGGCAGAACATGGTCGACTTACCCAAAACTATTTTCTTCCCAAACCCGCTTCTTCTTTATTTCTATCCCTTAAAGGGAAGACACACTGTTTAATGGCTAAAATTGGAAGACGTAATTTTTCTAGTAACTTTTGATGATACATAATGTAAGCAAATTGTTACAGGAAAGGAAAAGTAGTATACTAAAATAAAATGTAAGAAAGATATTGAGGATAAATTTAGTTAATAATATATTGCTGACAAAGAAAAGAGTGGATGGTAATTATGATCTGAATCTCGGGTAAAGGGCTTAAATTTATTGTTTCACATTTATTATGGGCTGAGTCCAAGCCAATCTAAGATCTTAAAACATCTCATCTGATTTAAGACATATGATCACTCAAGGTAGGAAAATAGATTTGTGTATGTAATTTACATGCTCTTTAAATTATTGCATAATTTTTACAAGAATTATTCTTGAGACCAGGGTTAATGATAGAAATGAAGATATATTGATAAAAATATATTTATTTATGTCAACATGGTCTTCTGAAAGACACAGCCCACAAATCCTAAGAGGTAATAATTATTTATTTGATTATTTAAGCAGTACCATGCATTCGGTAGGTCTCAAAGTATGCATTGGCTATATTTAAAAAAAAAATAAAATATACAACTGACAGCCAACACAACAACCCAAGAATTAAAAGTATTTAAAACCTCCAAGCTTATTTTAGGAGCTAATGGAGGACGGTAATTGCCAAGTTGGCTTCTAACACAGTTACTAAATGTGGCAACATTAGTGTTTTGTATACATCTCCTAAATGCATTTGAGATTATTAAGATGTATAGCTAAACAGATAATATTTCTCATACTCTCAATGCATTAAGCTTACTCTCTCCAGGATTAAAGTTTACTAGTGACAGTTATCAAAAATAAAAACAAATAAACAATTTGCTAGCCATCAGTCTTGTGCTAGTTCAGGGTTACATATTGACTCTTGTAACATTCCTAGGAGGTATCATGTTTATTATTACCTCCATTTGGTTTGTTTTCATGTATACAAATGTTAGAACTTTAGTTACCAACATGCGCCTCATTGTGAAAAGGAAAAAGTGGTGGCAGATCTGACCCAAGGTCACACAGTGTGTTATTCAGTTTAGTGTCCATGTAATAACGGCCCACTTGGGTACTGTTTATCCAGATATTTCAGCATTGTAGAAACTTAAGGAAAAAAAAGTCCAAATATGATTGAATATAACCAGGGACAATGCAAGGCATTAGGCTTAAGCAAAAAAGAATTGGGGAGAGGGGAGCAGGAGAGGCCATAAAATGAAAGCCTGCCTTGTGAATCATAGAAATGAATAACAAATAGAGCAAATGCGCTTTCTGCTTTTGTAAAATTTAAAGATACAGCTATCTTTTCGGAGAGGGTGCATGAAGTACTTCCACTTTGTGACCTCTCAAAGTCCCTTTTATCTCACAGAGTCTCTGATTCTATAATGACTACCGCTACAAATAATATTAGCTGATGGATAAGCAATAGACAGGGGAAAAGAAGGGAAATCACCTCAGACAGCGATAACAGAGAGTGGAATTAAGTCACCGTTATCCAGGGCAGTTCCACCTTTCAAGACATCACTTCTGTAAAGCTCCTAAGAGAAAAGGGAATTTTTATAAAAATGTTTCATATTAATTAAATTCCATATTGTATCAATCCATCACCCAGTGTATTATAATCATATTACGGGGAACAATTTGTCATTCAGGAACTTGCCAACAATCCCAGTAGCAATGGTCTCTTAGAAACAGATCTCAGGAAGGTAGATAACAACAGGCATGTGTTGCCTGGGAACAGAGATTTTTCATTTCCCCCACTAGTCTGAATAGCCAGTTGGTTTATTTGAGAACAAAAGCACAACATTCAATATCTTATGAAAGACACCTACATAAAACCCTTTAAAAACGAATGGTTTCTAGGCATAATTTGAAAGACGTGTTGAAGTATGAAGCCAGAGTATAAAATCAGCCACTTTATCAATTCATACTGGTGCTTAGCTGTAAAAATTCAATGGGATACTAGGAGGCAGAAAGAAGGCAAAAATGTCTTCAGGAAAGAAAACTTATTTGGGAAGGAAAAACTATGTGTAAATTCACAAGGGCAGAAATTGGGGAGTAGAGTATAAAGGGGTATGGAAATGTATACAGAGGCATATAAACAAGTAATTAGTAAGCCACATATGCTTGGATAAATAGCAGTTATTATATTACTTATAAGTGATATTCTAATAGAGAGAATTTACTTCGATCATTTTGGGCCTCGCAAAGGTGGGAATACTGAGTAACTTATGTCTACGGGTAAAATGCAGAGACCACAAACATCTGGAGACCGCTGAATGCTTGTGATAGTGTAGGAACAGTCTTTGGCCCGACTTAGCACTGTGTCACAGTGGTGAAGAACCTGGTCTCTGGAGTTCTAATAGCCTTGATTAAAAATCCTGACTCACCCCTCGAAACAATGGAAACCATTTATTTGCAAAGACATATGCAACCCTATGTGCATTGTAGCATTATACATGGTGGCCGAGACCTGCAAACAACTGAAGAATCCTTCAATAAGTGATTGGGTAAAGGAAATGTGGCACATATATACAGTGGGATACTACTCAGCTATAAGCAAAGATGAAATATGGTCATTTGCTACAATGGGGATGGACCTTGAGAATATCACGCTAAGCAAAATAAGTCAACAGAGAAAGTTAAGAACCACATGACTTCGCTCATATGTGGGATATAAAACTGAAAGCAACAAATGAACAAAGAAGAAGGACAAACAAAACTCACAGACACAGACAACAGTACGGTGGTCACCAGAGGGAAGGGGGTGGGGGTAGTAAATGGTAAAGGAGGTCAAATACATGGTGATGGCAGGTGATTTGACTTTGGATGGGTGCGCTCAGTGCAATGTACACCCGAAACCTGTATGATCTTATTGACTGATGTCAGCCCAATAAATTAAATGAAAAGAAAAAAATAAGGAAAAAAACCCCAAACAAGCAAACAAGCAAAATCCTTCTTTTGGCACTGTGGAAATTTATTTATTACACCCCGAATGGGCTTGTTACGGTTTATGCAGTGTGGGAAACAAAAAATACAGCCTTCAAAAAGGTTCTGGTGGACTTTCAGCCCTTTTGCCTATGGGATCCTTTCTCAACATTTACACATATTTATATATTTTCGATAAAATTGTATTTTTATGACCATGTTGAAAAAACAAGACTACTGTAGCATGTGAAGATATTTTCATCAGCCTAAAAGTTCAATTTTTTTTTCTGATTTAAAAAGAAATTAGAACATCTTCATGGGCCTTAGGCACTATGCCCATTGTGCCTAATGGCAGAGCCACCCCTGCCTGTCCCCACCTCATACGCTTACAACCTTCGGTGCCTTATCCTACTCTCTATGCCTAAGCTTTGTCATCTGTAAAAAGGGAAGATACACATAGGACTGATATCACTGGGTCATTGTGCTAATGTTAGTACATGAATCCATCCTGGAAGATGGGGCAGGGCTGAAGGTAGATGGGGTAGAAGAGGGTGAGAAAAACACTTGCTAGACCAGGTTGGGAAATTGGAGCAGAGCTGGAATCTCTAAACACAGTGTGTCTTGTCCTTTGACTCACTGACTATGTCTCTGCCCATTTATATGCGGCTATTTTTCAAATGCAGCTTCTTTGAGTAAAAATTATATATATATATAATTTAAACAAGTAACTGATTCCATACTTCTATCAGTACATTTTATCAAACAATGCTGAAAAAAGCAGTTATTCTTAATGTTGGATTTAAAGAAAATAATTACAATTAAAGAAAGCAATCGTTGTTGTAAGGGAGATTAATTGGAGGATTATGAAGTCAAAGTGTATAAATAAACATTTAGAATTAAAAGAGACCATACTTCTTTAGTGAAAGTCACAAATTTTGCAGCTAATGTAACTGAGTCTCTCAGAAGTTTTCATAATGTCATGAATTTGGGTTATAACTCAAATCTTCTGACTCTTCCCTGTAGAGTTCCACCTCACTCCACACCGAAAGAAGAGTAGTTCTGAGAGAAAGATTTATGAAATGGCAGTCAAACTGGGGGCTTTTGATAGAAGGAAATATTTTCATTAATTCAAAAATATTTAGCCCTAGCTGGTGTGGCTCAGTGGATTGAGTGGTGGTCTGTGAAACAAAGGGTTGCCAGTTCGATTCCCAGTCTGGGCACATGCCTGGGTTGTGGGCCAGGTTCTCAGTAGGAGGCATGAAAGAGGCAAACATACATTGACATTTATCTCCCTCTCTTTCTCCCTACCTTCCCCTCTCTCTAAAAATAAATAAAATCTGAAAAAATAAAATAAAAATATTTATTTTACTGTTAATGCGCACATTAATGCTTGTGCAGTATCGAAAGAAGACATATTACTACCTTTAAGGAGCTTCTGGTTCAGTCATTCAATAAGTGATTAAAGCAACATTTGTATCATTGTAACTGTGTTAAGTTCTATGAAAGGGAAGCATAGTGTCCCAGGAAAGGGGAAGAGCACATGGTTGCTCTTCCATGGTTGGAGAATTCAGAGATGCTTCCTCGAGAAGGAAATGGGTAGCAGAACACAGACCTGAAGGTTGAGATCAGGGGAAAAAAAAGGTAGTAGAGGGTATTCCAGCCAGAGATTGTGAAGTTGCATAAAAGGGGAAGGCACAGTCATTCCATGGACTGAAGAAAAATAAGTCTCAGTTGGCTGGGACCTTGTGGTGAGGAGGAGAGTGGGCCAGATGGGGCCAGATGAGGCCAGAGGGCTGGGTGGCAGCCAGACCATCCAAGCACTTTTAGAATTTAGACTGGTGTGGTTGATTCCAAGCACAGGGGGCCACCAGGAAGTATTGCCGTGAGGTGAGAATAGACCAGATCAAAACTGGCGGTAGTTTGTGGTGGGCTGGTAACAATAGTGGAGCTGGAGAAAGAGAGAAGGAATTAAAAGTATCTCTAAAGGTAAATATACAGGATTTGGTTTCTGATTAGAAAAGGTTAGAAGTGTGAATGAGTTTTCAAGTATGACTCTGCTTGTCTGATCCAACTGACTGGTGAATCAGGCTACCTTTTTAAAGAGGATGTACACCTTAATAGGAATGAGAAGTAAATGTCTTTTTTTTCCATGTGTTTTTCCCCCTTTACTTCCTCTTAAAAAGTTGGTTTAATAGGATTAAGTGAATCCAAGAAGGAGCTTGGAACACAGGGATACAATTAGATAGTTTAATAATGATTTATTACAATGCTGGCTTGTGTTTACTGGTGTGTGCTATTTGCATGACCCTTTTCTAGGATATTTACTTGAACATGACATTTATGTTTACTCATTTAAATCCTTAATTAATGTGAAGCTGACACTACTTTTATTCTTATTTTACAGAGGAGGAAGCTAAAACACAGAGAAGTCAAATAATTTTAACAGCATGGAAATGATCAAGAAAAATTTCAAGTTCAAGTTCAAAACTATCAAGTGGTCCTGCCTCTCTCAATGAACCCCTCTAGTTTGATCTTACACAAAACATATAAAAGAGGCCTTAATAACCCCCTAAGGCTCAAATCCAATGTGTTAAAAGGCTGGATAAGAATTTGGGGCTGACACTCCACATAACACTAAATAGTGGGACTGCTTCACTGTATTCTTGGGACCAAGAAGCACTGTAGTAGGTCCCTGGGTTGGTAAGAAATGGAAAGATCTGTGCTACTGGCTTAAGTTCTTATAATAAGTATCACCAAGGTGAGTATGTGAAATTCTTTTTTCAGCTCCTTTGTAACTGCAATGTCAATCAAGAGCCTTCAGTTTTTATGGAAAAAAAAAAAGAGAAAAACCTAAACATCAGCAAATTAATGAACTTCCCTTTTTATGAAGAAAGGAGATATATTATTATTGTTTGGTAAAATCTTGTAAAATCATTAATCCTGTTAAAGCATGAAAAACAGAGACCTGTGATCTCTGTCCTCTGTGGAAGATACATGAGAAATTATCTTGCTTAAAAGAATAGTGATATCTTAAGGTACTGAATTGTTCCATTTTATTACCACATGAATTCCATGTAATCCGTTCTTAACACAGCACTTTGCTATAATGCATTTCATGGTTCATCGACAAAAATGATCCTTCAAGCCAGGTAAATAACGGTATATGTCATGTATGTGTTATCTGATTCTGAGCCAAGCCTTGAGCAACTGAGTTAGTTAAAATTTTAGTAGAAAATGCAATTCATAAGTCAGATAAGGGAACAGGCCAAGTAACATGTCTGCCCACAGTATCCTGCTGTTCCTACGTTTGGTGAAAAAGCAAAAATGAACAGAATGGAGAAATAAGAATGCACCATGCACAATGTGCAGTCCTTTCTTGCTAACTGCTTTTAATGAAAACGGTTCATCAATAATTATCAGGTACCAAGCAGAATGTACATGAAGCCTACTTTCAATTTACACTGTTAACTTGGAGATTACAGATACATTTCTCTGACGAGGAACAGCATAAACATCTGAGTGAGACCTCACTGTTCACAGAAATCTGTCTCTGAAGGACATAACCTTTTCTGTCATGATTGCAAATCTCATTGCAGAAGGAGAAAACGAAATCACTTGGGAATGCTAGAAAAGACAGAAAACTTTAAACCAAATGCCACTCATAACACCAGAAAGCGGAGAAAATGATGTGTTGGCTTTGATACAAGAAAACATCTATGACATTATCTATCATTAAGTCGAAAAATCTGTCAGGTATGTTTTCCTTACGATGATGGTTTTTTAACGAAGTTTGGGATTGAGCTGTTTAAGTAATAATTGGCACCTATATCAATTTAAACAAACTTTTCGGCCCAGCTGTAAAACTTAGACAAACGAGAGCACCAGAGTTCTGGATCCCACAGTTGTTAGTGGGATAACTAAACGAACCACAGGAAACCTTTTGTACCTTCCTAACCTTTCCTGCCTCAGTTTACCCTGGCCCTACTGTCTCGAGACCACACAGTCAGCTCCAGCATGACTACCAGCCAGTTAGCCACCACCTCTCCAAAGATAAAAGGTAGCATCAAAATAGAAAAAGTCACCCTGGCTGGTGTGGCTCAGTGGATTGAGTGCCAGCCTGCTAAGCAAGGGGTCGCTGGTTTGATTCCCAGTCAGAGCACATGCCCCGGTCGCAGGCCAGGTTTCCTGGTGCGGGATGTGCAAGAGGCAACCACACATGGATGTTTCTCTCCCTATCTTTCTCTCTCCCTTCTCCTCTAAGAATAAATAAAATCTTTAAAAATATAGAAGAAGTAAGAAGATATTATAGGGAGAGAAATAATGTGGAGAAAAATTTGTGTTCGTTGCCAAGAACCTATATCATTTTGTGTACACAAACACAGAACACAAATGAAATCCAAATTTAACTGCACTAAAATCACATATTGGAAATTTGGCAATAAGTTTTTCTGTAAATATTTTCTTCTCAGAAGGTGAGACCTGATTATTTTTTTCTCATTTATAAAATACAAAACATTACTTTTATGCGTATTCATGTTTTCTTTGTCCATGGTTCCTAGTTTTACAATAGCATGTAAAATAGCAGTGACTTAGATCAATCAGAGAAGCTGATGCTTCAGCCAAATTAACCTGCACTCAGAGCAAGAGAGAACATGAAAAGCTTCAGAATTCTACTTTCAAAAGCTTCTGAGAGCACTGTGTGATAGCAGACTAATGGTTATAGGAGTTCAAACATTCATACAAAAATGTGTGAGTGGATATATGTGTTTTCCCCAAATTCCTGATTGCAGTTCATGTTTGAGTTTATAGGCAATCAATGTTTATTTTATTTTTTTGTTGTTGTTTTGTTTAACTTTAGAGTAATTGGTACTTCATGTCATGCCCACTTAAATCTTCCAGTGAATAGTATTATATAGTAAAATAATATTTTGTTTTTACTTAGCAGTACCAAAATTACAGTTATAATCACCCATTAATTCACTGATCAATTGTTCTCAGGGCAAAATTTTTCTGGTATAAATTTGTGACACTAAGAAAATAACATTTTTCACTTTAAAATTAAGTTTGGTACAATCATTAAAAGTCTCTTTATCCAAAAATCATATTTCCGGGCCTTATGTTTCCCAAGGGCTTCTCAGCTCTGACACTTAAGTAATAAATCATATGCTTGTGAAGCATCAAACATTTTACTGTTTTCATGATTTTTTTCCTTAAGAGATAACTTTTTAGATTGTTAAATATTCTGCCAGATGCCGCCACGTTAATCAGTGGCTTTGCGCATTATTAGAACAGTTCTCCAATATTATTGTCATCTACTTGATAAAATCCTGTGGCTTTATGCAAGATTTACAGTGCAGCTTCACAGTCGTAATACTCTGTATTTGTATAATGTTGCCAAATTTCAAAATTAAAAATTGGCAAGAGAGATAGAACTGTTCAGGCAATAGTTGGTCTTCTCCTGTGAGAAGACATATTTAAATGAAGACCAAATGTATAAGTGGTCATTTATCTAGTCAAGTTGGTTCATATTGTGATGGATTTTAAGCCTCCAATTCAGCAGTCAGCAAACTTCTTTTTCAAAGTGTCCAGTAGTAAATATTTTTGGTGTGTATCATGAATACTATCGTACTTCACTCAGTCATTGTAGCCTGAATGCAGTCATACACATGCATCAAAAAATGAGAATGACTGTGCTCAAATAAAAACTTTATTTACAAAAACAAGTGCCAGGCTGGATTTTGCCCACCAACCCTAATTTGATGACCCCTTCTCTAGTTTAATAAACACTCAGATAATAAATCTATTTAAAGCAATTACTGAGGATAACTAGGTTTCTCACACATACATCTATATCTATATCTATCTATATCTATCATCTAGCTATACTTATAGATGGAAAAGCCACCATTAGCAGTTGTAAGTGGGGTGGGATGGAGCCTCAGGGGATCTCGAGGGTGGGGCAGGTGTCCCTTCATGTGGGTCACCCATCAAATAAGCCACTGACTGGTGCTGATTAAAGCACAATTAAGGAGTTAGTCTATCGATTTAGAATGAGATTCTTCTCATTCAAGAAATAATTTTTTTCCCTTCATCTATAACTTGAGAAACCAGTGATGTATAACACTGAAAAATAAAAACTATTATCAATTGGCATCACATCATATAATTTGTCAAAAGCAGAACATTGATCTCACATTTTATACTTACCTGGCAGGGGAGATACCATGATCAAAAACACTGATCTTACATTTTATGCAATATACCACTTACAACATGCCAGACTATGACTTAAGATACAGAAATTAGAAAGATATATGTAGGTATGGCTATAGATAGTGATATCTACATACATCTACTGATCAATGTACATGTATATGTATACAGACATTAGGCATATATATATACATGCATTTGAATAAACTATTTTAATCCACAAGACAACTCTATAAGGCCTACACTGTTATTATATACACTTTCCAGATGTACAAATCAAGTCCCTAAGCACTGACACAACCGTTAATCGGAAGACCCAATGTCTAGCTCAAGAACCCACCTGCTACTACTATGTTTTTCACTGCGTTAATGATTAAGCATTTTATTCTCTTCCCAAACCCCAGCTCCATTAAAAATATCATTTTCAAAGACAATGCACAAAATCTGCCTAAACTAGATCATACAGGTTTAAAGAGTTCATACAAAAGCACTTCCACTCATATTAGCATTTATGACAAGGCAAAATCTTTTCTGCAAGGTGGCCAGTGCTGGCACGTCTGTCTCCCCCACTTTATGGTACGATTGTTTTCAAGACATCCCATCTCCCAGTTACACTCCAAGCACTTTTTAAGAATTAAAATGACTTGAATAAACCAGCAAATTAGTCATCAGAATGAAATGCTAATCTATTATTCCCTTATATTTGGCATTATCAGAAAAAAAAAAAAGACAACTCATACGAACAGGAGTATATATTGAATCTTTTCCAAACAACTAAATGCCAATGTATGTCCTAGAGTCAATACACATTTCAGATCCAACATCTCTGACTCCTTTCAGTTAATCCAGTAAATTTGCATAACCAAAACAACCCTTCCCTCTAGGTTTTCCAATTAATAGGGATTTAGTATGTTTAGAAAATATCTGGTGGAATTTAGTGAAACAGCCAATTATAAACCAGGTGTTTCAATTGTATAAATAGCGTAAGATGTGGACTGCATTAATCATGGCAGGTCTTTATCTCAGCTCCAAACTATCTAACTGAAAACGCAATAGAGTATTGCCTGTTTCCTCAACTTTATCTAGACTGTGTTTGTACATCCAATTACATTTTTAAAGGATAGAATGGAGATCTCTCAGGCATGTACAGCTCCTTGGTAATCATAAATATAAGATGGTATTAATAATAAAATGTTATTTCCATTC
This sequence comes from Tonatia bakeri, assembly GCA_004024845.1. Lineage (NCBI taxonomy): Eukaryota > Metazoa > Chordata > Mammalia > Chiroptera > Phyllostomidae > Tonatia > Tonatia bakeri. Next base: position 254,036 of record PVIA01000169.1, read on the forward strand.
ATTTTTCTCATTAATTCACTCTTTTAAATTTTGTATATTGCAATGTTTTTTTTCCTTTCCCCTGTTACAGATGTTTGGATTCTGTAATCCCCCGAGGTATCAGTAGCCTGTGTATCCCATCTGCAGTGATAAACATAGCTGGTGATTAGAATTTCATACAAAGCAAAATACTAATACATCATTAAGCCTACAAAATATTTAGTCCTCCATATGTTGTTTGTGTTTCAGATTTCTCAAACACTTTGCTATAAAATACAATTCAGAATAAATAATAGATAAAAGTAAAGTCAAGGAAAAGTAATGAGCATGTGAATTGTTTTAACTTCTCTGTTGTATACTTTATTTGAATAAAGTATACCATTCACCTCTCAGTATTCCCTGTGCCCTTGACATGAAATCTGAATATTCAGAGTATATGAGGTTTGCAGAAGATACTGATTTTAATAATACATTTGGCACTAAATTGACCTTAACTGGAGATGGGTGGGGAAAGCTCATCAGAAGCTCCTGATTGGGCATCACCAGTCATCTTGCACAAAGCAAACTCTGTATTTTCTGCAGTCTGTGCAATGGATGTAGGATTCTGTTTTGCTATAGAGTTTAAATGCAACTTCATGTCTTTTTGCAACCTTTAAGAAGTAAAGCAATTATTAGGCAAAACCTATGTAGATTCTAGTGTGCATAACAAGCTGACAAAGCCAAAAGGTGAAATGAACCCAAAATAAGAAATTTCAACAGCAAGAGTAGAAAGCTAGAAGGAAAAAGATTTTTTTTTTTGTGGTAGCCCAGTATTTGATTTCTGCCTTGGAGACAGTGTTGCACAAGCCACAGGGGCAAAACTACACCGACTACGTGAGGCAGGAGTGCTGGACCAGCTCTCCAGTTTGGATTGTCCGGTCATTATCAGCAGGTAATATGTGAGTTTTTCGGCTCTCACGTTAGAGCCATGTACTTTTCTACCAGCTTTCTTGGCTACCGCCTTACATCCATTCTACTTACCCCTTTTCTCTTTCCTGAGTTCATTTTATCTGCAATTACTCCAACCTGGGAATAGAAGAGTAAACACTGGAGAGAACAAATGGGCTGGGCTCCTCCAGGGTAAAGGCATGAATGACCCAGTATTTTACCCGACCAAGGAACACAAAGTCAAAAGACTAAATCTAGGAGACCTTGAAACTGGTACAATTTACTTAGAAATATAAACATAAATATGACCCTGGAGATTAAACCATTTAATATTTTTCTCATTTAATGAAGGCTGTGGACCTCCTGAGTGCTGCCAGAGCACAAATATCTTAGAAGCATATTTTCTGTAAAACCAAATTAACAAAAAATGGGAAAGACCTTTCAGGTCAGTCAGACCATCCCATGGAGACCACGGAGGGTAGTCGCCTCGAATAAACACGCCAGCATTTGGTCCCCTCGAGTGTTAGAGTTCCCTAGTGTTAGGCCAGCTTCTGACCTTTTATTTACAGTGTTATTCATTATTCATATTTTATTAAATATTTAAAATGCCACCTATTGTATTTGATGACTATTATGAGAAGAAAAGGTCTCTCTGTGCTTAAGATCTGGCTACTTAATATCCCGGACTTGGCATTAATTATCTGACACTTCCTTTCAAAAATTCCTGAGGCTCCACGCTTGCATTTCACAGCAGGCAGGTGCAGAGCCCTTCAGCAGAAACCACACAAGGCCATGAAGACAGTTACACTCAGGAATTCGTTCTCTCAACAGAAACTTCATTCATTCACTCAGGAAACCATCATTTCTCTCACTTCCTCAGGAATGCCACTGATAATGGATAGTAACAAGTATATACAACAGGTGAAAAGTAAGGCATTTGTAAAACAAAGAAACAAAAACCACCCCAAACACAATATCACTTCTTTCATAGAAGCGGTTTTTAGCTTCTTCCAATGGCCATCACGTACATGGAACCCGAGAGAGGCCCTTCCTTGTTTGTGTCTGTTGCTGGCCTGACTCTTTCTGTTGTCACTCTCCTTCCCATAGGAGAGAAATGTGGAAGTGGAGGGGAGGGTTATGTTACATTGATTATTTAACTGCTTATCCCCCAAGCCGAGTGCTTAATTCCTCCTGTGGAGCCCTATATTTTCACATTAAGAGAAAAAAGAAAATCCCCAAACTGTATCCTTGAGTAAGTTAATCCTTGAACTATGCATAAGAATTCTATAAGGAAAGACATAGATTATTTGAGTGGATGATAAATCAACAACCAAAAGCAAAACCAAAAATGTAACTAACCAAAAACCAAAACCCTTCTCTGCGATGCCAGGAATGGACTTCGACCAGCCACAGAGAATACGTGGGTTCCAGAGGATTGTAGGGGGAAGGAGTTTCCCTGGCCCTGAGAAGCGGTTCAGAAACAAGCTGCTAGGAAATATGGTGCAGGTCTAAACCTGTACAGTAATCGGAACATTTCTCCTGAGATGCAGCCTGGCCTTAACTATTCCTGGGAAATTTTATTAACCATGATGGGCAAGGCCTGAGGAGGAGAGCAGCAACGCCATCGCAGCAGATGCAGTGACCCATGGAAGGAACAAATGCAAGAGCTCATCCAGAGCAGAGTGGCCGTTTATGACCCAGAGATTCCACTTCTGGGAACATAACCAAAGAAACCTGAAGCACTAATGCAATAAAATATATGCACATCTATATCCACTGCAACATTATTTACAATAGCCAAAATATGGGAGTGACCTGTGACCTTGAATTCTAAGTGGATAAAAGAAGAGGTGGTACATATATGCAATGGAATATCACTCGGCCATAAAAAAGAAAGAACTCTTACCACTAGTGACAACATGGATGGACCTAGAGGGTATTATGCTAAATGAAATGTGTCTGACAGAGAAAGACAAGTACCATATGATTTCACTTACATGCAGAATCTAAAGAACAAAATAAACAAATAGAAACAGACTCATAGACAGAGAACAGACTGTGGTTGCTAAAGGGGAGGGGCTTGGGGTACTGCATGAAAAAGGTGAAGGGATTAAGAAGTACAAATTGGTAGTTAAGGAATAGCTGCAGAGATGTAGATTACAACACAGGGAGTATAGTTAATAATATTGTGAAAACTACGTATGGAGCCAGGCGGGTAGTTGAAATATCTTGGGGAGCACTCTGTGAAGTACATGATGATCTGACCACTGTGGTGTACACTTCAAACTATTGATAATACAAAATTATATTGAATGTAAAATGTCATTAAATTAAAAATAAGAGAGAGAGCAAGGAGGCCATGAAAATGTATGCGGGGGAGGCCAGAGTGAAGCAGCAGATTAAAAAGTTAGCTGGCTCGTGTGACCTGGAGAAAAGCTGCGCAGGATATAAGCACCCCCACCCCGAAAAAGTTCACGCAAACTGGCGCTGTGATGACCTGCGTTATGTGAACGCTCTTCCTGCTGCTCACTGTTAATTTTCATTTCTCAACTCCTTTCTCCATGCCTCCTCAATTTTGTCTATATGTGCCTCTTTTCTCTTCTACCTTACTCCACACATCATTCAACAGTTGCCAAGGCTCCTGACACCAAGTTTGATTTCTGACCTGATAGAGAATGGATGTGAAGAAAGCCAGACATCTTGGGATTTAATCTCACATCTGTCCATGATTACTTGTGTGACCTTGGAAAATGGAACGTATCTGAAACTCAGCTTCCTCATTTATAGAATGAAAATAAAAATTAGTATATAATATTTTGATGAGCAAAGGAGGTGATTTGGGGAAAGCACCTGGCAGAGTGCCTGGGGCACAGCAGAGCAGTATTGGCTCCAATTGTAATTGATTGTAATTAGTTAGGTGATTCTAAACACGTATCTCTAACCATGGTATTGGTACTTAGCTCCATCCTTTACGTCCGGCTCTTTGCTGATGATGTCTTCCTATCACCACATATTCAACACTTGTTCAATTCAGCTCATCCGGTTCTTTCCTTTTCAAACTGTTTTTTCATACTAATATCCCAACTTCTCTGTGTATCAGTCTAATCAGCGATGAAATTTTCTAGCTACTTCTGACATGTTTGAGCACCCTTCTCTTCTTTTCATTCCCAAAGTCACCTCTCCAGTGGAAACGTTCAACTTCTGCCCCAAGTATTCAGTTGCATCCTGTATTTCCTTTTTTGAATAACCCCCTAGTGTAATCATTAGACCTCTATAGGCAAATACATACTCCTAGGTTACAGGTATTAATCTGTAGGCCCTCAGGTCACAGTGACCCTGTAATTAGAGCCCTTTACAAGTTTTAGCCCAACCTTCATTTCCAAAGTTTACTGCTTTCACGCAAAAATTTAACTTCTACTGAAATATATTTCATTTCCCCTCCCAGAACATTCCACACATTTCTCATGTCTCTACCTATCAGTCCACATTATTCTTTTTCTAAATGTATTCACTTTTACTTTTCTGTGTGAAATAATGTGTGCCCTGCAAGGGCCATAGCTAATAAAACATTATGTATAAAGCTGGTCTTGATTGTAGTTTTTTGACCAAGACCTTCTAGCATTTTATTGTGTATTTCTCCTGTCATTTCATCATAACATGAGAGATAATATATGCTTATACATCTTACCGCTTTTGTCTCCACCAGGCTTAAGAATCCTGGGGAAGGTTCATCGCTGTAATGGAGCCTTCCATTTGTACCTGTGCCCTGGGTGACATTCAGATATGAGATTGTCGTAATAACATTTGGTCATTTTAAAAAGTGACACAAAAATAATTTCTCATATCATCCAGTTAAAATTATTACTAAGTGAGAAGAAAGTAGTTATTAATTAATTCCATTTGTCGATCTAAGCTCTAGGTAGTAATCTAGGCAAATAGTTACTAATCTTTATTTCTTGAACAAAAAATTATTTAGGTCAAATAAAAATTTAGTTATGTTTTTAGCAAAGCTGAACATCTTAAAATGTAACACACTCATGCTCTGTGCTTCCTGAGTTTAAATGTTTAAACATCTAACCCTGACAGTGTAGGGTCTGACTCTGGAATGGCCAAAATACATCCTACCAGATCTCAGCCTCCCACATAGACAACTATAAAATTGGGGGAAATATAACAATGACAGTGAACTGAAGACCATGTAGAATGAAAAGCAAAACAATATCTGGAGAAGAGTTGGCACTTTGGAAAAAGAATCATCGTGGAGTGAGGTATCAATTTCCACAGCTTGAAGCCTAAGATTAGGACATGTCCAACCCCAGGCAGGGTGGCAGGCACTCCAGAAGAAAACACACAGATTTTCTGGCTTTCACAACCAGAGGAATGCGTTTGTGGCAACCACAGAAATTGAAATGGATTTCTGCGAGGAAGCGCCAGCAAGAGAGAATCAAATTTTGTGTGTGAACTACAAAAACGTCTAGCTGACTTCTGAATAAAGCAAGCACAGAACTGGGTTTGGAGCTGGCTCAAAGCCACCTACCTAGAGCAAATTAGCTGAACCGAGATTTGAACTGTTCTCCTAGAGAGTGAGTTTTCAGTTTATGTCCAGCCAAGTTAATTGCCTGCCAAAATAACACCAGCAAACAGAAATCATTGTTTTTCAGGGAAATATAACTGAATATAGAATTCCCACAAAATACAATCAACATATCTAAAGTGCAGTCCTAAATTATATGACATAAGTATCAAAAATATGATCAACATACTGAAATCCTGACTATCCTAATAAAGGTAAATAAGAATACGTTTATAAAAAGTGAATGTTAGAACACATCAGCAGGAAAAAAAAGGTAAAAAAGAGAACCAAGTGGAATTCTAAAAAAAAGGTATTTAAAAATCAAAGGATGTGCTTAACATCCTAGCAGAGGTAACAGAGGAAGAGTCAAAGAACGTTTCCATAGATTAATAGAAATTATCCAATTTCAAGAACAAATAGAAATATGTTAGAAAAATACAGCCTCAGAGATCTGTAGAAAATATTAAAAAGTCGAAGCTATGTGTAATTGGAATCTCAGAAAAAAAAGAAAGAACGCAGTAGAAAAATACATTAATGTGGTGAATGGTGTAAATTTACAGTGTGAGAAACCCACTGAACCCCAAGCAGAAACGAGGGGGGACACTGAACGCATCGTAGTCAAACTGCTGAAAACCGAAGTATACAAACTCTGCAAAGCAGCAGGGAGAAACAACATCTTCATTACAGAGGAACAATTATTTGAATTTTTGCTAACTTCTCATTCGAAACTGTGTACATCGAAAGACAGTGAAATAATTTTTAAGTGCTAAAACAATAAAAAATGTGTCAACCTAGGAGTCTATGTTCAATAAGAAGAATAATGAAGACATTTAAGATAGAAAAACAATGAGAATTCATTGCCAGGAAATGGGAAATAGTAAAGGCTAAAAGGAGTCGGAAACAGACACAGCTCAATATTCAGGAAGAATATTAAATAGGATCAGAAATGGTAAACACCTAAGTAATTATAAAAGACTTTTTTCCTATTAATTGTTTAAAAAATATGTAAAATTATATAAAATACAACATGAAAAGGAGAAAAGGCAAATTAAAATATGAAGGCACAAACTGAAAACACATAGTAAAATGATAAGCCAAAGTCTCACCGTGACAAAAATTACATAAAATGTTAATAAACTAAATAGTCTCAGTAAAAGACTGGCAAAATGGATACAAAAGAAATATTCCACAATATGTCTATTTAGTACAAATGTAATTTAAATAAACTGACGCAGATAGATTAAAAGCAATGGATAGAAAAAGGCATGCCATGCAAACAGTAAGCAAGAAGACTAAATGGCTAAATTAATGTCAGAAAAATAGACTCCAAGACAAAGAGTATTGCCAATTAAAAGAACATTTCAAAATGATGATAGATTCCGTGTGTGAAGGTGATATAACAATTTTAAATATGAACATATCTAATAATGGAAATTCAACAGTGAAATGCAAATTCAGAGTGAGGTACAAAAAGATAATATGAAACTTATGGTCAGAGATTTGAACAGAACTCTCAGCACCCAATAAAGCAAATAGAAAAAAAAATAAGTAAAAATAGAGATGATTCCAACCAATATGTGAATAACTGCAGAAAATACATTAGTTTTTGTGTGTAACATGTTTTCCAGATAGGCAATCTGCTGTCTCACATGAGAAGCTTGTTTTAAAAATCAAAACCATTAAGATTATGTTGCAAAAAAAATTAAAATAAAAAATAACATATTTAAGAGTGCCCTATTTGAAAATTAAATAAAACACTTCTGAGTAATGCAAGGTTAAAGAAAAATCATAACAGGAACCTAGTCAGCAAAACAATCAAGCAAAATAAAACCAGAGACACTGAAATAAAAAACAAACTGACAGTAGCCAGTGGGGAGGGGAGGGAGATAACAGGGGAAAGAAGGGAAAGGGTCATCAAGGAACATGTACAAAGTACCCTTGGACAAAGCCAAAGGGGGGTAGGATTGAGGGTGGGGGTAGACAGGGTGGGAGAGAATGGTGAGGGGAAAATTGAGACAACTATATTCGAACAAGAGTAAAAAATGATAAAAAAAAGAAAAAAAATAGTCATAACAAAAAATAGAAAATATTTTGAACTAAATTATAATGAAAGTATATCTGAGTTTTGGAGATGCTGGTAAAGCAGTGCTTAGAGGAAATTTTACACCATTTAAGACTCAGTTTAGAAAATAAGAAAACCTAAAATTTATGGCCTATCATCTTACCTTAACAAGAAGAAAGAGCAATACAAACTAAAAGGAATCAAATAATCAAGATAGAAACTAAACAGAGAAACTTTTTAAAGTCATGTCGTTTTTGAAAAGAATAACAAAATGCGCTTCCAGCTGCATTGATAGAGGGGAAAAATGAGAAAACACAATTTTTAGTATCAGAAGTGAAAAAACATTATAGTTATTAAATCTACAGACACTGAAGAAAAGACATAATTATGAATAAGATCATTGCTACAACTTAAAAAATCTAGATAAAATAAAAAATTACCTTAAAAAGTTACAAAAGTAACAAATTTAAGTGGATAATCCATATATCACCTTATCTAAATAAAAAATGTATTATATACCTGTATATGTGTGTGTGAATATATATATACATATACATATTCCACAAAGACAGTTCAGGCCCAGTTTTGTTTCTGAATTCTGCCAAAATTTTAAGGTAAAAATACAATCCATTCTGTACAAAATATTTCTAAAAATTGAGGAGGCACATTTCCCAACATGTCTTGTAAGGCCAGCATAATTCTAACAGCAGAATCTGACAATGACATTACCAAACAAAAATACTACTAATCTACATCTTTCATAAATATAGATGATGAAGTTATTTCTAATTATTAGAAAGTCAAATACAGTAATGTATACCAGGCTAATACAGCAAGACCTAGTAGAGCCCTGGCCAGTGTGGCTCAGTTTGTTGGAGTGTCATCCCATAAACTGAAGGGTCTCAGGTTCAGTTCTCAGTCAGGGCACATGCCTGGGCTGTGGGTTCAGTTCCCAGGTTGGGGTGCATGCGGGAGACAACAGGTCAATGTTTCTCTCACATCGATGTTTCTCTCTGACTCCCTCCCTGTCCCTCTCTCTAAAGTTAATAAGCATGTCCTTTGGTGAAAAAGGCAGGCTAGGAGAAGACAGTTGTAATATACATAACCAATATATTCGTTTAACCAATACATACTTGTAACCAGAATATATGTATCTTAGGTTTTTCTACAAATCTCGAATAGGAAAAATCAATTTAAAGAGAAAAGGACAAAAGACGTCAACAAATAAAGAAAAAAGGTCAGCACAGTTAATTATCAGAAAGAGATAAATTAAAGCCGCAATGGGAAAAGATTTGTTAGAATAGTTACATGTAAGTTTGGCAACATCAAGTGTCAGTAAGAATACGGTTCGACCGGAACTTCTGGGCTCTATCTTTGTGAATGTTGATCGGTGAGAACCAACTGATTCAAAACCCACATCCCTGCATTTGCACTCTGAGGTGTCTAGCACACAGAAGCATGTATATTTTAGCACCATAAAGCATGAGCAAAGATATCCACAACAGTGGAATTCACAATATTTAAAAAAAGAAATAACATACATGACCATTAATCATAGAATAGATAAACTGTGGCACATTTATCCAGTGGAATTCTATAAACAAATGGAAATGAATGAAATTGTTTTACACCATAACCTGGGCGAATCTCAAAAACATAATGTTAAGTAGAGGAAGCTGCAAAAAGGATATTTATTATATAATTATTAAGTTTTTAAAAGATTTTATTTGTTTTTAGAGAGAAGGGACAGGAGGGAGAAAGAGAGAGAAACATTAATGTGTGGTTGCCTGCCATGCACCCCCCACTGGGGACCTGGCCTGCAACCCAGGCATGTGCCCTGACTGGGAATTGAACTGGCAACTCTTCGGTTTGAAGCCTGAGCTCAATCCACTGAGCTACACCAGCCAGGGCTACAATCGTTAATTTTTGTTCAAAAGTGTGTGAAACCATATGCTGAAAGATGACAGGGTAGTGGTTAACAGGCTGGGAATCCTAAGAACTCAGGGGCATGTAGGTAGATTGCTGCATTTATTCCATTTCTTCATTGGGTCTGTAGTGACCCACGTGTGTTCACTTTTTTTTTTTTCATTGCTTAGAGAGAAAGAGGAAGGGAGAGAAACACCAAACCTGCAGCCCTTCCTCAGTTGCAGGACAGTGCTCCAACCAGCTGAGCCACACCAGTCAGGGTTATTTGTTGTCATTGTTGTTGATGCTCATTTCTCTAAATATGTTTTTTGTAGCTTTTCAGTATGTCAGTATGTGTATTACACTTCTATAATTTATTTTTCTTAAAAAAGAGTATAAACTATACAGGTAAAAATAGAACTTCTGGAATAAGCCTCCCTATTTCCTATTCACTGAAACACAGAGATCTGACTGTCTAGTCTTCTGCCTATGAACTCTGTTTAGTCCAGACAGACTGAATACCTCAATGTCAGTTTACAACAGGCCTGTAACCCTTCACATTTTCCTTGACTATCCCCATTTGTACAACGTATAGGGAACTAGACTCTCCTCTATAGAACTGAATTGAGTACTCTAAAATATGGCCTACTAGTAGCTAAACAACATGGCCTAGCTCAAAATGTGTCTTCTTCATTCCATTTTCTGTACTCAAATAATTTGTAAATGATGATACTGGGACACAAATTATTATGATTATTAATTTATCTATTTTTATTTTTTGTTTATTTCCAAAATCAGGATAATTAGGCTAATAGCAATGCTACCTATGGTTAGGAGTTATTGGTGATAGCCAGGCTCCTGGAGTATATTATTACTATATTTGTGATATGATTTGTAATGAGAAAAAATAAATAGCAGAAGTGTATGATTATTTCTGTAATTTAACTTACATTTTCTAAAACCAGTAATAACTAGTGTAATTTAAATCCCATAAAAGAAGCAGGGATGCTCTACTGAATCTAAAAATCAAAGCCCATGAAAACCTTTCATAAACAATATAAACAGACACGTATAATATAAGCATCTGCCAATCTAATCTGATCATTTTGCTAAGTTGTATTTTTTGCCCATTTGGCATGTTTTTATGTAGCAATTTATATACAACACTGTATCAGCATATATGGGGGTATACAACCAGCTGCATCCTATTATATAATTTACAGGGGAAAAAAAGTTTGACAAAGAAAATTGCATTCTAATGAAATATGGGGGAGGGGGAGTTCTAGTAAGAGAAACCTGTTGACCTACTTTGCAGTCGAGCCCACAAAGGCATGTCCTGCAACTAAATCTTTTCCTACAAGGTCGAGTCCGCTTGAACAGGTTGGCGTGTCACCTCCGAGGCGGAACTGCATGTCCGCAGGAAGGAGCCTACCACTTTTGAAGGCAATGCTTTGAAGAGCTAGGAAGGAGGAACATGCACTTTTCTTCCCCAGAGAAGGTTGTTTCTGGGATTTTTTTCCTCCCATCAGAATATTCTAATCAGTAGTAAACAGCCTCAACAGCAGTGGTGAGTAACAATGTACAATCAGGAACACACATGAGATGAGCAGCTGCCAGTAGTTAGCACAGTTTCTGTTCAGTTTTCCAAAGCACATTTTATATGGTAAGGAGGAAATCAAGGGAATAAAATTGTACAAAATGAACATGGGTCATAATAGTCCTAACAATGCCGCTCCTCCTGTCTTGCACATCCAATTAATTTTTCATACATGTGTTTGCTGAGCTTTCTCCAGTCAGGGTCGTTGGATCAGATACCTGCAAGCCAGGTACGTTCGCTGGGAAACATCTCCTGCTCCACTCTGCAGCACTATACTGTCCCTGAGTGTTTCAGACACCTTGGCGAGATTTGTCTACTGCAGGATGGCCACAGAATGAGTCATTTTTCTTATGGCACTTATCTCCTGTTTTGTCTAATTCTTTTTATTCTTGTGCAAAGCTCATCCATCAGTTTTCTTAGAGTTGGTGGCCCACGTCAGCTTATCTAGGGCAGGAGGTGCATCCCTCCTCTTGCGTCTTCTGTATCCAGATATACTGAGGTTGGTAAATGTGTTTTGAAAATGCCCTAAGGTGATTCTGATACACACTGTATCCACTGTGGTGATGGATTTAACAGACAAGAATGCACTGGTCTAAAGGACTTCCAGCATTTGTGGTACAAGGCAGCGAATTTGCCTTAAAGGATTAATGTAGCTGCCTTCTGTGAGTCAACATCCCACCCAGTTTAATCACAAGGAGACAATATTGACCATGGAGAAGTAAGTATTTCAGTTCGTGGTTGTAGATTCCATAATATATTAATATACTGATGTTCTGAGATTTGTCTATTTTCCACATGCCTTTTGCTTTACATGGTGTGTCTTCGAGTCTGCTGGGTCTTCAAAGGAGAGGGCCAGAACCTAGACTATAAAAGCCACTTTGGCATATGGTCTCTGAGTTGCTGTCTAGCTTTGCTTAACCTTGCCTCACATGAAATCACCACCATTCCATCTTCTACCATCAACAGATTAGCTCTCAACTACTCTTCTGAATGTGAAACTGCCTTGTGGCAGGGCATGCACTAAACTGACTTATGCAGTAGCCATTTCGAGTGCCCCTTTCCAAATATCTAGTTCCCTCATAGGATTCCCAGCCTTCTCAGCATCATATCCAGAATATCACTGCTGGAAACAATAATGATTTTTAAAAGATTTTATTTATTTATTTTTAGAGAGAGGGGAAGGGAGGGAGAAAGAGAGGGAGAGAAACACTGATGTGTGGTTGCCTCTTGCATGCCCCCTACTGGGCAACTGGCCCATGACCCAGGCATGTGCTCTGACTGGGAATCAAACCAGCAACCCATTGGTTCTCTGGGCAGTGCTCAATCCACTGAGCCACACCAGTCAGGGCTGGAAACAATGATTATTAATATTTTACAATAAAAATTAAAATTAGTTAGAAGTTAATATTTTGAACATCTCACTATGTTCCAGGAACTGTATATGCTAAGCACTGTGTGCTGTATTATTTAATTTCCCCCAAAACCTTCTAAGATATTTTCCCCACTTTACAGATGAAGAGGCTGAGGTACAGAGAGCTTAAATAGCTTTCATGAAATAGTGTAGTTGTGTCTATCCTGGGCTTGCTGTACTCAGTCAGAAGCTGATATTAGTAATGTGGTAACCAATGACCGTGCTGTCATTCACAGAGAAGCTTTGAGACTATGTTTTTTCAGTGTAGAAGGACCATCTTAAAGGAAGGGGTGTTTAGAATTGTTTAAATGTCAGGGAAGCAATGAATTTTAGATAGATAGAATTACAAGTAACCTTTCGTATCAGATTACATTAAGCTGCTGTCTAATTTACCCACAGCATGAGATCAGCCATATGTGGTGATTTCAGTGCAGGGAATTAAAATGTTGCTTCATCATTTCCCATTGGAAAACAACATTTCTTCTGATAACTATTATCATGTAGCATGTACTATGTATCAGGTCCTGTTCTAAGCATTTTAGCTTATTTAAAAAGTTAGCATCTGGAGACAATGGTGAAGGCTCACTAAATAATAGTGGATGTGATATAATTTTATGAGAATTAAGCTAGTAAAATCCACGCACAATCGATGTGACCGATATTGCTTACAAATGCACAAATGAACCATTGAGAAATATTCACAACTCTGACACAATTGAAACAAGAAAAAATACCTCAAGGATGCATGACAAGTGTATTATCACAATTAGGTAGGCAGAACTCCAATCAGGTAATATTGCACCCTGAGCTGAGAAAGCTTATTATGATCAGGGAGAACAAAGACTAGGGTAGTCTAGCCTCGGACCTTCAACAAACAAACAAACAAACAAACAAACACCAATCACTATAGTGACACATGCAACATTGGCAGGCCTTGTCCCACTACCATGAGAGGGAGACGGTGACCAGTGACAGGCACTCTTGAATTATTATCCCTGTTACAGAGATCAGTTGAGTAAGCTAACAAAGTCTAAAGGGAATGTACTTGAAACATGTAATGAGTATTTCCTTTTCTGATTCTATCTTTAATAGGCAAACTTACTATTACAAATTTTTTCACATGTGATTTTCTTTCAAGAGAGAATGTGCTAGTAAGACTGATGTGAGTATCTGGTGTGTTGTGATGGTTGTGCTTCCTATTGCACATGAACACACCTGCATGTTGACATAGGAAGGAAGTTACAGGCTGTAAGGGCACATAGATTCAGACCAATACGTGTGTCAACCCATGGGTAACAGTAATCAAAGAAAACACATTTCTGAGCCAGCCAGAAAGACAGATCACCGGCTAGGGTCAATGTCATTTAGTGAAGCATACGGGCCTCCCATCACCAGGGTAAGACTCCTCGGTGCATCTGGGTTCCACTGACCATTACATATTAACTGTAATGTTTTCTAATTATCTCTGTAAAGGACTCATTAGCTTCATACATACAGAGGAGAACACTGAGGCTCAGGGAGATAAAATAACTTCTTCCATAGTACTCAACTACAAGTAGTGAGCATAGAGCCAAATACTGAACCCAAGGTTGTTCAGCTGTAAATTTCACATTGTTTTCACTCCAAGCAGGGTGCACTTCTCCGGAGGAATGTGAAATTCCATTCACATCGCTGATCTGGATGGGGCGTAGTATGCCTTAGAAAACCCCAGAAAAAAAGACAACTTTAACCAAATCAGAGAAATTAAATCATAGGTCGGTTTTCGGAAGCTTTTACTTCTTTTCTTATTTTTGACAGGTTTCAGAATAATAAAACAATCTCAAAGCTGAGCTTACAACAGACGCCCACGGGAAAGACTCAATGTCACTGCTCACACGAGAAAGTTTAATATATTGGAAGGCTGTTGCCTAAATAAGGAAACGCAAGCTGATGGCCCCTTCAAATATCCAGTGCTTCCAGTTATTCTAGAAGTAGGCAAGAGCAACAATTGGCAGAAGACTCATAAGGAAAAACACATTTGTAAGAGGAGATTATTCATTATGTGAAATCGCGTTTGTCTTTCGTGAAGAGAGACGGAGGAAATATTAATATCAGAGCTCGAATGACTCTCCCGTTACATAAAGACTATTTTTCAGATTTTTGAGCCAAATTGCACTGTCAGAGAATCACTCCAAATTTCATAACCATTATTATGACTCAGGAGCTGTTGAACTACTTAAAGTTGGCCTTAGGCACAATTGTGAAGTAAGTGACATTTATCTTCTGAAATTTATCTTCTGGCCCTTCGTGTTCTTTCTCTATATCCCCCTGCTTCTCCTGGAGCTGCCTGCTATTGTGCCTGTTTTAGTTTTTTCTTTTAATGAATGACGTATCACTCATATACACTTTAGCGTAAATGCATTTTAATTACCATAATCAGTGTGCTTTCTCATAGAGGGTAGGTTCATTTAAAGAATTACTGCTAGCTTAAATGAAAGACTGTAGAGTGTGGACACATCAGGGACACTGTGGAACAGCATCTGAGGAAGTCATTAAGGAACTTTGTGTAATTCCTAAAATCGTGCTATAGAAGAAATCACCTACCAAACCAATGATAACTGGTAGACATTCAAACCACAATGTCTCTGAGAGAAATCCCATATCTAAAATCTAGGAATGAAAGGTAAGATAAAGGAAGGTGTGATTAATCTTTTTTTTTTGGGGGGGGGCAATAACTGAATCTTAGGTTGGATAAAACATTAAATCTATCATTTTATTTTTTTAATGTTTACCCTTCCTCTTTTGCTAGATACGTGGAGTCCTTTAGGCCTACATCACACACACCATTCTGTCTCATGAGGCATTGCCAGTATGTGACATTCATTCATTCTCAGTGATACATTCCTCACAAACCAGGGTTTCCGTTTCTCAGGGACGTTTCCAACACACGATTGTTCGGTAATAACCTGATAAATTAATATTCACCAGAATGTGCATGACTCAAAACTGCTGAAAGTTTTAGTCATCCCTATTCTTATATGCACTTATTTCCTTTTAAAAATAATTTTGTTAACCAAATAGAATTTGGCCCAACTTAATTATAAAGTTTCAAACAACAGGCATATGGCAGATTTAATTAACAGGTGTACGGGCAGCTGACCTCCCCAAGCAACAAAAGTAGCAAGACTTGTAGCAAGGGCAGCTAGAACAGTCGAGAAGCCATACAAGCACCACTGGTAGAGAGCAGGCATCTCCTGCTCTTGGGATGTGTAAGGATGAACCTACCTTGATGAATTGTGTCGATAATGGTATTAAGGACAGTCTGTCACTCAGGTTTTACAGGTGCAATGGTCTTCTATGAATGCTTTTAAAGAATTTATCCATTAGAAGTGTTAAGGGAATACACAGGTAGTTATCAATATCAAATAACACTGATTGTGATTGAATTTGCTGAGACCCACACCTGTTTCTTACAATTATTGCTGAAGAATTATTCCGATCGCAGTTTGAGCCCCACTAGTGCTGAAGCCTTCCAGGGAGCAATCTGTAGGATTCTACCTCCCTTCTACGAGATACATAGTCTCTCTCATCCATACCCCAGCAATATCTAGAGGTGTGTTTTTTTTTTCTTTATCTCTACAGCTAAAAGGTAGTTTGGATTAAAATTTGTAAGTAGTTACAGAAAATAAAGTGAATCCTTTTTCTAGACAGGGATAACCAAAAGGAGCTGTGTGCATGCAGATAAAACTCTCTCCCTCGGAGTAGCAGTCCAGACGCCACGGCCACCTCTCTCTGGGTCTTCCTCTGGGTCTTGTTATCACTTTGAAGCAGCGCGGCACGCACCCTGGGTATCAGCTTATTAAATACAGGTTATTGTTAAAAGAACATTCCAACGGAGACTGAGCTGATTCATGTATGGTCTCCCTTGTTTACAAAGAATACTTTTGACTGAAAAATATTGAAAGGAAGTTTGCTTTTCATTTTTTAAAAAGAGGTTTTAACTCCCTTTTATTTAGAAAAAAAATCTTTGAAGTAATATTTCACCGACCACTTCTCAAATTTGTTTAATCCCAAAGCCTTTGTGCTTGAAGACATTTCTGCACACAAGTGTCTCCAATAAATATATATCCTACTGTCTCATTAACTAATATTGTCATTTTTTGCTCAAATATAGAGGCTGCACAATCTCAGTGTTATTAGAGAGAGCAGAGAGATTTGGAATTGCTGATATTACTTAGCACCCTCAGTCAAGTTTTGTAGCTTTTATTTTATCCATAAGATTGATATATGAAAAAATCTATATATAATTATTGTAAAATGAGCACTTCTTCAAACACCCAATATAAACCAATTACAAAATTATCATAGTTAAAAAACCGTATTACAGCTGTATGTGTATATACAGAGAGAGAAAGAGAGGTGTGCATGCACCCAGACACACTTGTGGAAATACGGAGTGTAAATTCTGAGTCAAACAGACCTGGTTTTTATGCATGTAACACACTAGCTGGCCTTGACAAGGTGTTGTGTTTTTTTAAAATTTTTATTGAATTGATTGAGATGACATTGGTTAATAAAATTATATAGGTTTCAAGCGTACAATTTTATAATATATCATCTGGACATTGTATTGTATGTTCACCACCCAAAGTCAAGTCTCCTTAACAAGGATTTGTGCTACTCGTGGACCATCATTTCCTCATCTACAATATAGGATTGCTAAAACCCATCTTTAAAACTGTGAGGGTTGGAAATTGTGAAGAGTGATTAATGGAGTACCTGCCATTAAATAGGTTTTAATAAACAGGAGCTCTTTCTGTTGTTGCTGTTTTGGTAGGTGGGACCATCCCCCCCCCCCACACACACACACACCTCCATCATTTCTGTGAGAAGCAGCACCATAGGAAACCACATCTGTAATTCAGAATATCTGCCCCTAAGACTTTCGATTTGGGATCCATATTTTATAGCCTATTCGCTTTCTTTTTCTTCGGCACCTGAAACACCATGACTTGTGTCTCTTATGAAAGTCTCATCAGCCTCTAGCTGTACCTAGCTTAGCCACTCCAGAGGAGGTTGACCTATATTTAGGAATGCCCCTCCCAAAAATTAATTTCTGCAGTCCTTAAAGTCCAAGTATCTCAAACCTGTTTTAGATATTCTGTGATACTCCACCTAAATGCTTTATTGAGGCAGTTAGCAACTACAAGTAACCAATTTTACCAATGTAACTAATTATAACTCTCTTACAAGACGCCTTCAGAAAAATAATTTACAATTTTCTAAAGTAGAGAAAATATACTTCAGAAAAGACACAGACTAATATAATTAGTATGTGCTCATACAGAACAAATATATATCCAAATCATCCTTATCATTAAATACAGATGGTAAATATCACGTTCTGACTCTACCCTACTCATTGATTAAAAAAAAAAAGACCATGGACAATAGCAAGTAACCACTTTACAGCAAATTGCTTGTACTATAGTATGTTTAAAAATAAATGCTAAAATTTCTTTCCAATACAAAAAAAAAAAAAAAACAAGAATATAAATACAAATAGTAAAAAATTGAATTAAAAAACTAAAACAAAAGATTTTTCTGAAAGTTTGGGCCAAAAACGTGGGTGTGCAATCTACACGAAAAATCACAGTGTATTCCCTAGTCAATTATTTCTTGTCCCTTGCTGTGTGTTCCCCACTACGGTAAGTGTTGTCTCTGTACCTACATGTCTTGTGCTGTTGAGAGGGTTACGGGAAAGGCTTGTATTTTCTCAGGTTACATGCCAGGCCTGGACTTTCCTTCATCATTGAAGGTGAAGCCTTGACTAATGTCTCGAGCTTATTTGCTTTCCTTTTCTCATCTAAGTATCGAGGAGGCTTAACCAAGTGATGTCTCAGGTCACTTGCGGTGGTTAGATTCGGGGATCCTCCTCTTCTTTCCTGAGGTGCTAGGTGCAAGTTCCTGCATGCTTATGCAGCCTACTCCTTGCTCCAGCAGTATGGAACTGCATTCATATTTATCTCACTTTTGGGTTGACTTTTGGGATTCCACAAGTGCTAAAACTTTCTTAGGAGCAAACACCCTGCCCTTTACCGGATCAACTCCTAGTCGTCCTTTAGGTTCTAGTCAAATGCCATTTGTTCGTCCAGAGGGCTTTAATCACACTCTCCCTCTATGTCTTAAAAATTCACTGCACAGAGCTATCTTGTTTCTTTGCCTGAATTCTTCACTAGATGGTTGGCTTTGTGCCTTTGCTTGTGCAATGGACATTCAGGTATAGTATGAGATCAAAGATTACTTCTTGAATGAATTGGGGGGTTGAATGTTGTTTTAAATTCTTTGATCATTTCCATAGGGACACTGTGCTGCTGCCCCCCAGAACCCCCTTCAGGATGGAGGAGTTTGCTTCATGAGCTGAAGGCAAAGGAAGAGCTATCAGTAATAGTTCTCTCTAGGAACTGCCCCCTTCCCAGCCTTTGTGCAATGGTTGGTTGACATGGGATTATAAAGGCCAGGCCCCTTGCCTAAATGCAAGAAGATGTCTAGAGCCATCCCAGCCCCAGAGGTCCTCAAAGGAAAGACTAAGAGAGGCATTGGAGTCAACTGCACATGAATTCAATTCCTCCCCTGGTGTCCAGTACTATAGTCTCATTCTGATTTAAGTGTTATTCTCTCAAGCACTCAGCAAGAAGCTCCCTGCCTGCAAAACTCCATCTCAGAGTCTGGAGTCCAAGGAATCCAACTGTCAGCACCATAGGTCTTAGAATGAAAATCTAAAATCCTTAAAAGGATGGCACAGCCATAACTGACCTGGCTCTTGCATCTATTCTCATCAGCCTGTCCCTTCTGGTCTTACATCCTTGAAATTTGCTTGTTCTCCTCTTTATCCGGGTATTTTCCTTCTCATCCCTGCTTCTAGAGTGCCCCTTCCGGGCATTTCCCATGGATGATTGTTCACATCCCTGAAGTCTCAGCTCCCACATGCTTCTCACAAACCCACTTGTTTTCGTGATGGCATTTTCATAACTAGGGATTATCCTGCTTCCCAACGTATCCACCCCTTTACATCTAAGCATCTGACAGCCATACTGACAAATGTAACAGTAACGACACACTGTTAACCAGTCCCAGTTTGAAAGGTTTGCCATAGTTCATGCTGGAACAGCCCTGTAAAACAGGTGCTCATATTTCCTCAGTTTCACAGGTGAGGAAGCTGAGGAAGAGAGACCCCACAGCCAGCAGGAAATGTCACTAAGATTTTAACTCCGACAACCTCACTACCCAGTAGTCTGTGCTGTTAACGTCTGCTGTGAACACTGCATGGCACTTTTTGAATAATGGGGAGCGAATGAATGAATGAAGTGGAAAGGAGAGAGACTTTTTAAAAGTAGATTTTCTAGAGAGGGTAGCAAAGTCAAACATAAGAGCTTTCAATATAACTGTAAATGCATTCTCGTTTGGAAAGAGGCAGACTCAGGAATTATCTTTCATCTTCTACATTGAATCAGTAGTCTTACTGTTGTTACACAAAGGAAGACAGCATACACAGGTGTAAATCTGATACAGCACGTATAGGCATGCTGGCGCTTGGTGCCTAACTTCTCTGCAACAAGCAAGCAGCTCACACAGGAGTGAAGCCATTCCACAGAAGCCATATTTGAAATTCACAGCTTATTATATTAAGACAAAAATTAAGTTTAGCCTTAACTTTGAAGATGCATGTTCTCCTTACATATCCCTATAGCTGATATTATAGTACATCTAGCTTCAGAAATTGTAGGATGATTGAATCCAGTAATACAATGCATAAGAAATATCAGCTCTAATAAAAATTTTCTACTCTTCAAATGTACTGGGAGGACTCTGTCTACAAGATGCCAAATTTGAGGAAGTAAACTGAAAAATGTAATCAGTCATTTGAATGTTTTATCTACATTACATTGAGCATTTTGTAATGTAATGAACATTTATAATTTAGAAGGCTGGGAAGTTTTGACTTAGATTCCAGGAGGTTTGGCAAAGAAACTAAGTCACAATCATCTGGTTCTCCTTGTGTAGAATACTAATGAATATCACATTCTTCCTCCCCTGGCTTTTGCTTAGATTAGTTTAAAATCATGACACATTTTTACTGTATCTAAACTGACTTTACATTAATATCACACCTAATTTAAAAGCACAATTAAAGATATTATTTAATAGGTCAGTTGCTGATGAATTCCACACAATGTGATAATCTTCTTTGGCAAATCAACGTTGGAAGCCATTCGGGAAGATAAAGCATTGCACAGGAGATCAGTGTCATCAGATCAGGTGAAAGCCTGCTATTGGTGCACTTTTATTACCAAAGACAGAGTGTCAGGTGCAAAAGAATCTCTTTCTAAACATCAGTAAATACTTGCATATTTTTATATTTGAAAAGGTATTATATTTCATGGAAATAATCCTTTCCTTAAAGTCCATATATGTAGGGGAATAACTATGTTCTCACTAACAAGTAGAGTCAGGTACAGTAATTTTCTTCAACAACTGTAATACAACCAGTCCTGTGATATATCATAGGTACTCTCAGTCTCAGTAATTAATTGACTTTTTTCCTTTCTGAGCCATTACCATAGATGAAGAGTATCAGTGGTACTTTAAATTTATTTTGAGAGAATATTCTCTAGAATAAACTCTAAACGGGGCACTAAATTTACATTGAATTAAACTGTTTTTAATTAATTTTCCACTAAAACAAAGCTTTTTAAAAAATATACTTTGAGATTTCAGGAACTGTATCTTTTATCTGTTCATCAATATCATTGCTCAGTTCTCTATTGTCAGTAAAATTCAGTCTGAGGCAGATCTTTTGCACGATTAGAGCTTATATGTTAAATAATTCATTTTTTGCAAATATAAGTGCTGGCCTGATCATGACATTAATTTAAGATTTCCTTCTCCTCTAATTAAGATAACCATTAGACAACTATAAACAAGATTTTTTTTTTAAATTAGGAGTTCAGGAAATTTTGACAAATTTGAAACCTTATTATTTAACTCAGCATTAACCAGAATATCTTAAAGTCTTGTAACTGTGGAAAACACACTATCCCAATGTATGTGATAACATGTAAATGAATAATTTAACTTTTCTCCCTTCTGAACACTGCCTACTACTTCCATGAATGGAAGTTATAGAATTAAGGATGTCAAATAAATGGATAGGTTTTTAAAAAATGTGATAACCAGATACTGGTAATTATTAAATGTCTTTTATTTGAAAGCTTCCAAGTCATTGGCCACAATTGCTAATTCATCACCATGGTTTCCTATTATTCATTTATGCAAAAGGGCACAGTGAAGTATTTATACTAATTTGAGAATTAAAAAGAGTGTAATATGTCTGGGACCAAAAGTATGTGCTATTTTAATCAATGATTTTCTTTTTTTATGAGTTGAATTCTGATTTATTATGAAGAAATTTCTGTGGGACTTCTAAATAGTACATTTAAAGTTTTTACTTTAGAAATCAATAATACATGTATGTTGCAATTTAAATCCTTTGAAATGAGAAAATATGAGCAAGCAAGAACAAATGACATACAGGAGATGGATTTCAATTAGATGTCCTTATTAATAATATTAAATAAGTTCATTGAGAAAACCACAGCCAAAGAGCTGTACAGTCATAACTTCAAATTTAAAATTTTGAATTTTTTATCTTCCAAACCATGCTGTCTGACAGTGTTTCTTTCCTATTTTTCTTCTATTGGAAAAGAGTAAGTGTAATGGTTGGTTTGACAAATGCCGTTTTCATCATTCTATATCGTATATTTATCTGAGCTGACTAATAATTTTTTAAAAAATTGGACATTTTGGTTTAAAATTTGGAATACTTGTCCAGGTATAGGTGGGGGAAAAAAGACAGCTAATTGGTATAGTCAGGGTAGTCAACCCCAATTAGAAATCAGTAATCGTAGCACACATTTCCTAGTGATAACACTAATTATATTTCTAAGAAATGCCCATACCCCAGGTTTTTGTCATTTATCCAATTGAGAGAAAGAACAACCTTATTAAATATTTATAAGTCATCTCAAAGGGAATCCTTTTGTAATGACAGTTCTTTAAATCACATTTTAAGCAGAAACCATTGTAAATAGTACTGTATTTTAACACAACAGTAGCCAGTAGACTTCCCTTTCTGTCTTGATTAATTTTATGACTATTTCAAAATTAAAGCTAGGAATGAGCCGCTTTTGTGGTAGACTTTTTGGGCATGCTCTCCCAGACGAGGTTCTCTCTCTCTGCGGGATTTTCAGTCTTGTATGCAGAGCAGGTCCCAGTGGCCATATTTTTACTACATGACCCTGTCCCCTGGAAGCAGCCTACTGGACTAGGAATGAATACCTAGCCCAGAATGGACCATTCACATGTGCTTTTTCTGAGTTGGAACTGGGCATGGAGAATCAGGCCCAGCTCTCCTGCCCATGAATGAGAGGCATGCTTTTTGTACCGTGAGGTGGACATTTGCCACACACGTGCAATGAGGAAAGGATGACATGAAGATGCAAGATCATACATTTTAAAAGAGTCCAAGAGCCATGGTGCTAGAGGCTGAATGCTTTCTAGATCTCCGTCTCTGCCTCTCTGAAAGTAGGAGTGTCTTCCTTACCCTCCAATTACATTAGCTAGCTTTATATTTCTGGATAAATTCCTCATCTTTGCGTAAGCAAATGCCAGTAGGTTTCTGTGACTTGAATCCCAGAGAACACTGGTTAAGATTTCCATTTCTTTGTATGATACACCCCTTACCAGCATTTTTAAATGTATAAAAACACGTGGAGGCTTGTTTTATGCTAATGCTAACGTATGAACTTTTCCTTGATAAGGTAGTAATAAATTCAAGAATAATTTGTATTCGCTTCGACAGCACATATACTAGAAGTGGAACAGCACAGAGGATGTTATCGTGGCCCCACGCAAGGAGGACACGCAAATTTGTGAAGCGTTCCACATTTAACAAAGAGTTATTATCCTTCCTCATGTATTTTTCCTCTGTCTGATTTCAAAAATTAGACCTTGCTTTTCTACTTGGCAGTTTCTTGAAACATTTTTTTTTAACTTTCTAGCAAGTCAGCGTGCCCTTCCCTGGGCTTGCTAACATACCTCCAAAGTTAACAAGCCTATCAATGGTACAGTGTGCCTATTTTTATCCAGTGTGATGCCCACATCTCTAAATCTATCTTAAAACCACAAGCCCCATAAAGTAACACGGTGTGTCACCACCACACAAGCCACTAAGGAGAAGCTAGTACGCAATTCCTGTCCTCCGGCACCTGGTGATAACGAACAGTGAGCCTGGGGAGTCTGCCACTTAGCACTTGACCAATAACTCAGAAAGGAAAACCAGAAAACCCAAAACAGGATTTGAGTCAGGTCTCTGATTATCTTTCACTTTCAGCTGGGATAGGAGGAGCTCTACTACTTTTCTGTGAACAAAGCCACACATTGCCAAAGACGACCTCTCTCAAATACATTTAAATCTTATGCACTGTAGAAGTGAAGATTTTCTATGATGGAGAAGGGGGATCAGCAGGGAGGGAGAGAAAGACAGAGAGGCAGAGAGAGTTGGTTAACGAGGATTTCCTTCACCTGCTTCAACACGTTTTAATGTGGTTTCACGTCGTTAACTTCCTTACTTATTGTAATTGCAATGTCCGGACATATTTATCATTAGAAAAATATTTTAGAATCTTTTCAGTAAAAGCCTAATTAAGCTAATATTGTTCTCACTTTAATCATGAGAGGTTTAGTGTCCTAAGTTATATTCCAATTAGTTATTTGTAGTCAGTCGACAGAGAATGGTTACAGAGTACCTCTCAGGAAACCAGATGCAGGTGCAGAGTAACCAGTGTATGTGGGACACCAAAGGAGGCACATAGCAGTATTAACAAGTAAATAAAGAAACACTTTTCTCAAGGAATTTTAGAGGAAAACTGACCAAGTGCAGGTGGGACATGATTTAACATAAGTACCATTCTAACCTTCATTTAAAGAAAATAGCAAATCCTGCCATATGCATCGACATGGATGAACCTTGAGGACGGTACAGTAAGGGCAGTGCACCAGTCACAGAAGGACAGACTGTATGACTGCAGTTGTGTGAGGCCTTTAAGATGGATGACCACCTGGAAGCAAAGAGTTGAAGGATGGCTGCTAAGGGCTGAAGGAGGAAAACCAGCAAGGTGTCCAGTGGGTAGAATGCATCGATTATGCAAGATGATTAAATTATTAAGATCTGCTCCGCAACACGGTACCCATGGAAAACAATATCATATTGTACGCTTAACATTTTCTAAGTGGGTCAATCTCAGGTGGAGTGTTCTCACCACAATAGTAAAGAAAGGAAGTGTCTTAAACCGGCCTTATAATCAACCAAAAGCATATATGGCAAACCTGTCTGCACGGGAAAAGGGGTCTCTGCCTGTGCACGAGTTGAGCACAGCTGCCCATTACTGCTGGTAGTCCCAGAGGCAGTAACTTGAGTGTGCCCCTATCACCCTCGCTCCAGGTGTCTGCTGGCCCCAGCCAGGCCTCCCTGGCGGGGACTAACCGCCTGGGGTGCAGGCACAGTGAGAGGTACCTCCTCTCTCCAGCTGGCCTTTGGCAGCTATTCAAATGCAAGTTAAATATGTTAGGCCTGGCTTTGCAAAACATCTCTGAGCAAGGACTCCCACTGAATAGTAAAATGCAAATTCTGCTCTTAGAAAACCTCCAGAAGTAGGTTTTATTTCTGACACCTCTTATTAACAACAGAAAAAATGTGGCTTTATGTAGTCAAAGTGCTGCACAGGTATTATTTACACTTCTTATAGCTGTGAGGAGTTGTGGGGGGAATGAGAAGAAATGCAGGGGAAGGGTCTGAAGCGTGGAGACACCTGGTGATTCTCCAAAGCTGTATCAGTAACAGTAAGTTCCACTGCAATCACCACCCCTGCTGCCAACACTGCTATCTCCTATGAAACTTAATGTATGCTGAGAACTATGCAAACCTTCTATATACAGCCTTTTCTCTTAATTTTTTTGCAGCGCCCTGGCAGGAGCTCAGTTACCCCATTTTCTTGACGAGGAAAATAAGGCTCATCGAGTTATGTTCCCATGTGCACATAGCTACAAAGATGTGGAACAGCATTTTCCAGTGCTGAAGACCACGTTCCTAGCTACAACACCATCCTTCAATACCTCTGTTATCATGCTTCTATTTATGTACATATGCATTACATTCCAAATTGTTTTCCATATTTTAGTCTCAAAGTGGTCAGCCATTACCGCGCACTCTGCTTCTGATGCCAAACACATATCCCACTTGACTGTTCATCAAAGCACTTACCATGACAAGATACATAGGAATATAAATAGAGATACATTCGTTTGTTTGTGTATTGTCTGCTCTGCCACTAGAACGTAAGGTCCATTACGTTCTTTCTGTTTGGGTCATTACTCTGATCCCAGCATCTAGAACTGTGTAGACATTTAATATGTCTAAGCTGAATGAATGAATGAATGAATGAATGAATGACTAATAAATTATAATCTAGACCCTCGATATATCAAGGACTATCTCTACCATAAATTAAAACTATAATTGTTTTAGATGCATTCATCAACTCATTAAAAGCGTTTATACTTGCACTAATTAACCAGATTCTGTAAGCACCACAATACGACATAGGAAGCATGCAGTAGTAGGGAACCGCTGTGTTGCTATTAAGTGAAGGAGAAATGACTAGGAAAACAAATATTCAAGAAGCAAGCCACGTGGCAGAGAAAAAGCGGGCTTTGAAATGTTTGAAAAATGATGTTTCATCTTGGCTCTGTCACATACTGTGTGACCACAGGTAAATTATTTCTCTTTATGTACAAAATGGGGAGTGATTAAGATCTCATCTAGAAATTACTTTAAGGATGACATGAAATAAAGCATTAGTCTATGACTTTTAAAGGATAATTTTTCTGACTTTCTCTGAAATGCTGCAAAACAGCAAAGCATTCTATTTCAAATGGTTGCAAATCTCTCTACCAAATCATCCGTGGCAACACAACAGAGAAGAGGAGGCAGAAAGTGGCAAGGCCCCCCCCAGGCAGAGGTCAACTGAGAAAACATCAGACCACGCGGCCTGCCAGGTGACTCCCAAACAGAACGGCAAAGCCAACAGTCGAAAGGGAAGCCATGAAAAGCAGCGCAGGACAGAAAGTAGACAGCGTGGCTTTCGGACTCAGAACTGTGTGGGGGGCAAACTTCAGAAGCAGCTTAGTGTGATGGTAAGATAGTGAATAGAACTAAATTCAGACCAAAAAGCTAGAGCTTTTCATTTCAAAGAGAGGGACAGAAGGGGGAGGCTGGCTTATGTTTCAGGTAAGCTCCGTAGGACTTCACAGCCTTTGGGAATTCCCCGGGGTGTAAAAGTTAAAAAAAAAAAAGGAAAAAGAAAAGAAAATTGGCTTAAAGTATTCAGCATTAAGTGAACAACTCAAGATTAGTAGGGAGTCCACTTCCCTTCCCCCTTAGCTCTTTGAACTGGACACAGTGTACAAAGCAGAAACAAAACTAAACTAAATCGTTATCAAGGAGGGAAAAAAGGCTGGTGGGTGAATACTAGGTGAAATATTCATGATAGAGAATATTATGAACAGAGTTTGAAAGAACCCCCACCCCCTTGTAACACACAAGGTTATGAGGTGATTAGCACATAGCAACAGGGTCGATGAGGATATAAATTAGAAAAGTTACTATCTTTTGTGCTTTCATTCCAGGTCCTTAAATTTTATGTGATTCTAGGCTTATGCAATTTAAAAGGAAAATCAAATAAGTGTAAGTTTTGTAATTATCCAGGGGATTGGGGCATGTATAAAAGTCAGTTTGGATAATGTCCCTGAATATCATTAGCCATTTCATAGCTATTCATAAACTCAAAGGTATACATATTTAATAAAAAATAAAAGCAAACACGCACATAGAAAGTGCAGAGTTCCAGTTATGGTTTTCACTGATTTTTATATATTAACATATCCTTAAAGAATCCTGTAAGGTGAAAACTATTATACCCATTTTACATATGGAGAAACAAAGGCAAGAAGAGGTTCTATAAACTTCCCCAAACGCCCCAGCTGATAAGCAGCAGAGAGGAGGTTCAAACACGGAGAGCCCAGATGGGGAGACTGTGTCTCAGCCTTTAGTAGACCACTACTCAAGTCTCACTCGACTTAGTTCAGCAGAAAGCGGAGGAGGCAACTCTGTCTGCTCTTAATCAGAAAACAAAGTCTTGAAATGTGAATACGCAAACTATCCTCATACTGGAATATATCATTCACTCTCTCTCCTCTCACGTGAATTTTTTCCCATTGTTGGAATTTTTACCAACGAGTGGCAATACTCATAACCACTGATTGTCATTTATTTTAACCCAGTTATTCCTTTGATTCAAAAAGAAGATTTTTGCCTATGAATAAATGGATAGAGGGGTCTGAGGAGTTTAGACAAGGAATGGTGAATTAGTTCGAGGAGTAGCTCAATTGAAATGCAGTCTGATGGCAGCGGAAGAATGTTGGTGAGACACAGACCAGGGGCTACAACCGAAGAAGAAGGCAGTCATCAATGAGAACAGGAGAGAACACAGGCTCTGCAGAAACCCGGGCTGAAATCTCAGGTCACCGGGGACGTCACTAACCTCTCCCACTGCTAGTGTCCTCATCAGTAAAAGGGAAATAATCATGAAAGCTCCTTTACGGTGTAGTTGTGAAAAGGAACAGAGACAGTTCAATGGACTGGTAGGTACTATCACGGAACATATTCAAAATGGAAAAAGGAAGAGTAAAGAATAATACTTGATTTTTTAGGAGAGATTTAATCAATCAATAAATAAAATAGAACTATAGCAACTTGAAGATCACTAAAGGGAATTGGCATAACCACCCAAATCAGAGGAATACAAATGTTAACTATTTTCCTTTTAAGGAAAAAAATTGTTTTTGTTACTTTGTTCACCAAACATATTTGAATTCATAATGGAAGAGCACCATAAGAATAAATAGGATATTATGAATTTCTATGTAAGTAAATATAGACTGTTTTTCTTGGTAAAGAAATACATGAGCATCTATTTGGAAAATAATAGCTGCCTACATTCAATTAATTGGTTTAAAATTTTATGCCACAAATACAGTCACAACTGTAAGTTCATTTTGTAACAAAATTTTAGTATATAAAATTAGCAATAGAGATCTTTATGACTTTATGGAGGGTTTTGGTTTTACTTTCTAAATGATCTTTCTCAAAATTTAAAGTAAATGTATAGAAAACATTTAAGATCCCATATTTTTGTGACCAGCTTAACCAAACCATAATTTAGGGAAACTTGACTTCATAACTAGACTTCTAAGTTAGTGGAAACACTATTTAAAAATGTGTAAATTGGGTCCTCCACTAATTTTATGTCAATAACTGAAACACAAATATTTTTGTAGTTTTCTATTTATTTATATCACAAAATAATGATTTTCTATTAAAGCAGAAATATACAAGTTTTGGGAAGTAATTTTAAATTTCAAAATGTTAAATTAAAAGTTTTTTGACTTGGTATCTACCATCCTGGGCGTTTATTCTCCATAAATAAAATTTTTAAATAGTAAGTGCATTAAAATTATTATATGAGCAGTATCCACAATAACAGAAATTAGGGAAACACTGGAAAATACCAAACATTTAAACTTTAAATAAATATTAATGACTTTTCCAAGTTTTCTTAAAAATATTTTGTTATGTATATTTTTGTTGTATCTCAAACATTTAATAAAAACACATTGGTCACTAAATGAGTAAAATGTTTCAGTTCACTATTCTGCATCATGCAGGTAAAAATGACTTGATTATCTGGTTTTCTTTGTGTGCTTGTGTGTGTTCCTCAGCTAATCTGTAAAGAGATATAGGCACTATGATTCAACTATCATACATTATTAACAGGATAATCAGGAATGCTTTTCCACTTTCCTTTTCAACTACATATAAGAACCTGTGAAACAGGTAAGAAAAGTAACTACAAGAAGATCTTATCTTTTGAGTGAAAAACCTTTGACTTGTTTTCGTCCACACTTCCCCTCCACCACTGCATTTCCAAATAAATAGGAAGCTTGAGTGCCCCCCACCACACACACTCAGAACACCACCTTGCCCCACCAGTTCCACAGTTCTAATTAAATGCTACATTTTGTTAAGCAAATTAGGAGTTACAATAAAATGGAGGGAGCATGTGAAATGAATAATTAACGTTGTATAGACTTCAGCATCATAATTAAGATTAAATGCTGCATATATTCAAACTAGATTAGCACAGCCATTGAAAGCAGCGATGTGCTCAGTGGGAGAGTATGCTTTAGCTAAATAATGTTTTATGAAGAGTATTTGAAAAACATTAAGCATAAGGTTGTCATATATAAAATGATTAAAGTTTTATACAAAAGAAGCTGTAATTCCGGTAAATGAAGTAATTTCATTTTCCTGCTGTTTTCACCTTTAGGAACATACAGTGAATGGAAAGAAACTCCATGTGATATCTTATTAAATAGTCTATGAATCCCCTTGTTTGGAAGTAATGAACCCTCACTACATAAATTTGGGGTAACAGACAGTTTCAGGCACTTAACCTTCTTTCTTTGATAGCTCCTGGAAAGATTCACTTTATTTCACTTATTTATTGCATCTCCCAGTGTTGCCAGCAACATTTTGGGGAGAGCTACTACTCAAAATAAACATTCATTTAATTTGTCTTTAACTTTTACGCTGAGATTAGACTTGATAATTAGCACTATTGTAACAGGGTGCAGCCAAGAAGGGGGACCCCAAATAGGGATTTGGAATGGGGTCCAGAACTCAAGGTGTCCAGGAAATATTAGGGTGTCCTCACCACCACTCCTAACAGGTGTGTGTTGGGGGAAGGGATGCATGGAGCAGGGCCATCGAGAGCTGTCCTGCATAGCAACAGACTTGCAGCTAGCCTCTGGTGTGGTCATTTAACATATCTATGTAACCTTTAACTGGTTGCATAGATATGTCAAATAGCTGTGGCCATGCTCTGAGCCAGGGGAATGGAAGTAACTTCCCCACCAAGACGTAACTGGGGGGCAGGTCCCCCGAGTTACAGTGCCTGCATGGGAGCTTGGAGAAAATTGGCTCCATGACATGGGGCCACACCTGCCCAGACTCATGATGGCAGCCCAGTAAAGCTGGAAGGCTTTGAGAGTGCTGGCAGGTGTAACTGATTGTAGGAGGAGTCGGAAATGGGCTGCAGGGGAAGATTGACGTGGGGATTTAAACCCAGACATGGCAGCCATTGCTGGGAGAATCACACAGCTGTGGCAGTGCAGGGAGAGGATCACTCAGTGTTTAGCAGAGTGGGGACTCCCGCAGCCCTGGGAGAGAGAATCACCATTTGGCTTTTGCAGAGAACCGCCACTCAGCTTTGGCACATATCCTGGGGACACAGCTGATGGTGCTGGGAACCGAGGGAGGCCTACCAGCCAAGACGGATTACTGGGAAGAACCGGGGGCTGCCTGAGCCATGGACTTCTATTTCTTTTCCTGAGATATGGTACCCAGACTGGGCAAAGAGGGGAAGGAAGGACCGTGTGTGTTTGTGGGTGTTTTAAGGGACTTTGCGATTTTGATGAAGACATTAGGTCACTGCTTTAAGTCTGTATAGCATTAAATAAACATTTCCTTTCCTTTTCACAAATCTCTGGCATTGAGAGATGCCTTTCCTCTGGTGGCAGACATAACGAACCTGGGGGGTTCCTTTTGGCTAATAGCATATTGCCTTTGGCCCCCTTGGCCCCTTGTTGTTCTGTAACACTTTCATTTACTCTCATTCCTTTTCTCAAAAATTGCAACACATTAAAATTTTAAAATGAAACCAAAGTAAAATGTGACTATTATCCTAATTTTAGTGGTGACAGCTCTTTTATGAGTAAGCTTTCCACTCTTTTGTTATTGACTTGAAACTACTTAAAAAGAAAAAAAAATAAAAAATATATTTTCAATCTAATGCCATGGTGGTGATGATATTATCAAATTCAAAGACCAGTGAGCCTTGGCTGGTGTGACTCAGTTGATTGGACCGAGATTCCATAATAAAAGGTCATGGGTTCTATTCCCAGTCAGGGCCCTTGCCTAGGTTGAAGGTTCAATTCTGAATCAGGGCACATGCCTATGTTTTGGGTCGAGCCCAACATTAGGCAACCAATTGATGTTTCTCTTTCTCCCTCTCCCTCTCTCTAAAAATCAATAAGCATGTCCCCGGCTGAGGAAAACAATAATTTCATAAATTAATTTAATAAAAATAGTGAAACAAAAAATTAATTATATACAATTTTATGCACAGAAATTTATGTTGAGATCAGAAAATCTATATCTTGAATCAGCAAAATTATTGCTCAAAATGGTCAATGACTGAATAAATAATGAAAATGCTGAAGGAATAGGAACACAGATTTATAGATATACAATTATATTTCATACATCTCACTGTTTTAAGATGTCATCATGGTCTGTAAAAAACGCCACTCATATAATTAAGATAGAAATAAAAAGTTATCCCATCAGTTCAGGAGAGAAAACAGTAGTCTTTTGGAATGAGGAAGGTGTATTTCTTTCTCTACAGAGTTACTCAAACACATTTCACAATAAAATATTTCAAATAGCTTTTGGAGAGAAACAACTCTGGGGCTCCATTTATTTTTCAGATCACTCATTTTGTGGAGTTGGGTGGAGAAGAACGGGAGGAAGAAATCAAAGCAAGATTCCCATTAAACATAGAAAGATTGATTGTTAAATTTAAGTTAAAGAAAGATCTGAGGTTTTATTTATCTTTTTCAAATGCTTGTTTTATTAGAGTAAGGGTAGGATGGCTTCTATCAACTGAAGGAGGAACTTTAAAATACATACATATTTATCCTTCTTTTCTTGTTGATACTGTTACTCACTGGAAGTAGCACCCAATACTCTAAAGAGAAAGCAAACCAAAAAGAGTCAAAAGATTTTGAAAACCAAATCAAAAGTTGGCAATGTATCTCATTACATTATAACTGAGCCAAAGGAAAATCCTAAAACACTGTCTATTTCATATCTCTTATAGACTAGGCAAAAACTCAGAAAAACTCAAGGTAATGGCTTTACTAAGAAATCTATCAGTTTATTTTTTTAATCAACTGATCCATGCCCATAGAGGAGGACAAACCTGTAGTTACTAGGCTTGCCAATTAAACAAGTTCTTTTTAAAAATGACATTAGTCACCCTTCCTGGTGTAAAAAACATTATGGCTTTATGGATTCATGCTTCAAGCTGAAAGCTAGACATTATCACTATAACTATAAATTACATTTATAGCAATATAATTGCAGGTCCTACAAGTAGGTAGGACTAATAGTTTTATCAATTACAGTGCTATAAACATTGTTTATGGCAGCATAAATATTGATATGAATATAATCAAGAATCAATAGTAGTTATTTAAAGTGTCATGAAAAACATAAATAACTTTTTAGAGGAAATGTTTAACTTTAAGGCTCTGTGAAATATATGTTGTCACACAATGAAATTCTGTGTCAAATCTAATCAAATTTAAATGTTGGTTTAAAATGAAAAGCAGCTGCATTCTCTGGACATCCTGGACATGACAAAATTTGTTCTATAAATGTTTTCCTTAATAAATGATCTTTTGCATTAAAAAAGTCAGTGTGAATTGAGCTTCATATCAGTGGCTTTCAAATTAGTGTGAGTGAGTCCCACGGAGCAACCAAACCAAGCACAGAATTCAATTTTACTTCCAGAAAGAGTAACTTGAAAAGAGCTCTAACGATGTGGCTGAGGTTCCTATGGCATGGTTCCACTTCGTCCTCCTGCTGCAGTTGGCAGAGCTGGAAGATGAACTCCCAAAGCCCTGCCCCTTGGCAGAAGCCCTTTTTAGTACCCTCTCCTTGAGGACGAAGGAGCCTTACACAATTGGGTGAGCATTTTTATAAAGAATAATCTAGAGGTCAGAGAAGAGAGAAGTCAGAGGTTCTAAACTGCAGTGGGTTCTCTTGTTTTGGCCTAAAAGGAGCCAAGCATGGTCAGGAGGGATTAAATGGCACAAAACAGCAGGCTGCCCTAGGAGTTGACAGCAACCAGTAACTAAATTGGGTCCTCGCTGAAATAACTGGAAGGAAATAAATTCTCTCAACAACCAATGGAATTGCAAGGAGACTTTGGACCTCAGATAAAAATACAGCTCCACAGAACCATGGTTGCAGCCTAATGAAATACCTGGGCATCTGACCTACAAAACCATGAGATAAGTGAATGTTCTTTATGTCCCTAAATTGGTGGTAACTTATTACACAGTAATACAACAGGAAATTAATATACCTGCTTTATCCCCACTGTCCAAAATTCTGCTTATTTCTTCCTCTTATCCACTAATTATAAAAGCAATTGAAAAATTAAGAATAAAAAACCACTGTATTTTCACAACCACCATAAAGATTTAACGCCTTAAGTTTGAAATGGGGATACATTCTGTTTGCACCATCATAAAGGTATCTTTAAGCACCTGTGTAAGGTACATGTACATGGACACAATATTTGTAGGTAAATGTAAACATAGCCATTTAAATTTGAAAAGATCAAACTGCAGGATAAGAGTGTAAAACCTTTGAAAAGTTTAAATTCAGGTCCAAACTATAGAATGGAGCCAGATGTGTGTCACCATATTAGTAGGTAACAGAATTATTTAATCACTTTAGAACACAAAAAGGATGGTCCATTGCAAACTCTCTGTTTTACTAGGAAACAGGACTAGGAGCTGAAATGTATTTCCTAATTTCAATCTAATATGTAGTAACATTGTCTAGAAACGTGATTTCAAAAAAAAGAAGAGAAAGTTACTCATTGTCTCTCATATGCCATGTACAGACTAGATGCTTTTAGCGTTTTGTATCATTTAATTATTTGCTAAATGTTTAGAGAGGATTAGAAAGAGGCACTAACAAGGGTCTGAAAGTCAGGGAGTAGCTTCAATGGGTGGACCAAGTAGATATAACATATGAACAGTGGGAAACTGGGGGATACACACAAACTCAAACAATATTCAAAACAAAAGAATTAAAAATCTTCTGATGACCAATTGAAACCCATATTGCTTCTATGGACCTACAAGAAAACACAAGCAGTGAAATGGTTGGAAATACAGGCTTCGTGATTTATGTTCTGGAACACTTGTTGGTAAATTCTGTCTCTCTCTCTCAACCTCATTTTAAATGAAATAAAAGTGTTGATTCTTGATTTTGTTGTTACAATGATTATATCAGGTAATGCAGGTAAAACACTGAAAACAATGACAGGCACATAGGATGACCTTAACATAAATGGTAGTAAGTAACAGGAACAGGGGCGATCAGAATCAAAGTAATAGTCTACTTTCTGAACTCTAATTGTCTCTTCTGTGTCTATAAACCACTGCACATTGTTGAGATTTGTACTCCTGGTACCCGCCTTCACCTACCAATTCATGGATAAAATTATTGGTATTGGTATATAACTTGAAAGTATTCTAATCACAATCACCCTGATCTCATAGAGTTTACAAAGCAATCCTCCCTATCACGCTGAACACACATCCATGCAGACACACACCTAGGCAAGTATGAAGTTCAGATATTTGTAAAGGAATCAATAGTTATGAACTCACTAGTATGCTCCCCTCATGAGAATACAGGATTCACATGAGTCTGAATCAGAGGGATCCAACTGGCAATGTGTTACCAGATTTGGCTTACGGCTATTTTATTTGGCTAGCACAGTGCTGGGTTCCTGCTATGATATACAATATGCGATTTTTAATTTTTTAGTTAATTAGTTGCCAATAGTTAGAAATTGGGAAAGTCACATTAATATTGATTTCTGGCTTTTAAAACATTAAAAATAGATTATTATTGTAAAGGTAGATATTACATCACATGGAGCAAAAACCAAAAGATATAAATGCTGTCCAGTGAAAGAATGTCCCCTTCACATCTGTGTTCCTCAACCAGTCAGTTTCCCTCTATGAAGGCAGCCTTTGTTACTAAGTTACTGTTTTTTTAAAGCTAATATCTTCTCTAGATTCTTTTGGCTGGGGCTGGGGAGGGGTGAGTGATTCTGGAACCACTTGGATGCCATTTTTCTCACGGCAACATTCAATGGCTGCCTAGCTGCTGTCAAATATCACCACTCCCATTATCTGCTAATAATTATCTGTCACTTCACATTATCTGCTAATAATTCTGGAAATGATTTTAGGAAAAAGATATTTAAAAATTAGCATTTGAAACAATGTTCTTTGATTGTATGCTGATGCGATTTTTTTCTTACTTCTGTGTCCCAGAAGACGTTGATAAGTTAGAATTCAATACACTGAAAATGTTCCTTTGTTTACACAGACAATAAATTAAACAGTATCGCGCTCACTCAGGTATTAAGTTACAGCATTTTCCCTAGAAAACGCTTAGTGAAACTTAGAAATGTTCATAGCAATTTCTGACTTTGAAACAAAAATACTTTTTTTTAAGGCAGATTTATTTCATTGTATCTGTGGAATTACCTAAGTATTAATATATCCAGAGGTTTAGGAGTTATGTCACCTTGAAAACATTTTGTTCTGAAAAGTTTTGTCTAGATATAAGTTACCAGAGGGCTGAAACATTATATTCTTTCAAGGCACTTGGGTCAGGTCAGATTAACAGATGATAAAGAATTTTGCCAAATCACTTTAAAATCATTAATGATGTCAGTATCGGACAGGCATTCTGAAGAGAATTTTCTACCTGGACGAGAAAATGATTTCCCAGGTATGACTGTTACCAGTAGATAGTCTGTCCAGAGCACCAGGCTGTCTCCCCCTTTGGCCAAGATGGTGGCAGGGTGAGGCGCTTGCACTGAGTGCCTGAAAAGCTAGCAAGATTATTGGACAGAGAGAAAAGCCTTCCCTCCCCCTCCAGTACCATACTAAGGGTGAAACCAGGGCAAGGCAGGCACATGTACCATAAAAATCAAAATGGTGCAGCGGGGGTGCTGGACCAAAGAGGCCTGTCATTCTAGCCTGGCCTCTAGAAGGGATTGTTTGGGAGATGGACCCACCAGAATCACACAAAAGTTTGGAAAGTTGATTGGCCGTTTTTGAGAAAGCACCTGGCCCATCCTGCACCCAAGCTGATACAATCACTGGGGAACAAAAACCCCTTGCTGGCTCATGGTTTGCTCTCTCATGACCTGGATTCGTGTGGTACCATCACCCATTCTCTCCATGGGTCATGTGGCCTTAGCAGCCACGTGGAGCCCACCTGGTGATATACTACTTCCAGGTGTGTTCATGTGATCTTGCAGCCTGAGCAGCCATACGGCCTATAGCAGTGCAGGTTCCACACCCTGGCTCCAGGAGGGAGCCTGAAATGAACAGCAGCTGGGAACAAGCTAAGTTACCTGAATGGGGACTATGACTGCTTAGCAGCCACCTGTGGGCTCCAAAGAATGCACTTTACATTGCAGCAGGAACTCTGGACACTGGCTTTTGTCTTGGTCTTGCTGGGGTGGTGGGCTTTGAGTGGAGTCTGACATTCTCCCAGATCACATAGCACCTGAATAAAAAAACCCTTTCCTTTTGCACCAGCATTTGCCTCGTGAGTTTGGCTTTTGTGGTGGCAGGCAGCTGAACCTTCCTTTTCTTTGTTCAGTTACACTGTGGTGTTCTGTGAGTGTGTGTGTTTACTGCTATTGCCATCTAGATGAAGGAGTTGCTATGAATATTCTTTTTATTTGGAACAAACAGTTTAACGGCACCTCTATAGCTCATTGCTGCAATTTAGGCAACTGCCTTTTACATATGTTGGACTGAGTCCTAATTACTGCTAAATGACTTCTCACCCACATTTTTAATGACTAAATAATTGATAAGTTGGTGGATATACAATGTACATGCTTTTAAACCACTAAATATAAAAGAACATTCTAATCACCCATGAACAAGATTTAAAAATATTTCCAATATAATTAAGTGTAGAAAGTGCAGGGAAGTTAAACACCAGTTAATAATACTCAAGTAATTTATGCTAGTTTCATAGTTAGGGTTAAGTACTCTAGCAAAAGCTCTTGTTCATCTTGAAGATTATGTTTCCCTTCCAACATAATCCTCAAATTAAAAAGATATACATGCTGCCATCAGCCTTGTTTCTTATGCATAGTAGCTCCCATTGTCCTAAAGTGTCCCTTTGGGTCATCTGGCTATAGAAATAATTTTTTTCACATTTGTAACCTGAAACTGCATAGCTGGAAATCAATGAACAGGTCTGCATACTTAGTATGCTTAATATACAGGTTCAAAAATTATAAGGCAGTGGGGTCAAGTTTATCTCAGAATAAATTAACAAATTCACAAAACTGGGGGCTTCATTATTTTGAGGTCCATATGCTTATCTATGCAACTCATATAGAGATAAGTGTAGAAACAGATATAAGATCTCTTCTACTAGGCCATGTTTTGGAAAATAGGAGAGGAGTAGGATCTTTAACTGAGATTCCTATTTCAGGGAAGTTTAACCTTCGAATTAACTTAAATGCCCAATGGTATTCACGCAGTCAGGAAAGGCTGTGGAAAGACTCTGTTAACAAAGCATTCAAGAAGGTATTTGGATAAACTGTCTTCCTTACACTAAGTATTAAGAACGGTATTGCTGTGCAAAGCCAAAGCAATGAGCAATTAAAGTCTGAACCCTGAATTTCTTCTGCTACTATTCTGTAAACAAGGAAAAACAATGACCTCCAATTCTTCCTTGAGTCCCATAAGAGGGCCCTGGATCCAAACAATTGGAATTGTACACCCAGCACACAGATGTGTGATGGGGACCCAGCACGCAGATTTGTGATGGGGACCCAGCACGCAGATTTGTGATGGGGACCTCAATAGGATAAAGTCTGGAAGCTAGAAGTCCAACATCAAGGTATCAGCAAGGCTGGTTTCCTTTGAGGCCTTTCTCTTCGGCTTGTACGGTAGACAGGCCATCATCCCCATGTGTCATCACACAGTCACGTGTGTGCACATGCGTGTGTGTATGGTTGTCAATGTCCTAGTCTCCTTTCATCAGGACATCAGTCACAATGGATTGAGGCCCACCATCCTGACCATATTTTAACGTAGATATCTCTTTAAAGACCCTGTGTCTTGCACCATCACGTTCAGGGCTGCTGGGAGGTCTGGGCACACGAATGTTGAGAGGGCTCAATTTGGCCCATACCCGTCTGGAAGAGAAGACTGAGCATTGAAGGTTGCAGCTCAAAATATTTTGACACTGGTGATGGTGTTTACAATTCAAACGTTAGTTCTGCCCTTACTTTGGCTCATTATCAACAAAACATAAAGTGTTTTTCCATTTAAAGAGAATCGGCTGATAATTTGCCTTTCTTCCCACATCCTGAAACACCCTGTTAAGACCTCTTTAGTAGGCCTCCTAATAGGAAAATTTCTTGTAGACCAAGATATCTGGATAATAATATTGCCATAATACTTTCTATTTTTTACTTCTAATTCCAGACATAATTTCAAGACTGTGAAACTCTAGAAGTACTCTGATATGATACTCTGACCTCAGATACAATTAAAGGACTGCAAAGCTGCCATGATACAAATTCTGTTCAGGGGTTTCTAGGAAGGATGTCTTTGCTGCCCGGAACAAAATCAGTCTTTACCTGCTGTATTTGGCTCTGCAGGCATTGACTTAATTGGCAATTTATAGAAAGAAACTTGCTCTCTATATGCCAGGGACCTCAAGGGTATATGCAACAGAAACTAGTGGACAAAAGACAGGTCTGAAATTCCATAAACTTTAAGAATTTTAATTATGCCATACAAAATTTGAGTAAAAAATATAGATATGCAGCTATTGTCACTACTGTTTCTAAATACCCAAGCTTGTCATCACAGTTGAATACCTGGTTTTATATGACTATAGTTAATGATCAACTTGCTATTTGTGTTACCAAAGATAAATGAAGTTAAATCATATCTAGATGATTTAATAGATAATTATATATTTTTAAATTATTAATGCAAACATAATACCAGGAACATGTAAATAATTAATGGTGTACTTATAAATAATTTCGATTAGTAAAATAGATTAAGAAAATGATTTGTCCTCACCAGTGGGCTCATAAATATTTAACAGTAACTACTACTGACATCTTTTAGATTCACCTCAAACCCCTAACATTTAACCCTCTGTTTAGAACATGGAGAACATTTTTGAATGGAAAATAAAGTAGACTTGCATATAATCTTTATTGACTTTAGATCATTTAAACCAATATTTTAAATGACTGGAATGTAATATTCATAAAAATAGGGCAATGTTCTTTTAAATCTTAAATATAGATGTTAAAATATGTACTCATTAAAACATAATTCTATAATTCCAATCCAAAACATGCTTAATTTATATATTCCCTAACTTTATATATTGTGCTAAAGGAAAAATAATTATGCCAGGAACTTATTTATATAGTTTCTTTTCCAGCAACATGCTTCCAACATCGCTAAAACATACCGGCGATGGGAATAGCCCACTTGGGGACGTTACCCCTGCAGTAAACAAGTAGGAATGTGCGGAGGCGCTTCAGTAGCCATTACTTGCAACAAAGAAGTGGTTTTCATGTAGCCAGCTGATTACTCGACGGCTATATAGAAATATACAATAGTTTCTCAGAACAGTGAGCACTTGAGGAGCCACATATCCTTATACATGACAAGGCCAGTCGTCATTCTTTCTCATCCTTGAACTTGGAAATCTATACCTCCATATTGGGGCATGTATGCTTCTCTTCTAACAGTTTATGAATTCTTACCATTAAAAGTATCTTGTGTTCCATAACTGGGTCTGTTCTTGTTTCTCTACCAGTCAGCATTAACTTTATGAGGACTGCGCAGTACATGCATGGATCCATATAAAAATACCTACACAAATGTATATATTACATATTTAAAGCTATATTACACATGTAAATCTGTATTGCATATGTAAATCTATATATTATGTATGATTAGATAAATATATATTTAAATGTAGATTACATAGAAATATGCAAATTTTAAAATATATATTAAATATATGTATACAAATATTAAGATATACATATTATAAATTTTTCCATACATTCTTTTCAATTCATCCTTCAATACTACCTGTACTTCATGATAAAAAATATTTCTTTACATATTTGAAAGGTACAATCAGTCAAATGTATTCAATAGTGATTCTCTTCAAGGTATCTTTGATTCCTCTATTCTAATTTGTGATTGGCTTATTTCTGTCCTAATTTGTGATTTCCTCATAACTGTTTGGATCCATTATAAGCTGATTTCATAACTTACTCTTAGGTTTTTTTCAGCTGCCAGTCTTTACTGCAAGGGTTTGTTTTGCTGAGGGGTGGGAGGCTCAGTATGGAGGAAGTCAACACTGCCCCTATGAATAATTAAAAAGTATAAGTCTGTTATTAGGGAAGTTGCTTCATGTTCTTTTCCCTTATATGATAACAGGTGTGAGCCTTTGCCATTGTTGTGTTATGCATGGCTTGGTTTTTATAATATACTTTGATCCTGTTTTATTACATAATTAGGTAGGAATCTATCTATTTCCTAGGGGGAGACTGGGAGTTCATGGAAGGCAAAATCTTTGTGATATATATGTGTGTATATATATATTCAGTGTATATATGTTATACATATTACAAAGAAGGATATATGTCTATAGATACAGGGTGAGCAAAAGTAGGTTTATAGCTATATGGAAAATAATATAATTAAATAATAATACCTGTAAGAAAAAACTGTTTTACACACTCACAACTATAAACCTACTTTTGACCTATATCCATGTATGTATGTATGTATGTATATATGTATATCCCTCTTTGTAACAAAATAAGCATTCAATAAGGGTTTGTTAAACAATAAAAGGAGAAGCTGATTCTGATATGAGACAAAATAGAACTAGACATTTATAAGCCACAATTCCCAATAAAGATATAATACTTATGAAACTCAGCCATTATGAAGTAAAATATACAGGAAATTCAAAGAGATGTAGTAGAAATGCACTATTAATAAAAGTTTGAGGCCCTGGATGGTGTAACTCAGTGGGTTGAGTGCGGGCTGCGAACCAAAGAGTCATCAGTTCAATTCCCAGTCAGGGCACATGCCTAGGCTTTGGGCCAAGTGCCCAGTAGGGGGCCTGCGAGAGGCAACCACACATTGATGTTTCTCTCCCTCTCTTTCTCCTTCCCTTCCCCTCTCTCTAAAAACAAACCAAAAAAAAAACAATGAAGAAGAAAAATAAATAAAATCTTAAAAAATAGAAGTATAAGCTACTCTCAGCACAAAGCATAGCAAGGTAGATCAAAAAATAAGGCAATAACAACAAAATTAAACAGAAAAAATATAAATAATATAATCATGAAGATCTTATAAATATATTTTGAAATACACCCTCAAAATAGATAATATACCTTCTTCAAAATACTGCAACTTTCACAGTGATTGGTCATGCATTAGTGTCATAGTGAATATATAACCCCACCATGGAGAAATAATACGGATAACTCTCAGATCATCATGCACTTTATTTTTAACTAGAAAATATTAAAAACTTTAATTAAAAATTAACAAAACAAAACCTCTGTTAAAAGACTTCAGTAAAAGGAAAATACACACTAAAATTACAGAATTTGTAAAAAAATAAAAATAAAACACTACATAATACAATGATTTGTTATAAGCAGTGATGAGAGGAAAATTCATAGTACTAATCAGTTTTATCAGGATAAATTTAAAAAATAATGA
The DNA here is from genome assembly GCA_004024845.1 of Tonatia bakeri. NCBI lineage: Eukaryota > Metazoa > Chordata > Mammalia > Chiroptera > Phyllostomidae > Tonatia > Tonatia bakeri. The sequence continues at coordinate 296,415 of PVIA01000169.1, forward strand.
ATTATATACCCAGCTTAAAAATATTTTAAAAACTAAAATAAAGTCAAAGGAAAGTACAAGAAGAAAAATAGCCAAAGTTAATGAGAAAAATAAAAAAAACTAATGAAAAATCAAGAAAATAATTTAAATTATAAATACAAAAATGTAGCAAACTTGATCTAAGAGCAATGGGGAAGAATCACAAATACATAAATTAAGAAATAAAAATGAAAGTAATCACTGAAAGATATATTTAAAAATCATTAGAATAATTTGCATATTTAAAAAAAGAAAGAAGGAAGGAGGAAAGAAAAAAGTAAAAACCTAGGTGAAATGCACAATGTTCTAGGTAAAAAATGATTATAAAAAATGATCCCATCAGAGATAGAAAGCTTAATCAAATCAATTTCCGTGTAAAAACATAGTATCATTAAGGAACAACCTTGTTAGCAAAGCAATCTTTTTTCTAAGAAGACTTCTACCAACTGTCCATATACTAGAGAGTTTCCATGCCTTGTTGTTCCAGAATATCAAAAATGAAAATAAAAAATAACCTTACTAATTCTTTAATTATTTTTATGAAGCTAGTAAAACATCAATACCACTATCTTATAAAGACAGTCCAAATAAAGAAAGCTATAAATATTATCTTAAAATATCAATGCAAAAACAATAAATGAAACAGTAAACAGATCCAATATTACACTAAGTAGTACAAAATTGACCCCAAATTACAAAATCCATTAATATTATGTAGTTGTTAAAAACAAGACAATGAGCCCAAAATAAAGCCACTTATGTTAAGCCCTATGTCACCAAATGGAGATTTAGTTCCATTTTCAGCTCTGCCAGAAATGAAATCTCACACCAGTCAAGAATCGCCATATCAGTGCTAGTGGGTGATCTGTCTGATGGGCCTTGACGTCCCCTGAAGAACAGTGCCTGAGATAACCAGCCTGCTCTTTCCCCAGTATTTCTCTAACTGGCTATTTCACTTAGCATAACACTCACAGACACGTCCAACAGTATGGTGATTACAGGAGGGAAAAGGGCTGGGGAAATAAGAGAATATAAGGGGATAAATTATTATGAAAGGAAGACTCGACTCTGGGTGGTGAATGCACAATATAATATGCAGATTATGTACTATAATATAGAACTGTATACCTGAAATCTATATAATTTTATTAACTGTCACCCCAATAAATTCAATAAAAGTATTTATAAAGAAATAAATGAAGTCAAATAAATACTACCCTGGGTAAATGTCTCAGAAAAAAAAATTCTCAAGAATGATTTCCCTGTCCTTAAAGACATGTGCTTCAGAATGACTCATTAAAGTTTAAACCACATCACTCGATGAGGCTATGGTACATTGCACCTTATAGAAACATCAAGAGAAAGCTTAGCTGCTTCCAAAGGTAAACAATAAAACTGCCAACATCAAGAAAATAGAAATCAAATTATGAGGCCGTTTAAAGCCATAGACATACTGAATTGTTGTGATTAAAAATACAAAATGGTTGCTGTGTTGAATATATTGACCTAGATGCTGCAATTTAATCCTAGAAATCCATGCCTCTGTGCATGTCTAAATATATGTATTTTCACATCTTAAAAGATAAATTGTTTCTCAGAAGTCTTCAACACATGCGTCTGTGCCTAGGAGTACATACATGTTTCTGAAGTCTCTTCCATCAGAGTTCTGCCTACATTTTAATTTTCTATATTTACCTAATGTATTTATTAGGTAAACTTAGGTGAACTTAGTCAAATCCTTTGTTCCCTTCAGTTTCATCACACTTCATTTATAATACCTGAGCTACATTACCAATTAAAAACTGAAAATCCTATGGAGTTAATTTAAATCTTCCCATTCTATGTCACGGACCTGTTGGGCACATCCGTTGAGACAACAGACTTGAAAGCACTTGGTAAAGAAGAAACAATTTTATTGTTTGCTGAGGTATGGATTGAGTTGGTTACATTACAAGTAAGCTTACATTAAAAAGTAAAAGTGATTTTTTACATTCTTTTTCTCACAGGACCATTATCATTAAAGGGAGCAGTGGAAGTGGAATAAGACCCTTAATTTCATAGCATTTATAAGATGGAAATTAATGAACAAGCGACTATAGTTAGGGTCATGCTTTCATCTACATAATAGAAAGAAAGCCTGCATTTCAGCCAGGTTCAAACATCCTCTTCAACAGAAAAATCCTGAGGTCTCCTTGCTTGCATACACTTGGATTTCCACTTCCACTTGTAATAGTTCGACATTCCCACTACAAGCATCATTTCAGGGATCCATGGTGGCCTCCGGACCATTTCTTTTCTACTAGTCGGATAGAGGCTCAGCTATTCTAATGCAACTTAATCACATTTCTTCCACAGCTCTATGGATGGTTTTCATGTCAACAGATCTGGAGCCTGCTCACCAGATATAGAGGTAGAGATCAAGTACTGACTCCCAAATGGGAGGACACAGGCTGTGCAAGGACCATGATAAGGGAGAACGAGCTTTCCTTCTCTGCCTAACCAGCTCTGCTCCTCTCTTTATCCTCTCCTCTGTCTACTCGGCACATTGCTGCCACTAAGTACAGCCCAGGGGTTCCAGAGAGAATTATTTTGTTGTTGACAAGGAAATAGGAGGCTTGTTCTCTTCTGTAGAAACACAGGATTCAGAATGTGGTACTACTTGCTCATTAAGGATACTATGTCATATGTTTCTTCAATAATTTGCTCTGAAGAAACTACGGGCATTTCTCCAGGATGCACATTCAACTTCCTGTGTTTATAAAGTGCATACAGTTGAACATTCATTAAGGATATTCTACCATAAGCATCAACTGTGCGCTAGACATAGGGTATACCATGATCAACAAAAAGAAAAAAATCCCCATCACAAACAAACTTAAGATCATATGTATAAAGGCAGAGTATAAATAAGTACATAAATACTTAAGAATGAATTGCAGGGCACTATTAAGGTAGTGAAGATCTTTCTTCGAGGGAGAATAGCACACCTTAGATGCCATGGAGATAAGAAGTTATATGAGAAGGTAATATTTAAGTGATATTAGAGGATCTAACCACGTGCTATTTGGAAGTGGTTTTCTAAACCAATGTAACAGCATTTGAAGATGCTCTAAGGAAAGGACTGTTCTGGAATTTGATAAAAGTTTATACTTGATGGAAAGCAGTATCCATGGGAAAGAACAGTTTTATACATGGTTGACAAGGCCATCCTCTGTCCTTTCTTCCCCCCGCTGGCTTGGGTCTAGTTCTTACTTCTTTTATATTCTATAGATATTTCCTGAGTACCAGTTTTGTGATGAGGATGATGCTTTAGAAGAGGGGGGGAAAAACAAAACAAAACAGACAACTTCTGTGCTCTGCCTGGGGCTTAGAATTACTAATGGAGACGGACAAGCATATAAGCAATCACAAAACATCAGGGCCAGTGCCTGGAGGAGGGAGAGAGTGGGCTCCGTGAGAACAGGGAAGAGGCCATTGGCTGAGGTGTGGGTGGGATGGGGTGACAGTAGGGGACATCTTGAGCAGGATGCTGAGGTTTTAGGTTAAAAGTTACAAACCAAGGATATTGCAGACACATGGGTGGGTTTAGAATAGCCAAGTGATGAGGCAGAGGGTGAAAGAGAGGTAAAATTCAAGGTGAGGTGAACTGTTCTCATACAGCAGGAGGGCCTGACGGAGCAGCACCGATCCCCCAGGGACCTCCAAGAGATCTGCACCAGTCATGGTACAGCCTGAGGACCGCGGCAGTGACCTAGGAAGCCGGAGACACAGGCTCAGGTTGAGCACCTCCTGTCCACACCTACCCTCTCCTCTTGGGAACCCTCCCTCTCCTCTGGCTTCTCCTTACTCTCACCTTCGGCCTTACTATCTCTGCCACCCAACTCCGATTTCTCCGTCTTCTACCTTCTTCTCCCTGACGTCAGTAACACCTACCAGCTAAAAACTGCCTTTTAAAAAAGAACATATGAATATTCCTTTCTAGGGGAAAAATAAGAAGATGAATTTAGCTTTACATTTTTCAAAATTAAAGTATAGAGGGGCAGCACTTTTCTTGAACGTGGCTCTGTACTGACTTTTTGATGCAGACTGAGGTTGAAAGAAAGGGGAAATCAGAAAAGAAAAAAAAAGTCCTACCTCTTAGGACTCTATGCTTTATGGTTTATCCCTGGTTTTAATAATACACAGCCCGTGTGTATTTGAGAACAATCAGTCATGAGTCCCAAATGGACTCTTCATTGACCACTCTTACTACTGATGTCTATTTTAATGTATTTCATAACCCCAAAGTCACTTAAACTGTATGTCCCTCTTAACATGGGGGTCGGTATTACTGTTCTAACATATGAAGTTTAATGTACTGTAAGTAGTATGTTCATGCCTGAATCCTGCATGCAGCTGCCTATTTTGTAAAGATTTAAGGAAATACATGTCATACAGGTGGCCAGGATATCTGGTAAAAAAGAACATAAATGTCCATCACAAATAGATTTGCAGATAAATCCCATCTCTATCACCACTTTTGCCACTTTGGGCAGAGTTCTTGACCTCTGGGAGCTTCTTGAATTTGTAAAATGAGAATAATCTCTTCTCTGAGTGTTTTCTTGAGAACCCCCTGACCCATCTGCTTGCCTGCCTTCTTCCCTCTCTTCCTTCCAAAACTATCCTGTTGAGTGCTAACTAGAGAGCAAGCTCATTATACAGTTTAAATGAGATATATGAAGCATGGTTTCAGTGCTGGGAACATAATAAGCACTTCATAAAGGTCATTTATTTTATTATTATTGTCCATATGGTTGATCAGATAATTTCCCAAACATTTTGTAGCTTCTGAAAAACAGGCAACACTTCCTTGTTATGGTGTATATATGTTGCATAAGCTTAATACTTTCTCATCTATTGCTAACTCACTATAGATTCTTAGACACTAAAAATAAATTTGCACAAACCAGTTACTCATCACCTGTGGAAGGCCCTGCATTCCCAATTAAAAAAAATAAATTCTTGGTGGGTTTCTAAAACAATGGAGGGAAAAATCCTTGTTAAATTACAGAAGGGTGGAGCTGATAAATTTTTAAATCATTGCTTTTTAATGTAACAGCTCGCTCATTAAAATTTTAATGTGTATTGCAAAGACAATATTTAAAAAAACGGCATACATCAGTCTAAAATGACAGAAATGTCATTATGACCTTCATAGATTTTTGTCTAGCCTAAGTAATCCCAGTAAACCCTACAGATTGAAAAATACATCTTCCATCATTTCAGTGCTTTTGCCCTTGATGGTGGTTTTTAAAAAACATTTCTCACTAATACAGCTTTTATTTCTTTCTTAAAAGAATGACATTAAAATTGTAAGGCTTTAAATGAAAGTTAGTTACTTGTCAAGGGGACTGGCTTAGATCCTGATGCTATAGATTTTTACTTGTTTTAATTATATTGAATATGTCTAGTGTGGGCTTTGCTGTTTTAAAGGAGTCAGCATGTCTATTTTGAAAGATTTACAATTTTGTTTTAAGAAACCCCTTGTGGTAATTTTTGTCATGCAAATGTATATCTGAAAGAAGAGACTTGCAAGGCACTAAAATTAAAGTGGTCCTATCTCTGGCCCACATATCTGAGATTCATACAGGGACAAAGAAAGAACTATGCAATGAGAACAGAAAGAAAGGCACCTGTGTGCCTAGCGATCAGTCTGACTTCTGATTACCTTATCCATCGAGGGGCAGGGGGTGACTAAACAGAAATAAAGTTTATTTGGCATCATATTTAAAAAGTGAGGGGTCCTTGAAAACGTATAAACTGCCTTCAACTCACACACGGGTGCTAGTGTGGAAGTCTGCAAGACCATAGAAATGAGACACTTATTTCCTGGGAAGGGCTCTATTAAGGATGGTAAACTGTTCAGATTCTAGACAGTTGAGATGTAAAGAGAATGAGAAAGCGGAGGGGCTGGAGGAAGGTAATGTGGCCAAGGAGGGAGCTAAAGGTTGACTGGTGAGAGAGTATAAACTGCCTTTTGAGCACTTTGCAACTTTGCCGGAGGCCAAGCCTACACTGTGGGAAGAAGAAACCGCTGCCCTCCCTTCTCTGCCGCCCAAGCATGCTCACTCCTCCCAAAGCAATCCAAGCGGCCCACCTCTCCAAGCCAGCGCGAGTCTTCATCTGCTGAGACAGATGATCCGACTATGTGTTCTTTTAATTCACAACTGAGTTATGATGGCAGATATCCCATAAATATCATCTCTTCCAAAAAAAGAAGGGTCTAGTTATCCAAAGAAGAAATAAACAGAGAAATTCAGGCAGCTGTGGTGGAAGAGTTTCTGATTTTGAGGAGGGGGCCGCTGTGCCCAGGGCAAGCCAGAATTGCTGGAGGCCTGCTTTCTGCTCTTTCTGAAATGTAGACAACTGCCCCCTTCCTCTCTGTCTAAAATCAATAAACATATCCTTGGGTGAGGACGGAGATGTGTATGACTGATACTGACATGCTACTCCAAAGTCACCAGTTCTTCCAGATCATGAAGCTACTTTCCCCACTTCGGCCTTGATGTGGGGCTGGCAGAGGGCAGGGCATGGGTAATGAAGCTCCCGCAGGAGCTCTACCTGCCATTCGTACAGTCAGAGGAAGCACTGTTTCCCAGAGAGGTCTTTTTGTTTCGAATACTTGACGAACTGCTCAGCATGGAAGGTTAATTTATAAAGCATAAAATAAAATTCTTACTACAATGACCACTCTTAATTCTAATAAAACAATAGTGGAGTCCCCAGTGAGGCAGAAATATTTACAGGAGAAAAATACTTCAATTGCCAACAGTTTGCAGTGAAGATAATAGGAAGTCACAAGTGAGTTGTAGCCGTTTCTTGTTATAGATTGCACATCCTGCATTCTTACAAAATGCAGCACTAGATGGGCTGTATTCCCTCGCTTTCAAGACCATGATAGCAAGGAGGAGAGAGAAAGGTGTTTACAAAGATATACACACACACATACACACTCACCTATGTCCTACCAAAAGTCATGCTCTTAATTTCAGAAGATTGCCCAAACAACCCTTTATTTTCCCAAATACTATCATTTTCAGAAATAGCCAGGACTTTGATGCATTCTAATAGCAAATATTCCAGAGTGATCAATCAAGGGTTTGGACACAACCACTGCTGATAATATAGTTTGCCATCTGAGGCAGGAACAGGGACTTGGTTGAAGAGGATGTCACTTTCTGCCTGATGACTTACAGTTCTCGTGTGTGTGCCAACCTGGGGGTAGGGAAAGCATCAGCTGGAACCTCCTGTGTCCAGGTGAGAGCAGTGGACTCCAAAGCAAAAGTGTCTGACTATCCAATTTACATTTGTCTCTGTGTTATTCTTGCCTGCCTCCTCGGATCTTGAATAAAGTTTGCAAGTCCATACAAATTAGGACCAGCTTGGTTTTAGGTTGGGAGGAAGAAGAGCCGAAGCTAAGAACACATTTCAGGGTGAAGTAGGGCAGGGAGTTGGAACATCTAGGAATATTAAAGCAGCTTCCAGAAACTGCTCAAGTAGGATATAGGGACCATGCCAGGTCCTTTAAGGAGTCAAGAGGAGGACAGACTCCTAGTAGTCACGTGGCATGGTGACTCTCATGTCTTTACAGGGAGACAAAAATTAACAGTGGCCCTAGAAGATGGGAAATCTTGATATTCCTTGAGTTAAAAATAACAACTTATATTTTCCCCCATTTCCATGAGCCAGACGTTGTGCTACACAGGCTTTGTCTCACTTAATTCTCACACTAACTTAGCGAATGGCTATAATCATTATCATATAATCATTATAATCACTTTGAAGACTAGGGAATAGGGGTGCTAAGGTCAGATAATGATTAAGGAGCAAATATAATAGATAACCAGTTCTGCTTAAACTTTTAAGCCATTATGAAACAATCCACAAAACCCTGCAGTTTTCTTGTGAGAAAAATGAGACACTGTGCCTGCTCAAGACAACCCCAAAACTTGCCCACGAGGAGGTCGGTCTTCAGCACATTTAATTCATACCTTCCACCCCAAATTAGAAGGTGAAGGCCATGCATACAATTTCCTCAGCATAGGGGGTTGTGTACACATTAAGTATGACCTGTGCCCAGGACAACAAGGCTCAGTTGCTCAGATTTCCCTCTCAGATGTCATTAAATAGCTACCTGCCATTAAGTGTTGCTATTTCCCATTACAAAAGGCCAATCATCGTATCCCTGGTATAAAGAATGTCAATGGGTAGCAAATGATAATTCCACAACTCCCATGCAGACGAACCGCCTGATGCGTACATTGGTGCAACGATGGTTAATGCCTTTATTTTAAGATCTTGAACAGTTTCCAGCACCCATTCTTTATGAGGAATAACTTGAACAATATACGTATTTCTAAGGTAAATGTTCTCTGTAGAACACTTTTCATCTACTATCTCATTGATTATTAGCACTCCGCAGAGGTTGTTTAAAGTTACTACGAGGTTACTGGGCTTGTCCTAATTCACTGATGGTGGTATTAAAATCTATTGGATGAACAAATAATAGATTTAAAGGCTATTACAAATTAACAAAGCTTTTGGTGGGGGGTAAGATGGAAAAGAGAAAAGAAGGGGATGAAAAAGGGAAAGAGGAAAGAAGGAGGGAGGAAAAGGAAGAAAAAACATATGCGAGAGAATTCTAAAATAATCGGTGATTTTCCTTTTCTGCTCTCTTCTTAACCAAAGCAGTTTCAGAATTCTTGTTTTTCTGTATTTGAATAATGACCTTTGTGCTTCTTTCATAATATTTTACATTTATCAATTTATTTTTCCCTACTCAGCCTGTTTTAAAATGTGAAATCTTGCTGCGATCTCCTTTTTGCTGTACCCAGAGTGGCTACGTGAGATGTAAAAACTATTTATTGGAGGCAAAAAAGCTCATTTTATGAAATGGGTAGGAAAAAACCCACAGTGATTTTCTCTGTGTGTGTAGACTCTCAGGTCTTTTGAGACTGTGTGAATCAGAACTTTCCTGGATCCCCAGTTAACTCTGTAAGTGTTCTTATGTGCATCACCTAAAATGAAGGTGCAACAAAGGATCATGAATGCCGAGTTCAAAACTCTCATTGTACCATATCCTTGGAGTAGGTGCCTCCATACTGGAGACGACACCTCTCCCTGCCACAGGAAGTTTGTCCCTGATCACCCTGTCATTGGTTGGAAAGACAAATGTGTACCAAACTTCAATGGGTCACAGAGAGTTAAATGTAAGTACTGGAGTGATTTACAAAATACACTAATGTTCGAGTAAGTTACCAGTATAAGTTATGGATTCTACCCGATTATAACATGTAACACTTTTCTAGGGCATAGTCACTCACCTTCAAAATATGTTCAAAAGAAGTAGAGATACAGGTGCTTGTAAAGATTATGGAGATAAATAGATAATAGATAGATATATAGATCTGGCTGTATAAAATAGACTATGTCTTGCAGAACTGATAATATATATGAGTAGACTAAAATTTATACAGCATGCACTCTAAGGGTGATTTCAAATTAAATGACCAAACATATTTTCATCATTTTGTTACATATTAAAATTATTGGCAGATTTTTTAATTTCCAAATCAATAAGCTTCTTTCTCAGCATAAGTCCAATGGTTAGCTATTAAGCTTTTAGAATTCAGACTTTTGAAAGATCTAGAAGGCTTATTTATGAGTCTGTTTTCCTCTTTTTTCAAGTCAAATGATATATGTTTAATTGAAAATACTGTTTAAGTTAATAACCTGGATCTGCCTAGGTAGGTCTAGTATTGATCTAAACTACTGCAGGTACGAAAGCATTATAGTCATGGAACCACGGTAGATTGATGGCTACTATCATCAGGTCAAAAAATATTAATCCCCCATCAAATTAAAGGAGCACCAAAAATGATGACTGTTATTTTTTTTTAAAAAAATCAATCACAGCCCAAATGATGGCATCCGTCTTGAAATACATTTCTTCTACACCCCCCGCAACACTGATATTTTTTTAAATCTTAGCAGTGAAGTGACACAGAATCACAGACAGACTGAGGGACCCTAAGAGATATTCTCCAAATATTTCAAAGGATATAAAACAAGGGAGAAGTGCACTTGCGCAGCTGTAGCCTTTGAAATTGTTATATCTGTAGTAAATACTTGCCCTTTCGCAGTCAGGTGGGCGTGGCTAAGCATTTGACTCCACTTGAACTATTTCCTGACCACATTCAGCCACTGGTATCACCTGCTCGATGGCAAGCCATCCTTGCAGTTAGGGCAACCCTGAGGATGACCAATTAGTGAACATAAACATGTGTGGGTGAGGTATTTTAAGAATTACTTTTATAAACTTGGAACTATGAAAAGTCTCCAACATGTTTTTGAAGAGAATCATTGGAAGACTCCCTATGTACCATCACCCAACATCAGTCTCCATCAGCTTGCGTTCCTCGAGTACCCCTCCCTTCACCTCCAACGCACACAGTGGGCAAACCTTGCTTGATTCTTGCCAGAGCACGTGAGAGCGCACTTCAAGCATCTTATTATTTCACCTGTAATGGCTTTGTGTCTCTCTACAAAACTTAAAAACTAAGCCAAAACATATATCCACATTCAACAAAATTAACAACAAAAAAAATCACAACTAAAATCTAACATCAACATGTTTTGAACTGTCTCCCAATTTCTTAGCATGTCGTTTTACAGGTAGTTTGTTCAAATGGATTTTTTCATTTTCAAAGAAATGAAACTATTTTTAATATGGTATGACTTTCTATGACTTTACATATGCTTTAAAATCAGGTTCACTGTGAATAATGTTTTTTAAATAAACATTATTTTTAATGAACTTTATATTCATAAATTCCCAATGAGGGCAAATTAAAAGAAAAAAACAAAATTTTTGTGTATGATAAAACAACAGAAATAGTAATCCCTCAAGTTCCAGTCATTAAAAATCGGTGAAAATCAACGTAAGTTACAAAACAGTATGTAAAGAGAGACATTATTTTCTACTTGAATGTATAAGACAGTTTGATGGTAACTGGATTAAACTTAAAGAAAAAGAATTTAAATTAAGATGAAGCTTCTGTACTTTCTAGCCATTTTGGACAAGTCAAATCTATATTGCTTCAATCTTCTGTGAAGAATGATGACAGCATTTCTGCATACAAATCTGTGAGGACCAAGTCAAACACGTCGTATGCCAGAAACCACCCAGCACACAGTATACTGAGCCACGAAATGTTGATTCGGTATGTTCTAAATTTGGTCTTAGCTATTGTCAAAATTCTCTGATTCTCCCACCCCAGGTGCCCCCAAGGCCTCTCATTCTATCAGCTTTTCATAGTCCCTCATTCACCAGATCTCCTCACTTCCCACTTTCCCAGGGAAGAGACCAGAGGCAAACCTCCTCTCTCCTTTGTGTATGCCCTGTTCCTTACCCTTCTCCAACTTCGATACTCCTGCTTGACAAAAATCACAGCCAGATAAAACTCGATACTCCCACTTCTCCACCTCTGCACCCATGAAGCTGAAACTGCCTAAAGAAAAGCTCACATCATTACTAGTTTGTTTCACTTTAAATTCACATCCAGGAATTTTAGCTGAAGTCCTTAAATGCTGCCGGGCAAACATGGAATCAATTTTCAGCCCATTCACTCTCCTTTTCTCAGTTATGACTACTTTCCACCTTCTTTCCTTTAAAGGTCTATCATTTCCTTCTGTTTCAACTGGTGACTTTGCCTGATATTTCACAAACCAAACTCAGAGCCCCGTGGAGAGGACTTCCAAGGATGGCTGAAGCTGCCAATCACCACATCCACGGGTGCTTGCATCTGCACCCTCCATACTCTGCTTTCTCTTACTATCTCTCACATCCCCAATCTCCAAACACTGGCGAGCTCCAGGACTCAGCCTTTGGAACTCTCTACCTACATTTACTTTCTCAGCGATGTAACAATCCATTTTAAAAACCAGTCAGAGCCCTGACTGGTGCAGTTCACCGGACTGAGTGCTGGTGTGCAAATCAAAGTGTCGCTGGTTTGATTCCTCGTTAGGGCACGTGGCCAGGTCCCCAGTGCGGGGTGCTCGAGAGACAACCACACATTGGTGTTTCTCTCCCTGTCTTTCTCCCTCCTCTCTCCTCTCTAGAAGTAAATACATAAAATCCTCTCTCCTCTCTCTAGAAGTAAATACATAAAATCCTTAAACAAATAAAAATAATGAAAAATAAACAAAATCCATCCAAACGCCAATGCTGAGGTTTACAGCTCTAGTGCAGACTACTATCCCAAATTTCAACTGTGTCGGCCCATAGACACCAGTCTATCAACACCAGCTACTCTGCAGGCACCCGTCTTAGCAGTGGGAAATACCATCCTTCCCTTGCCTGTCTCTCTCAAACCTTCTATCCAATCCGTCAAAAGATCTCATTGCCTCAAACCCAAAAATACATGAAGAATTGTATGATGTCTTCCCACCTCTGTTATGAGTCTACTTCGCTCTAAACCACCATATTTTCATGTCTAAGCACTTCCTAGGCTTTATTTTTCTCCTCACCCACTTACCAGCAGTCTATTGCTTTTAAAACATAAATCATTTTACTCTTCAGTCCAGTATTTCTGGAAGCTCCCCACTTCTCCCCAACAGGAAGTGAAGCAGGCTCCAGCGGTACCCATGATCTGCCTCTATGGCACTAACACCCTCTGTGTTGTGACCCTACTCGCTCGGCCTATTGGTTCTCCTTTAACATTTCAAACACACTCTCACTTTCAGGCCTTGGCTCTACCTGCTCCTCTCCCAGGAATGATCTCCTTCCAGATGATTTGCTTGGCTAACTGCCTCACCCCTGCTGTTCTTTGCTCAGATCTTACTTTCTCCCTGAGACACCCTAACCTATTTAATACTCTCACTTGCCTTCCAACCTCTCCCCCTCTGCTGGCACGCTCAAATCCAATTTCTGTGCTCTGTATTTTATTTTTTCCCATAGTACACTCATAGTTTATCGTTATATGCCCATTTCCATAATAGATATTGAAGAAGAGCAGACATCTTTACCGTGTTTTCAATGTTACATCCCCAATGCTGAGAACCTGGCATATAGTTAAGCCTCAATGAATATATTTGAATACGTTTCCAAATATTTGTCTACTCGCCTTTTCAATAGTAATCTACTGAGGAATCAAACTTTCAAATTGAGAACTAATATTTACAGAAGTAAACATACAGTATATTAAGATTTGACAATACACATTTGTTTTAATGGTCGATATTACTCTTTAATTACTGGCACAACCTCTCAATTTTTATATAGTAGTTGAAAAACAAAAAAGACTACAGATTTGTAAGTCAATAGTCTATAACCTTAGGCATTAAAAGAGGACACACAGTGAAAGAACCACTATGCTTGCTATCTTAACAGCTTTCTCTAGTTGTTTTATTATAGGAGTTACTAAGTAGCTTAAGAAAAACAAAATTACCTCTCATAGCTCTTAAACACACAGTAAGAAACCAGCAGAGAAGGTCTGTGCTAATAAATTAAAGCACTGTTGGGCGTGACTTCTGACAGTTAATAATCTTTAATTAATTTAGGCATTGTTTGCCCTTCAAGATAAAAATGGATATCTATTCATTCCGAGACCATTATTTTATTTAACACAATGAACTGAAGTTGAAAGTCTTTGAGAGGCAAGCTATATTACAATTATATCCACTTTAAATTAATAACATCTCACACAAGTTGACTTGAAGATATGTAGAGGCCCCAAGCAATGAAAAATTATGGCCTCATCATTTTCTGGATCTTATATTTAGCTCAAAATAGAAACCCATTAAACTTGAATTAAGCATGAGGATTGGAAATGCAGACATACCTCGAGGTATTGTGGGTTCGGTTCCAAACCACAGCAACACACTGAGTAGCACAATGAAGTGAGTTGTAATATTTTGCTGGTGCGGGATCTTGCCTTCAGTTTTCAAAAACACAACACCTGTGAAGTTCAATAATGAGAGATGCAATAAAACGAGGTATGCCTGTACTCATTTTTCCCATGTGAACTATAATGTTTTTAAATTACTTTTGAAAAAATACAGGTAAATTCACGTATTACAGGATCCTAGCTCTGAAATTTAAAAAAAAAAGAGCTCAAAATCTTGTAATGAACACCCAGAATCTTAGAATTTTAGTCTCATTTGTGTTATTCAGCAAGCCTGCTTACTGAGCTGATGGCAGATTTGCACACATTTCTCGACGGGTTATTGGCTTTCTTGGGGACAAAAACAACAAGGCTCTTTCATTCCAACTTCTTTGGGGCACATCCAGCCTTTCTTCCTACTTCGACTGAGGTCAGATAAGACTTGCTCACACCAGCATGCTGAATGCAGTAGCTCAACAAATATTTTTTCTCTGCACACCAACCCCCCTACTTTGGGGACCACAATGCCTTATGCAGGAAAATTGAAATTCTCCTAAACCAAAGTATCCAGACGTGCTACTAATCTTGAGTAAATTTACTTTCAGCAGCGAGTCCCTCTTCCCTGACCTGGGACCAGCACCTTCCTTCTGAAGCTGGGAAAACACCTTTATGGCGACCACTTCACAGACACTACAACACCTGGAGAATCTAGTCAATTAGCTACGCACTGAGAGTAACACACATCAGGTGTGTATTATAACTGTACAGTGCCACGCTGTGCCGTGCTGTGATAAAAAGTATATATATATTTTCAGACTGAGGGGAGCAAAACTGAAGGCTGATGGGGAGAGAAAAGAAAGTAAGGCGACAAAAACATTATGTTTGATGGTTCTACTGGCCCATCTGTAGGGAACAGAGGAAAGAGCCTCAAAAGCTGCAATTCTCCCCCTTCCCCATGGTTGGAGTGGAAATTAGTGGGACGCTCAGCTCCATTTCAACCCGATGTTCCAGAGTATTGTGGAAAAAGGAATAAGACTCATTCTTATTTAAAGCATTTTTAAAGGTGTGAAACCTAATCTCTGAGTTAACTTCAAAGACACTGCATCGTGATACAGATAAGAGGTGCGGAGCTTAACAGTCACGCGGCCCTTTAAGGACCTTCAATTGTATTTCATGTGCTGCACCCACCTCTTTTCTTCTTGGGGAAATAAAAAACGGGACAAAGATGATAGTTTTTTTTTTCCCTTTAACCTACGTTAGATATAAGAAGTAAGAGGAGGGCTAAGGTATTCATGAGGATAATGAGCTATTGTGGTTGGCTAAACTTACTCCAATATCCGAAACCTCAGTGAGACCAAAGTCCCTGGGATGGGTGCATATTATCAAACATTTCACTGTTTCGCCTTTGTCCATCTGAGTCCAGCCTATTTCTCTCCCACCTCCCTGAAAGAAAACTCCAGGATCACTGCTAAGTATTTTGAGAATTGCTTTGTTGTGTTATCTTATTACAGAACAAACACACCTTTCCTATCCCTATGATACTTTAAAAATAATTTCTTTTTGCATATTTTAAAATCCTATAGCTAAAATTATAAAGGCGTAGGCAACAAGATGGGAAATGAGTTGCTTGGTAGTTCATAGGCCACGCACATGCCATTGATTAAACTACGTTTTGTAATAAAGTTATTCTATGTCAGTGCAGCTGGAATTTAAGTATTTTCCTCACCTCCAACATAATTGAATGCAATTGGAAGAAAATGCATGTGTATTCGTGCTTTAATTAAAAACACAATCAGAAACAACTGCAGACTAACACCTATGAATTAAAATGCTAATTATTTCAAAAGAATTTATTTGATGTCCCCCTTTGAAATATAAGAAGTATACAATAGAAATAAAGGAGAAAGATGCCATAGGAAGTCAAACACACATTTGCAAAGCTAATTGAGAAAATTCACCACCGTTTGACATTTTGCTGAGAGAAAAGCTGTCTTGCAGCTGGATAAAAGAACAATGCAAACAAAGACAGAAAAATACACAGTCTAAATTGATCTGTTGAACCCCAAAGCACTAAGATAGTCTTGTATAAAGTGTGAAATTGGACTGTGAGCAACACAGAAAATTTTTGTCATAATACTTCCCAAGATCAGAAGAAACTGTAGGAGATCTTCCCCTTTTTCTTTTGTTTCCCTCTGTAAAGAACCAACCTAGTTGAAGGACAACAAGAGGCTTAAATCCCTAAACCCTCACCAGGGTTAACAACTGAAACACACAAATGAGAGTTACAAAGCTTCCCCATGGGGAACACTGCAAAGGAGACTTAGGAATGGGGGTGGGAGGTTTCACATGGGAAGGTCCAAGATCAAGCATGAAAGTAATCACCCTTAAAGACAATAATTCGGTATACTAATTTACTAGACATGGCTTATTTGTGAATCTAAAATTTTTGCCAAAATTTCAGTTTTGAAGGGAAAGGGGATAATCAGATTCATAGTTTGTGTTTCCTCATAATAACTGCCTGCATTGCTGCTCCACGATCTGCATTCCACTCCCTGCATTACTGAAACGCAAGTACTGTGAGTAACATCCCGGTTCCTATGGCCATGGAACACGTATTGTGCTGTGAATGCCAGATCCACACTGAAAAAAAAAAAAGTCTTCTTATAAGCTCAGCATGGGATACAAAACAGCTGGAAGTTAGAGGCCCAATCACTTTCTCTTTGCAAACATCCCCTTGGACCTTACCCAATTTCAACAAAATATTGAATCCATAACTGATAGGAACCTGCCTTCCGGTGCCACCGCCAACCTCCTAAAGTACTTAGGAGGCCTTTTCAATTTAACCTGTGTGTCCTGCAGCTAGTTCCTTTCCTGCACCATTGGAAAAATAGCGACCCTTCCCTTTAAAAATGTGACCTTGAACATGGGCTGATGCCTGGTGCGCTTCTAACGTTACCTGTCTGTTTTGATACTGGCTTCTTCCTTCATCACAGTGGTGCTGCAGGTAGAAAGGCCACAGCAGGCTTTTCTCCTTCACTGACCTGATGAGTACTTTGGGGTCTGTCTTAATAAAGTCCTGTAGAAATGTTGTCACCACCGCTCAGAGGAGATGGGGTTAGCTTGTTAAATTAGCTTCGAGCCACAGCGAGGATTTGCGGGGAGGAGGCAGAGCCAGAGATGTTGGCTGGGCAGGAACTGTTTCCGGATTCAGCCTCGCCTTGCCTTCAGCCCAGGTGGCCTGAGTGCATTTCCTCTTCATCAGTTCTTGCTGGGGAGGTTTTCCCACAGCCTTCCGGCAGGGGAGGAACAATGAAGGCCCCATTTCCCATGGTCTGAGTACACCATTTCCCTTTTGAACGTGCCCACGTCAGAGCACATTAAATTCAGAGAGGTGGGCTGACTTAAATCGAGAGGCAATAGGGAGGCTGCACACAGAAAACAGGATCAAACGGGTGCAAGGGGACCCTTGGAGAAGGAAATTAACTCAGCAGCCCGCTGTGTGGATAAGAGTCATGGTTGCGGAGTTATCACAATCCAGCCACCAAGGCTTGATCAAGTAGGAAAAGGATAGTCATACATAAGTAATTCTGGAGCAAGGTATTCCTTTCGTTCAGAATTCTGTTTCTCCTCAGAGAATACCTGAATTCTCCTCAGTTTTCTTTTCCTAACACCTACTCTCCCTTAGAGCCAGAATCAGGAGTTCTATGGGCAATTCCACTCTTTGTTGAACTGCGGTCTTAGGCAGCAAATTCCAGAGCCAGAAAGCAGTGATTGCATGATTTATTAGCATTCCAACAAACTCTGTATAGATTCTCTCATTCCCAGCTTTATCCTTAGTATTCTGTACCAACCACAGTCTTGTATGTGTCTGGGTTTCGGCCTGAATACAGATCCATATGTGAGGTTCCTAGACCCTACAGGCTCGTGTGAAAGGTGCTTTTTATTTTTACATGGCCAGCCCTGCATTTTACTGAGCAAAACTGATACATTATTAAGCAAATAAGGCCTTAAAAGGGAAATGGTGGGAACTCAAGAATAAATGAGAGAGAGACTGCCTTACATACTATGAAATGAAAATGTCTATCAAAATCATTTTGATGCAGGAAAATGGTATATTGAGCACCAACTGTGTGCCAGACTTTGCTGAGCATTAAGTGGAATTTCTAAATTATAAATTGTGTTCGTTAACCATTTGCATTCAAATGAGAATTCCGCACATTGGAAAATTAATGGACTTCTCCAAGGTCACTCGGCTAATAGAGGAGCAGAGTCAAGTCTGAAACCAAATCTCCTTATTCCCCATACAATTTCCTTTCAACTCTACCCCACTCCTTACTTACATCTCAGTGTTTAATTTCAAAGCCCAAATTCACAAAGTCCAAGGATACATCACTGAGACTTTGATTGTAGCAGAATGTCTCAGCAGTATTACCAGATTCTCCGGGGAATTACAAATCTCCCCAAGTGCTTAACCAATTACATTCCCCCCACCTCATTCTCAATATGCAGCCTTTGGAGAAAACATTTGCACTAAATTACTTGGATCCTTTATATGGAATCACAATTTCTTCCCCATTTTATCCAGACTACTTTCTTAATTACTGTCCTTTCCAATGATGGGTAAATATTATATTCCAACTAGCAAGATATTTTACTCAAGTATTTAGTTTTTCCTCCTGATCTTATCTTATTATCACTTCTATTTTGTTTTCTGTTTCTTTTTGCTCTCAAATTTAAAGAGAAGATACCATTTAAAAATATTTTAAAAGGAGCTAGTTAAAAAGTCATTTTCTTTGGCTCTTCAGGCCTTTATCTAAATTTGTATTTATTTTTTTGTGAACAGAGGGACAGATACCAGGTGATAGATTATACAGGCTCTTTTTCTAAAATGAGGGTTTATTTTCTGAAGATTGCAATGAATCTATAGACTTCACTTCAAAAGCATTGGCTTCAGAAAAAGATAGGTAAGTAAATTAAATAGGTAGATAATACATGAATAGATTAAAAATCTGTGATATTTAAAGTATAATCTGCTGCTATTAATTTTTATTATAAAGTAATAACCATTTATAAACATTTGGCAATTTCATTTTTATTTCAAATGCAACTGTCAACATATAATATACAGTTCTACAATTTATCTCCCATACCAAAACAACCAAATTATCTTAAATCCACTGTTCTCTAAGAAACATTTAGAATTTTTTATTTAGTATTATTTAATCCTCTCTACATTCCTACATCCAGTAAGTCCTATTTTTAAAAATATATTCTAAGAAAGCTCACACAAACTGATGATAGAATTTTCTAGAAGAATTTCATTGCTCTGTTTGTACTAGCAAATTATTGAAAAGCAAATGTCCAACAATAGGGAATCAAATATATTTATTACGGTACCTCTCATAAAATGGAATATTACGCAGCAACTTAAAATTATATAATAGAAGACTGAAAAGATGCTCTTGATGTATTGTGAGTGAAATAATGCAGGGCTACAAAAACAGAACAAACATAATGATGTCATTTTTGTAAGAGTATGTGGGTAGACAAAAGACTTAAAGGCTATCCATTAACAGGGTGTTTTGTTTTTAAGATTCTGATCTGATCATATTCTGGTCCACCTTGAAATCCTGCAGCTAATGCTGGTCTGAGGAAGAGCAGATTTCAAGCTGCATGAAACTTGAGTTTTAAGAGTGTATTCCTCAGCTCTTCCTCTTCTCTCGCTCTTCCTCATCCTATAATGCCACACATTTATGGTATTTCCTTTCATGTAATGTCATTGATTTTGACAAGATAACAAATACTACTTCTGTAAGTTCTCTTTTGTCAGCCAGTTGTGTCTTAATGAGACTGAGTTCACCAGAATATTTACAAGGAAACAAAAAAGAGGAAGGCAGAGGGGGTACAAATAAACTGGGTACATGCCACCTGAATCTCTTTATTTCTCTGAACATTACTTTACTGGACACTAATAAGGAGAAAAGAATAGCTCATCTCAAAAAAACATTCTTGCACAGGCATTCTATGGCTACAATGGGAGAAAAAAGAATAGGAAGAAAGGAGCAATGGTGGCCCAGGAAATTCTCTTGCCCAGAAACCTATTCTATTGTAATGATTTCCAAATGTGTCTGCCCATCCAATTCCCGTGAAGGACTTACTAAAATTTGACTGGCCCTCCTCTTTGATTGGATTTACGTGTCTGTATCTTGAAAACCCCAAGAGTCTTTGATACAGCAGGACTGTGAACCAGTGTTCTGGAACCCTCGGTCAGGGCAAGATGTTCTGATCACATTTCTTTGCTTACAATTAGACAGAAAAAGAGAACAACAAAGGAAGCATTTCATCAGCTTATGGTTTCTGCATTAATGTTTCTTGCTCTTTCTGTGTAAGAAGACTAGTGAAGCTATTTTGACTATTAGTATAGATTACTGTGCCACCAAGTTTTGAAAATACTTACAGTCATTTCTCAGTAAACATTTTCTACTAAGAGTCATAGGGTTAATAGGCTCTTTGTTAATTTGATAAGGCACTGAATTACTTGGTATTATATCTGTTGAAAATAGCTTTTAATGACCATTACACACAGAAGAAATCAATGATTTCATCAGCTTAATAGGGCTATTGCTCCTGGGTTCAATTTATTATGTGGAGCTACAAGGGTGCCAATGGAAATGGCTTTGAACATTTCAAAGAGATTCAATTTTAGTTTCAGATTCAAAATTCAGTAGATGCTCTTGAAAGACTATAGCATGGAATAGAAAATATATACCAAAATTGTATATGGGAAAAATAATCCAAAATATAGCCATAATAGGGGAATCTGGTCTGGGAATTAAAATCTAGGGCATTAAAAAGGAAAATACCTTCAGAACAAGCTTCTATTACTATTTGGGGACACTGCCTTTAAAGTACACTTCTGATTTCACAACAGCCATACACATACGCACCTCAACCTGACATGACTTTTTTGATTAGGAGCTTGGGAACAGGGATTGGTCAGGTGAGTTTCAGCACACGAAACTTTCTGGCTTGCTCTCTGACCTGTAGGAAACCTCAACAGAGCAGACTCTGGTATAGTGCTTGTGAGGGATGAGGTTGTCCTTACAATCTATAAAGAGGGGTTGTGTTTACTTAATTTAGGGGAGAATTATCAAGTCCCTATGACCCCACATATTAACCACATCTGCCGGTTTATTAGCCTTCCAGGATTATCAGTAATAATGTTGATATATTGATGTTTGTCTCTCTGAGCTGTGTGTCCATATCTAAGTTGGATCTCGAGGGGGAGAGGGAGTTGCTGTTTATGAACCCCATAAAATCCCACCCAGGGACGGCAATGATGCCGTGATTTGTTCAGAGATGGATAGCCGGGCCTGTCCTACCAGAGCCACTTCCATAGATTTGCTTGTTGTTGAAGCTTGTGGACAATTCCTTTTGCATCTCATTTTAAAATTTCATCTCAATTCTAATTTTAATTTCAAGTAAAAAATGTGAATCTGGAGGCTTTTTAGCAGTCATGCTCTTTACCTCCTGGACAGAGTCAGGTCAAAATACAAGCAGAGGACCAAGCCAGGATGAAAGACCTGTGGCACCTTGGACTTCTGGCAAAACAGTTACTCGAACCAGTAAAAACTTATATTTGGTTAAGCCAAATTGAATTGAGCTTCTGTGCTTGCAAACTTAAGTCTCAAGTAAAGCAGAAGGCACATAGATGTAAGATACCTTTTTACAACAGAAGTGATACATGTTTATTGTCTCAAAAGCTAAGACAATGCAAGAACAGAAAAAAAATTACTTCAAATTAAGGTCAAAATGTTGACAGATATTTTCTTTCAGTATGTACTTTTTACAAAACACTAACATATGCATGCATGCACATAAGTAAATGTCTAACGCACTGCTTCTATACAAATTATGTTTAACGCTTTTTTGTTCACTAACCAATTATCATGAAAAACTAAATACATTAATATAATTTTTATGCAGCAGAACTTACTATACAGCAAAGGCTGACTCTTAGTCCTTCTTTCCTTGCTTCTATCCCTTTTTTCTCCAGTAAGTTTTTGAACCTTCCAAGGTTCAAGGGTTATCCTGTGCTCTGGAGATACAGCAGTGAACAAAAAAGGTAGAGTTCCTCCCTATGTGAGTATTTCCTTTGACTGAGTGGGACTGATGTTACACAAGTAAACAGAATAAATCCAGAGAGAATAAATGGCACCAGGAACACGGACAGGATTGTGTAATAAAAGTAACAGGAGAGCAGGACAAGAAAGATTAGGTAGGATGGTTAGGAAAGGGTCCTTTGAAAAGATGAGAATTGAGTTTGCAATTGATGAGAAGAAAGAGTCTGTCATTTAATATTGGGATGGGAGTTTGCCAGGCAGACAGAACAGCTAGTGAGTGTCTGGGCCCAGGTGGGCATGAGTTGGGTGGGTCTGAGAAATAAAAGAGAGGTGTCACCTCAAGTATAATGGGGAGGGGAAGCAGTAAATTAGGTGAGAAGAGTCTGGGGGAGAATACACAGGGCTTCAGAGGCCATGTAAAGGAATCTGGATTTTATCTGAAATGAATGCAAAACATCATGATGTGTTTTTTTTTTTTTAAAAAAAGGACTGACGCAATCTGTATAGGAAGTGTCATTTGTTGGAATCACCTGTGGCTTGCATTATGCTGGTGGCAGTTGAGATGGAGAAAAGCAGATGGATTTGTGTGTACTTTTGAGGTATAATCAACAAGACTTGCATAGGGTTTGAGAGATGGCCATGTAAGCCTGTGCCCCTCCTCTATAAACTGAATAAGTGGCATTAGGTTATTCTTGTGCTTCCTCCCGTGGTCTCTGTCCTGTTTCCACAAATAGCACACAAATTTTAGTAGCACTCTGATCCACAGAAAAGTCGGAGGCCGTCACCTGTTTACTTTGGTCTATTGACTGCTGTTTGGTTTCTGGAAAATTATGTGGCTGGGAGGAGACGCGGCTGGGGAAGTTCAACTCCTCTGCAGAGAGGCTGTCCTGCTGGAGGCTGTGGAGGGTTGTCTCGGCGGGCTCAGCAGCTGGTTCAAACACTTCGGATCGCGGGACACAGAGGCTCAGATCTCAGCAGGGCTCGCTCAACCATTCATCCTTCCAAGGTAGATAAATTGAGTGTGGCACGATTTAGAATGTGTGTGTCTTTCAGATAATGCCTTAAAGAGCAAATTCCGTGTGAACATTAAAGAGTACAGAGCACTATAGAGGAGTAGGTAGGGGCCACCCCTGTGTCCTTGGCCTAAATTTCCCCCTTCGGTAATGCAGCAGCGTGAACGATTTCAGCTATCAGTACTTCAGTGTTGCTGAATCCTTGCAGTTTTCCTGGGTCTTGGGAATCCTTCAGAACGAAACAAGCTTCATTAACAAAGAGCTGTTTTGGCATACTATGAACCCCTCCCAAGTTGGCTCTAGCTTCTCTGTGCTGTTTAAGGAGGTCCCCATCCCCGAGACTCCAGCCCCCTCAGACTAGAACAGACACATTTTGTAGGTGAAAGGTAGCTTGATCTTCCCTCTAGGAGGTCTGCAGTCAGGGGAAGTCCCACCACGGAGGACTTGCTATCCTGAAGATTGCTCAGTGGAGGGTCGATGTGGAAAAAGACACCGTGAGCGAATGAAGGGCAGGAAACCGAAACCCAGTCCCGAGATGGCTGTACCTTTAATTTTTCCTTTGGCAGAACACCAGACTGCAATGAATCCAGCAGGTCTCAGAGTTTCGACACTGATGTCTTGGTCACTTCTTTGGCCATATTAGCTGATGAATGTCTTTTTAAGCCCTTGTACATATAAACCTTTCAATAGTATATTTTATATTCTTATTGCTAAAATTATAGGGAAATTTTATGTATTCAATAGTGGTATAATTGAAATATATGTGTGTGTGTATACACACTTCAGCTCACCCCCACCCCATACTCAATTTCTTTTATCTCAGCTAGCGAGCTGTTCATCTCTAAGAAACTAGTCAAGTGAAACCAAAGAAGTGAGGTGTCAATTTAATTTATTTTTTTAACTTTCGAAGTGTGAGTCAAAAAACTTGGAGAAATATCGATCCTGATAGAACAAGTTCTTTCTGCTCTCCGGGGTCTAGGCAGTATTGACAGACCTGACTGAGGGAGGAGAAGAAGTCAAACCTGGGGTTCGTGGAACATTTTAAAGAAGAGGGGCCCACATCCAGAAATATCTCAGCACTGCCTGGAGAGAGCAGTGAAGAGCCACCCGGAAACCCAATCAGCCTTTCAGGCCAGCGCAGAATTCATTCACTCTATTGGATTTTATTGGCCGCCTACCATGGTGACAAACACCTTGTCAAGGAATTTTTTTAAAGAACATGAAATAGAACTAGTTCTGGAGAAGTCTGAAGTTCAGTGGGGAGACAGATACAATCATAATACACAGTCAAAGCACCTGGGAGCTATGAGCAGGTTATAACTGATTCGAGGGCTGTGGTTATCTGACACGAGATCGTATTTGGTAGGTCTCTCTTCAGATACCGTAGCATCACCTGCACACGAATTTTGTTTATTAAAAAAATAGAGCCTGTGTTCAGAAGCAGGCTCAAAAAAAAAAAAAAAAATAGCCTAAGGTCACCTCTCACCCTTGCCGCCTCCTCAGGAAAACAGAGCAGCAGAAAACTTTGTATCATGATGGAACATGCACAAAAGGTATTTCAGTAAGAAGAATAAGCTTTCTCAAAGACCTCAAACAATTTAGAAAACATTTTTTAGTGTAATGCAAGTGAAATTTTATGGGTCACATGTGAATGCAAACCACCGCATTAAGCATTCTTTTCTGGTGTTCTGGGACAAAAATTTCCAACATGTGTGGGATTTTTCACATCCTGCTCGTGTCCAAGAATTCAATTTATGAGGGGGAACCCAAAAAATGGAATTTATTTATAAAAGATTATGTATTTATTCTTACATGTCTAAACTTTAGTCACCATCAAAGTACTCTTCATTTGATGGAATACACCCCTGGAGACTTTCTTTCACTGCTCAAAACAGTTTTTGAACTCATCAATTTTGATGTCTTTTAGTGCCTCTGCCATTTTTTGTTTCACCTCTTCCACACTGGCAAAACGTTTCCCTTCGATGACTTTTTTCATCCAGAGAAACAAAAATAAGTTGCTCAGGGCAAGATTGGGTGAATAGGGAGGGTGGAGAATGGGGGTCATGATGTTCTTGGTCAAAAACTGGTGAACACTCAGCGTGGTATGGGCAGGTGTGCTCATAAATCTCTCATCATGTAATGAGCAAACACATTGAAAGAGTCTTCAAAAATAAAAATTCACTGAAGCCTAACACAACCTCTCACATCAACACCAGATAGTACACTGATACAGATGGATTCCTAGAACACACACCTAGTGGGAGAAGCCTGTACTACAAGGGGCCCACCCTCCAGAAGATAATTGCAATTATTTTGTATTCCCTCTCATAATTCTGATATAATCTACCCAGTGAGAACATCAGAGTTCACAGGTTAAAGGTTCAGTCCTACACAACTGCCCCATACCGTACCCTTTCCAATTCAGACACCGGCCACAAGCACTGGTTGTTACCTATGCTTCTGAACAATTAGCTATAAACCAGGGATTCCCCTAACTCTCTCCTTAGGTTCCAGTGATATTCTGGAGTGATTCACAGAACTCTATGAGAAACATTTCTACTTACTAGATTATCAGTTTATTATAAAAAGGTGTAACTCCAGAATAGCTAGCAGGATTAGATATATAAGGGCAAAGGCATGGGGCAGGGGGTTGGAGCTTCCTGCCCTCTCCACATTTCCAGTGCCTCCATGTATTCACCAACCCAGCAGCTCTCCAAACTCTGTCCTTTTAATCTTATTGAGTCTTCACGGCATAGACAGGATTGATTAAATCATTGGCTACTGGTGATTGACTCAACCTCTGGCCCCTCTCCCCTCCCTGGGAGTCAGGGGTGGGGCTGAAAATTCCGACCTTCTAATCAATGGACTCCATTGGCAACCAGCCCCCATCTTTAGGTATTTTCCCAAAGTTACCTCATTAACATAACAAAGTCACCTTTATCACTCTCAACACTCATGACTTGTTTGCCTGGCTAGCTCCAAGTCACACTCAAGGCATTCTAATAGATTATGGTTTTATTTTTATTTATTTATTGAGCATCAAGGAGGACTTGGCCTAGTTTTTGCTAGCGATTATCCCGTCTGATTAACAATGCACTGGGGGAGTCACTCAGCGTAGAATGATCGTTTGGACAGTAACAGTGTGTTTCGGGAAGATCCCCTTAGAAGTCAGTATATGTGGGGCAGGTTATTACATCCCTTCAATCTGTGTCTGATATGGAAAGGGGATATAGCATCCAGGGGAGTGCACGGGGTCACAGATGCAGACTGTATTAACTATAATGTAATGATCTTAGCAATGTGTTATTAAAGAGTCTCAGATTACAGGCTTGGTGCAGAAGTTAAATGAACATAGACTATTGGCATTTATTCTCTAGATACTGTAAAAACCTCATTAAACAAAAACCAAATACTATTTCATTTTAAAAGTAGTTTCAAAGGTGTATATAGGAAGACAAATCATGCTCGAGTAGCTACTAATTTGTTATGGGGAAGTGAGGAAGGGAATTTGAAAAAAAAATGATGTTAGGAGAGTCAAATTTATCTCGAAAAAAGATGATACCAGAAATCCTAGGAAAGTTATATAACATTGTCCCTCCTTTGTACTACCAGTGGCATCAAGTTCAGATAAAATAAATAAAACAATTTCTCCATCAATAATTTGACTCCACTCTATTGTTCTATTTCGCTTTTTCTTCGGGGGCAGTCTGTGCAGCTGGAAACATTTGCGACTGAAGTGGAACTGGTAAGAAACCTTGCCCTCGCTAACATATATTTTACAGACCATTTATCCACACGACCATTTTCCATAGCTTATCATAGCCAACCTCCATTCTTATTCGATGTGTTGGTAGTATTCTTAAAGTCACAGCTCCTGACCTGTTTTCTCCTCACTGGTGCCTGCATGCCAGAATCTTTCAATTTTGAACAAGACAATAACTGTGTAGTGGCTGCAAACTCAAGGTCATGGCATGAACTGCTTGAGACCTATAAATGCTCATCCTCTATCAAGCCTATTACATTCAAATGAAAGAAATAGTTAAGATAATTTTATCAGTGTCGGCTTATCCAAGTTACATTTCATTTGATATGCCACTGTCAGCCAGCCACCTAAAATCTAAACCAATTTCAGGTGAAAATTATTTAATTTCAATCTTGTAAAAAGTAAGGCATCTTCCCACTTAAGAAGTTCTTCTGTGAGTAACCACAGTTCATTTGCTAGGAGACTTTGAAATATACCAGGAAACACGCAGACTGGCAGGTTGGTTTGTGCTGCAAGATATTCTGACAAACTGTCAAAGTCCCACTTTTCTCACATTCTACCCACTTCTCTTTTCTAAGGAAAGCATGAAATGTCAAAATGACAGGTGCCGAAATGCAGCGGCATCCAGCTTCTGGGCCTATTACCTTCGCAAAGGAGGAGTTGGAAAGTTGTGCAAGTGACACATGCTGAAGACGGATATAATCTGTCGGGTAAAGGAGCAGCTTGATGGTGCCTGGGTTAACCCTTTGGAGCTGACTAATTTGAGCTACGTCCTCTGGGGAAGATTTTTAGGGATAGCCAGAGAAGACAAAAATATATGGCTTTGGAGCAGTTACTTCAGTATGTGACCAGGAACCGTTTTGTCTGCTGTTGGTAACTTGCTCTAGTTCATTCATTGAACACAATCGACGTTACGAAGTTAAAGGAGCTGTTGTTACAATTTTGTTGTATTTTAAAGCGAAGAGTGGAGTGACGTTGCCCGAAGAAACATTAAACCATGGAAAACTACTGCAGTTAAATTTGCAAGAAATCTGTTTGTTAATGTGTGTGTGTGCATATCTATGGGGAGAGTTTAGTATGACTTGATTAATTTATATTAATTGGGGGGAAAGTCTGTCTAAATTAATGGATGAAACTGAGTTATAAAATACAGTTTAAACATTATATTTTAGTACTTTCAAGTCCAGATTCTGTCTTGTGAATAGATATGACAGACTTGGCAACTCTTGGCTCTTTCTTTATAATGTGCAAAGAAGTTCTATAAAACAGCATTTTCTCCTAAAGAATTCCCAGTTATTAGTGTTAAGTGCCGCTATTTTGTTGTGTTTGAGGCCAATGAAAATAGCAAAACAGTAGTATTGTGACCATAGTGTTTGGCCAAGAGAGGGAAGTCCAAGGAATCTAATAAAAGCTGAAAAGTGGCTGACAGCAAGAAAAACATTTGAATTACAAGACAGAAGGTGGGAAGTCTTTAGGATGAGACTAGGAAAGGATTCTTTAGGAGAAAGATAGAGACACCGGGAAACAGAGAGACAGAGGGATAGCAGTAGGCAAGAGGAGACAGAGAGTCATTCTAGGTTCTGATGGAAAACAAGATTCAATATCAGGAGTCTGGAGAGGTAACACTATCTGTATTCTGAGAGGTGATGCCAGGTAGCAGATGAGAGTTCAGACTCTGCAGCTGTACTCTAAATCTGAACCTGCTACTCAGTTCAAGTGGTCCACAATTTATCTTTTGTTCAAACAGAGGTCCTTGTAGAGTCAGCCTCATAGACTTGTTGTGAGGACTTAAATGTAATTTTATGTGTAAAGTAGCAGTTACACTACAATTGCATCTTTAGAAAGCCAGTTTTTTTATAAGTCTTAGTTTTAATAAAAATTTGCCACCACGCTTGGGGTGGTTTATCATAAATGCAAATCAATTTTACATAATCATGCATATGCATGTATTCTTATATTTTAATAAAGAAATATTAAAAACAATACTTCTTAATGAGAATGAAGCCCAGAAGAACTTGTACTAATTCATTCAAAGAAAGTGGTGGAAGTAGATTATTTATAATTAAAAATCAACATCTAATAAATTTAATATAAAAATATAAAACACATACAAACACGAACATCATATAAAGCAGAAATAGGCTTAACTTGAGGAACTGATAAGAAAACAAGCAAATAGAAAACCAATGTGAAAGGACTCCCCCTCCTATGTCTTCAGAAATTAAAGAGGGGCACCGCATTACATTGGAATAATAAATCAGACATTGAGAATTTTAGCCTGAGGGGCATTAGGGTTCTATTACTAAAAAAAGAGGGTACTCTAATTAAATTATCTGTTTCTTGTACACTTCAAGAATCATTTTACTATAGTAGTTACATGTACTTACAACAGTTAGAGAGATAGTTAATTATCTGTGATATTGCTAATGAAGACTTACGATAGCAGCAGCTCGTAATTAGTAAGCATTTTTATCAGTTATAGGTAGTGTATTAAGAGTTAAAGGCTGCACACAGTATGTGACTCTCCCCCACTTACAACCCATAGAGGACTATTTTACTGGCAGGTATCTAGCTCATCTTCTACCAGTGAAAGTCATACGAATAAGACTGAAGGGCACCAGGCAGACACAATAACATTATTATTACTCTAGCAACAATAAGCAGGTGGATAAAATCAAATGTTATGAAAATTTGTAGGAATCCCATAGTAAATCATCTGACTCTAGGCTGCAAGCTAGAGTGATCATTCCTTTGGCTTCTGCAATTTCTTCAGGCTCTGAATAAAAATGAAAATGAAACTTTGTAGCAAATAGGAGATACTGACCATGTCCCTGACCTTAGATTATCCTGTCTTGCCAATGGTTCTAGAAGCACCTAATTTCCTGGATTATATCCACTTATCCCTCAAGAAATGCCTAGAGCAGTTTACGGTTTTGTTCTGATAAATCTCAAACACAGTATTCGTTACCAAAAATAATTGCAGAAAAGAGACATGAAGATGGTCAAGTGAGAAAGTTAATCTTTAATGGTTAGAGTTGAACGAAGTGCCCACCACACTGCAGGGCAGAAAATAGGAAAGGGATGTTTCAGAACACTCAGAATCAAGCAGGGGGATTCAATTATTACCTCAGAAACCTCAAATAAAGCAGATCAAGTAGCTTCTGCAAAGCCACATTCTGTAGGTTGTGGGTGAAGGACAGTCAAGGACAGTGAAGTGGCATGGCTGATTCTGACTGTGCTGGAGAGCATTCAGGAAGAGATGGGAAGACCAGCATTTTCAATTTTCACCTGAAGATATTGTCAGAAAACCATAAAATTTCTATGCCTGCCCTAAAAATAAAGTCTTCCCTTTTATAGCTGTAGGCCTGATCTGTCTGAACAATAGAGCCAACTTTTGATTCTTTATGTTGGAGAACCAACTGAACTCATAAACCTGTCTCATATGAAAACTAGGTCATGCCCTGCCCAGTGCAGTTGAATTGTTGGGTGTCCTCTGGCAAACGGAAGGGTTGCTGGTTTGATTGCCGATCCACCTGTCTGAACTGCAGGTTCGGGTCCTCGCTGTCTTGCAAGAGGCAGCTGATTAGTGTTTCTCCTTGGCATCCATGTTTCTCTCCCTCTCTTTCTCCCTTCCTTCCCCTCTCTCTAAAAATGAATAGATAAAATCCTAAAAACTGAGAAAACTAGGGAAAACTAGGTCACTGTTTGGAAAACTGCAGGGCCTTGAGTATTAGGATGGAAATATTTGGGTAGATGCAGATGAATGTTAGTTCCTGACTCTCTAAATCTTATAGAATTTCCCCTCCTGGCAGCTGTAGCTCTCCTGCATCTCCCATCCAGAGACACAAATACTTTGCTTAAATACCTATCATGACCCAATTTACGGCAATGTTCTTCCAAGAGGATGTGAATTCCTTCGATATCCAATGCCAGTACTCAACTCTGCTGTCAGATCCTTGACTAGAAAAAAATTCCAGAATAATTTAAGGAAAAGATTACAATGACCTACGCTACACAGAAAGAGCTAGTGTGTACATGAGATAGATTCCAAAAATTTGAAACATAGGAGATTATGTATCTATAATGATATAGACATGTATAAAAATGGATTGCAAAAGTGCTAGTTTAGGGAAGAAGGAACATAACATTGGATTTGTCTGACTCCATTTACAACTATCCACATATACCAGAGATTCTGAATCTGAGGTGCTAACATGAACAGCTGGCCATGGTCATCAATTTCCCTGGTTGGTAGACTAAAACATGGACTCCATTTTGACCTATATTGTAATGGGAAAAAAATAATCCATAGATTTAGAAGAGGAACTTTGGAGTGATTGTGCATTCTCTTTACCCGCCCCTCACTCACTAAATTTCCCAGAAGGATGCCAAGAAACATCTTTTTACCAAAGCATTGATCATTACATTAAAGATATTTATGATGCAGTTATAAGAATCTCTATAATTGCCATTTTCTGCTGTTTGGGATAAATATCATATTATCAATTAGTATCTAGTTGTTACAGGTCAAGCTACTCCAATTCTCTAAGACTCAGTTTTCTCAACTATAAAATGAGAATAATAACCACTTTATTTAGTCACCAATAGAACTGGCATGAAATAATTGTTCATGTTTATGTAAAAAATACTCTGCCAAAACTTTACATTATTTAATCTTCTCAGTGTTCAAATGATGCACACTTTGTCTAGCCCCCTTTCACAGGTAAAATAGTTGATGCTTAGCTAGGTCATGAGAAATGTGAGATTTTAACTAAGGTAGCCTAACCCTCGGACTTACATTTTTAACCACAACTCAGTACTATGTAGAGTTGAGGAGCCATAAATGGCAATTATTGCCATCTTTGTTAACATGATCACTATCAGCAGCAGTACTACTATTATATGATCATTTTTTCCTACATTTGGTCTTCCTTCAACTGCAGGGAAGCACCTGATATCACTGAGGCTTGTGGAGTTAAACGACAGTGGACTACCAGAGCCCCGACATATAACTTCTGTGAACGGCAGGTTCCCAGTCTAAAAAGGAAGGTATACAATTGCATGTTTCTGGAGATCCCTTTCTGTTCAGAAGTTTCAGCAAGATCAACCTTTGAAAGATGGCAGCTCATAATGAATGGATATATACTCACAGCTTCAGTTACGAGGGTCATTGGTGATGGCAATATCAAAACCACCAATATTTAATTAATGCACAAAAAATTCATCCTGGGGCTTAGAGTCTCATCAGAAGCCCCAAATATGTTAATTTTTTTACCTAATTTAAAGTAAATTTTCCTAGAGGGTACCCTTCTACTCAGTCAAAGCTTGTTGCCATGTATTATTTTTTGATTCTATTAAGATTTCATATATTCCTTGAAATTATGTGTGTATGTACTTAGAAAAACTATTGGTGACTAAAAACTAAGTATGTTTTCTTAATTTTTATGTAATGATTTCCACCACAACCTGATAAGTTTCTTAGATATATGAAGAAGTTGTAGCACCTTCTGAAAACTCAATGATGTGAGTTTAAAAGTTTTCATTTCTCTCATTCAAATGTAAAACTCAGTAAAATTAAAACATGAAATGTGGGTTTAAGGAGCATTATCTCTTTTATCACTGAGACTTCTGAAACCTCAAATTAGGTCTAGAATTTTAACTAATGCATTATAAAACTCAACTTTTTCAGCACTAATTATTATCACCTTAAGATGTATAAAAGACTATTTTTATGAATTATTGTAAGAAACAGACAATAAAAGAAAAAGAAAAAGAGTCTGTCCTAGTTCCAGAATTTACAAAAAAAAATTTATGAGACCCTCACATGCAGATTCTACATCAGGCCAAATCAATCAGCTAAGAAATAAATAATTCAGCCAGTAAGTTCATTGCTTGACAGAAAGAGTGCCAATTAACTACTCTGACACGATGCAATAACAACTTTGCTTATTTTTTTCTAATGAGTTGCCTGCCTTGCCTTTTTGTCCCTGCGTCATGTAGATATAGCTGCAGATAACAGTAACGATATTGAACTGGGAGGTTAAGTGATTTAATTTGGAGGACATTACTGTTGCAGAGGCCACATTTAATAAATCAATGTGTTTAAGATACTCGGGGATCTATGGATTAAAGATTACTTCGCTGGTGGAGTGCCTAGTAATCATTATACATTGCAAACCTATGAGCAGCACTAAAAACTTGTCTGTCTTAGTTGTCAATAACACTACGCATTTCCAGGTAGCCCCAAACCTCCCCTCCACCCCACACTAGCTGGCTTTCTTCAACAGATATCATCCATTCACCTGCAGTAATATATAGATCAAACCCCACCCCTCCCTGCCTCAGCTGTAATTAAGAGTGCTTGACAAGTTTAGTTTAGAACATCAATACAACAGTTATAGCAAGCAGTGCACAAGCCATTCATTATTTGAGCCTAAGACAATATTGTGTGTGTGTATGTGTGTGTTTTATTTGTTTGTTTGTTTTTGTTTTCCCTGAGCAAGCCAAGTCACTTGTGTGGATAAAGAAGGAAAAAATTCAAATATTCTTCTTGGGCAGAGAAACACAATGTCAAAGCAGACCTCCTGGCCCCACAGGCAATCGCTCAGCTCTGCTCATCAATTGTAACTTGCAGTCAATTAGATAGTGCTAACCTCAGTGCATGGTATGCAACCTGTGTAGGAATACCAGCAGGGTGTCCTGTTTAGGACAGAAGAGATATGATATTAAACATTGTCATAATAAAAACTATATTCTTCCCCTAAGCCAAATCTCCAGCTATTTTAATCCTCAGTACCAACCAGTAAGTTCTAATATTCAGTCATTTTTCATAATGATTTCTAATGGAGAAAGATGTAAACACTTAATTTGAGTGAAATATCAGGAATAACTCTAACCCTCACTAGAATCATCGAATTTTGGAATATAAAATACAAATGGGAGCTTAGAAAATGTCTAGTTCAATCTGTGATAAAAAAAATACTAACATCCAGGGACTTGCCCTTATCAGGACCTCATCAGGAGCAAAGCTCAGTCTAAACTCTTTCTCCCTCCAGTGTGTTTCCAATGGCACTTCCCAGCATGCCCTGGAATTACAGAAAAATGTAGGGAATTGTATACCCAGAAAGAATCCTGGTTTTCTGCCCGGATTGCAGCCACACTGTGTGACACTTTGGGATAAATTCTACATCATTCTATGCAAAACACTCTTCTTCCACTCTCTGACCCATCTTGAGCAATCCTACCCACTGCTTCCAGGGTTAAGTTCACCCCAGTGAATTGTGGCTTCCCCACCCCTACTATCTGATGGAAACTCCACATTCTGTGTTGCCCATTGCTCATCTGGTGGTTTGTCAAACAGGGAGAAAGTGGTCAATAAAAAATGTGTTGACTGAATTAAAGCAGCCCGATATCTTGACTTCCATGTCAGCACTTACCCGGGACACGCTGTCATCCTCTGACATATCCCTGACATTATATTAAGACAATCTGACACCCACCCATTTCCACCCCAACCCCTATAGGATGTTCGGTAGCAGGTTTTCTTTTCCTCTGAATCAATAAAGATCATTCTTGTTCCTCAAAGACCTAGACAGAACACCAATGAAAGTATTACCAACTTCACTGGAAAGAAAGCATTTCATCGTATTGATATTTTAGTGCAATTGTTAAGGTCTTGTTTTGAGACTACATCTGGAGGACATTTCTGTCCTAGTGTGGCTTTCAATCTGATGTGAATTTTTCACTCACAAATGAGATGATGATATTACCAGATGGGGAGATAGTGTATTTATACAACTCATAGCAGCTCCTCTAATTTAGTGGATCAGGCCTGATATATATCCTCTCCCCACTGTTTTATTTGATTCAATTACAAGGAAGCACTCTCTCTAACCCCACTGAGCTACTAATAATTATTCTGCCTAAATATTGCAAGGCAAAGTCTCCTCCTAAGAGCAAATTTGTAAAAGAATGAGACCCCAGTTTTGCCATCTATCCTACATAATAATCATAGAGCCTTATGTCTGTGAAGCGCTGTCCTCAATTTCCCCATGTGCTACCACCTCTGAGGTCACAGAGACCCTGTGTAACAGGCAGACCAGCTCTGATTGTCCCCAATGGCTGGTGGTGGTGGGGCTTGGATATAGCAGGCCACTGGGCCAAGATCATACAACCAAAAGAAAGCATAGTAGGAAACCACACCACAGATTTCTAACTACACTGGTTTTCTTGCCTCAGCCTGCTTTGCATTTCCTCAAAAAATATGCAGGTCTATATGCCACAAAATACAAGAGATCACTAGATTCACATGGGCTATTTCTATAAACTGTACATTTTCTCCAAATTTTTGAAAGAAAACAGTTTTGTGTGAAAAAATACATTCAGGTATGTTAGGGATGAATGCAAAACTTACCAATATAAATATATAAAGTACAATAGTCAAACAAAATTTCTCTCTTCAGTCTACATACATGGGCTCCTGACTACAAGTTCATTTTCTGCCATGATGCATACTCATGCATGAATAGGTAAGCAGCTCGGGGCGTAGGAATTCCTTGCATTCCAGGGGAAGATCCTGGCCAGCCTCCCTCCATCTTCCTATCCACATTCTCCATTGATCCCCCCAGAAGTCTGCTGGTAAGGACAGAGGCATAAGGGCTGGTTTCAGTCATGAGCTAAATTGTCCGGTAACTAAATCACATGGGTGTTCATATAGACTCCTTCATAAAACAGCTCCAGTGACTTAGCAGGAATGGTTTAAACAGTGGTAAGTGGTTTCCTCTATTGCAGAACTTTTCAGAGACTGAAGTGTGCTACATGTATAGTAGATCCATACAAAGTATAATTTCATACGTAGCATTTCACTGTGTTTTGTTGAACAAAAAGTATCCTGACCCTGTTATAACATTAAGAAAGATTTTATTCAAGACTTTCCCAATGTGAGCATTGAGACAGGGAGGACGATTGGGCTCAACTCAGAATACAGGAGAGACAGCTGGGGATTTATAGCCACTGAGCAGAGGGTCGGGGTCCTTGGATGAAAAAGTACTAAGAGGAGACATCAGAAATGGAGGATTCTAGCTAAAATGACTTGCCAAGATTCTTCCTGAAGTAAGCTCAATGAAATCAGATATCAACGTTTGGAAATCATTGCTAAACTTGGCAGAGTTCTTGCTACACCTGGTCTAGTCAGGTTAAAGATAGGGCTGGAGGGTGATGTTGGGGGCAAGACTGAGGCGTATTCAACAACAGGGCTCACAGAAGCCTGGCTAAAGACTGTTCAAGGGAGAATTCTGTGTCGCCTTCCTTGATGCAGAGCCCCATTGCTGGACCACTTCACTGGGCTAGTCACCACAGAGCACATTCGGAAGCCTCTGCCCTACTCTGGTCCTTGGGTTACAGCCCACTGAGGACACTGCCAGGCACACCCCACAAATTGCAAGGTATTATTTTTATGTGTCAACGACTTAAAGGCAATCCCATCTTGTAGATAAAACATTTGTCTTGGGTCAAAATATTGGGAAAATAATGTAGAAAAAAATAAAGAGTGGATCTAGCCTTCCCTTTGATCTGAATTTCCTTCTAAAACAATATTTTCACTCATTCACTGAATAGATTTGGGTAAGCCACTTAACCTTTGGGTCTTCAATTCCTCATTGGTGTAATAAAAAGGGTTTAACGGAATGATCTCAGATGCCCTTTCCATCATAAAAAATACCTGTTAGGTTTTCTGTGCTTCTATCCAATTAATGTTTTGCCAAGAACAGATTGAAATCACCTGTTTTCACTTTCAAGAGCTGGGGAGAGAAAACTGGTGGAGAGGAAGGCAGGAGTCACTCTTTAATATCTTCGTACAAAAGTTGTAAGCATTCTGGTTTGAGAGAAAGCTTTCCCAGAGGAAAGCTGGATTCTCTAAAAATAGAAAAATAGTGTTTCATGTAAAACTGAAGCACAAACATGAAATATAAATCTCAAATCAACTGCAAATAGGAAATGCTCACATTTCTCAATGAGAAACAACCTCTTGATGTCCAATCTGCAATCTAATGTTGTTAATTCACAGCAATAGAAAAGGATGTTGACATGCCAAGTCCTATATAAATAAAAGTGTAGACACCTAACTAAACAAATTAAATTTTCTGGGCATGCTTATTTGGAGGAGAGTGGTTGGTGAGTTAATTTTTTCCAAGAAGTCACCCTTTCTTTGGCTTTTATTCTTACAAATTCAATACCTCTCATTTAAAGTTGGAAAGCCCCTACCTTGTCTTATATTTTTAAACTTTAAAAAGTGATAAAAATCACCCTAAAGTTTGTTTACAACTGTGTATAGAGACAGACTTTTAACTCTGAAGCAAGATATGAAGAACAGACATTGAAATTCACACCTTCCCCTGTTTTTATAAAAATTGTTACACTTTGATTACAATTTTATAGTAAAATCCAGAGTTACAGTTCAAGAGACCTGCACAGTCACCTGCTCTAACCCCTTCATTTTACAGATGTGACCAATGGAAGCTCAGAAACATGAAGCCCATTGCTGGTGAGTGGCAGAGTGGGATGAAGAACCCAAGCTTCCTGACTCTGGGTGCAGAGGAATTAGGCAAGCGGTTCAGGAGGGCCTAACACAGGGCTCACTTGTGGAATCAGTGTGCACTTGTCCCATGGAATTTGTTGTCTCCAATTGTGTTTCTGTTATGGGATTTGTTGCTCTGTTTTCCGACTCTGCACTTGATTTGCGATTCTGGGCCATAGCAATATGCTTCCCCAGAGTACTGAGCAGTGGTCAGTGAATTGAACCGCTCACACTGTGATCTGTGAGCTAAATTGTTACAGCTCCACCTAGTGGAAAAACTCACGCAGAGGGGGATTGCAAAGGAGATGGGCCTGCTGAGGTAGCATCCCAGGCAGGAGGACAGGATGCAGCACAGAAAGGTTAAAGCTGCAAAAAAAAATTGTCCTGACAACTGGCAGTAAACTGAAGGCTGTTATGGAAAAATCAAAGTATAATTATTAGAGAGGGGAAAAAACCCATCAGCTTTCTCATTACTTCAAGGACCTCTAGAGATTTTTATAGCTTCTGGAGGATGCTGTTAGGTATGAAGAGAGAAGAGTCAGAGGATGAAATTAATAGAACTCAAAAGTGAAAACTAATTCTTGGAATTTTCCTCAAAGTGAACACAGACAAATGTACTCTGCCTTTGGAGTCTGTCTGGCCCCCCAAAATCCCTCACAGCCTAAATAGAAAGGCAAGTCCTGTGCCAGGGCTAGATAAGCAACCCTACCCTCCCTACCAAGTTCGTAAGAGGAGTACTGTGCTGCATGTTCCAGAGGTGCCCTCACTAGTGCCTATTTGCTATGGGCCTTACTGTCTTTTGAAAGAGGCATGACCAGAAGCCAAGGGCCTGAATTAATGCACTGAGATCCCTTAACAGCAGAGGCTGAGCTCTCTCTGAGAAATGAGATCCGCAGATCATAAGTGTTGTGTGTGCACATAGGTGGGAGGGAATGCAAAAACCTAACAACCTTTCAAGGTAACTGTCAACATCAGTCCCTTCCCTTTCTCCCTTCTACCCTTTTCTTACTTGGGTTTTCATTACCAAGGAGCCAAGCATCTCCTACTCTGTTATTTCCTGTCTATACAAACATCCCTGGGATGTTTTTTTTTTTTTCTTTCTGAGAACAACGGACAGAACAACGACTGCTGATTTTCTTAAATTCCAATCAAGTTTATATTTTTCTTTTTATCAGCATCTATAGAGTGTCTTCAGAAAGCTTTTGCATTGGTAGCAATTTTAAGAATGTCCTTGACATTAACAATATCTGTATTTGAGATACATCCTCTTCTGCAGAGAGTGTATAATGCTCTAAGGCAGAATCGGCATAAACATTGCCAAATCACAGGTAAATGACACCTGGCATGTAGCATACAGTCAATAAATACTTCTTGAATTGAATTGGAAAAGCAGTTTACGGGCTAATAGGTTTGATTTGACGTGGTTCCCAAGGCACCTGGTTGAGCCACTGCAGTGAGTACCCTGGAGGCTCAGGACCTATAGCTTCATGCGAACGATTCTCGGGCTTGTCATAGAGCTGATAGCAAGCCAGTTCTACCCCTTATTTGCTGTGTGATCATAAATAAGCTACCTGAACTCTCTGTGACTTCACTTACTTGACTAAAAATTACAGAGTATGAATAATACATAATTCAGAAATTTCTGATGATAATGCCACAGTATATGTGAAGCCCCGAGGACAGTGCCAAGCACAGTATAGCAAACCCCAGGTAAATCTTGGCAGTCTGCAGATGCCATGTTAAGAAATCACATATTTTGATCAAGAATGGTTTCTATAAAAGGCTTCATTTAGAAAAGATAGAAAAAAAATAATGAGAACAGAGGTATGTGGCTAAGGATTATATATTACTCAACCAATTTATAAAGTACGGTGAGGGACTCCCTTTTTTAAGCAATTCTCTCTGTGTGATGTGAAACAAACATATTAAACAATATATTCCAACACTCTGCATTAGAAACTCAGAGAAGCTGAAGAGGCACAGGCTGTGCTTGGTCTTTGGGACATTGATGGCTTGGTAAAAGAAGGGGGACAAATACACAACAAACTACCAAATGCCCACATCACAGAAAAAAATGAAAAAAACATTATTAAAAGTTCCCGTGAACAGTGCAAATGAGTCCTGGACACTAAGCAGAGGATACTGATGATAGAGAAAACTGGGATGGGAGTGAGGTGTGGAAGAAATCTCTCAGGATGTGAGTTCTGGCACCAGAGAAGTTACACAGGTTGATAGGGGAAAAAAAAAAACAACAAAGACCAATGCATTATTTGGGATGTTTGGAAACATATGGCCATGTTTATTATGCACGTAGGGTGATTAAGAGTTCAATAGGCAAGTTCATTTGACTTGTAATTCTACACTCTTATAGTTTTTGCTTTTGTAAACCGGATGTGGGTAGTAAAAGGATACAATGTCAAGTTCTGAGTTGGCCTGTGTGGTAGGCAGGGTAATGGTCCCCCAAAGAAGCCCACTTCTCCAGACTCTGGGACTGTGCTACAAGACATGGCAAAAGGGATTCAGTCACAGATGGAATTAAGGTAGCTGGCTAATTAGCTGATTTTAAAATTAGGAGATTATCCTGGATAATGTTTTATATTCGGTGTAATCATTCGGGAAGAAGAAGGCAGAAAAATTAGTATCCAAGTGATGAGATCTGAGAAATTGTCTATTAGTAACTTTGAAGATAGAGAAACAATGAGCCAAGCAATGCCAGCAGCTTCTAGAAGCTGGAAAGATCCAGAAAGAGATTTTCCCTTAGAGTTTCCAGAAAGGAATAAAGTCTTGAAAACCCTTTGGTGTTAGTCCAGGAATACTCTAGTCAGATCCGTGACTTCCAGACATGTAAAAGAATAAATTTATGTTGTTTTAAACCACTAAGTTTGTATTCCTTCATTACAATAGCTATAGGAAACTAACATGCCCAGTTAGTCTACTTCTAGGAGGGTGAATTTAGGAAGCTCACATTATTGATGTGTAGTTGTAGCAAGACATTGAGAGGGGATTTAGAAATAAAGGAGGAGGAACCAGAGCAGAGATGATCTATTTTAATAGCTAAAGATTAAGGTCAGTTCTGTCTTCCCAGAAGCATCATTGGAAGTCCCTGAGGATGGGCTTTCTAGGGCACGTACCATTAGACCCTCTCACTATATCTTCATAGTGATCCAATACGTAAAGTATGAGCAGGGCAAGTAATTCTGACCAAGTGAAACTAGAGAGGTTGGCACTGGGAGCACCAGAAAGAGAGAGAGCAGCTGTAGCAGAATGTAGTAATACAGTCCACACCATATGCAAGTTGTAGAAGATCAGAAGAGGCACACGAAACAAAGCCTGGGGAAGAGGGCCGGTGGGTAGACTTCCATCTTTACAAAGGAAGGTGCTCAACCCCTGTACGTGTAGGGACACTGCAAGGAAAATAATTTGGAAGTTTAGGCTGGATGAAATCTTAATGAAGGAAAGAAATTAACCTGGTGGAGTCCATTAAAACCCCTACCCTACAACTGTACTTCTTAGGTTTACATACCAGCTTATTTCCTCACAAATTCACTAAGCTGTCCTCTGGATGCTTAGGTAGTTTTTCTGTAGAGTGGAAATAACAAGAAGATCTGTGTCATGTAATTATCGTGACAGTTGTTCCATGTCAGAGAACGAACCTGGCATCTAGAACACAAAAAGCTATCATTACCATTGTTATTAGCTCTAACTAACAAGCTATCACAAAGACATGAGAAAGAAGTAATTTATGGTTAAAATTCAGTGTGTGTTGGTCTAGCTTTTTGTATCTCTACAGCACCCACAGACTGGAACACTGTGCTTCAAATTCCAGCACATGCTGGAAACACTGGAGAGCTTGTTAAAACAGATCACTAAGCCCTACCTGCAGAAGGGGGCAGGGCTTACCTTTGGAGTTGCTAACAAGCAGCCAGATGGTGCTGAGGCACTGGTCAAGGTATTGCACTTTGAGAAAATCCGGCCTAGGCTGCACAACTGGAACTTTCACTATGAATTACACTGGAGTACGGTATTCGAAAATAGGCCTGTTTGGTGTTAGATTCTATAGCACAGGAGTTCATATCTCCTTAGAGTCCCTATGACTACTTTCATTCAATGAGATTAGAGAGGAAGCATGTGTTTTACTTCCAATCCAAATAAGTTCAGAGCTGACATGTTACCCTCAGGCTCTCACCTTCTCTGGTCAGCGCTAAGGAAGCAATCCTGGGGACCCTGTGTTCCCAACGGCATCTCTACCAGAGAAAGGGACATTATCAGTCTGGGTTCTTGGGTGGAGCTTCTCCACTGACCCAGATAAACATGCCACATAGTCAAGAAAAAAGCTACTGTTCCCCAAGGAGATGATATTAATATAATCTTTCCCTTCCCAATCTCTGTGCCTTCTACCTAGCGGGAGCTCACATATGCTTTTTAAATTTTTTCATGGCTAGAATATTTTATTTTAAAACATGCTATAGTCAATGAATGTATGCATATTAATTTTTATAAATGAACACACATGCAACGTACCTGCTTACCTTGACACATACCACACCACACACTTTTCTCTC
This sequence comes from Tonatia bakeri, assembly GCA_004024845.1. Lineage (NCBI taxonomy): Eukaryota > Metazoa > Chordata > Mammalia > Chiroptera > Phyllostomidae > Tonatia > Tonatia bakeri. The sequence goes on from PVIA01000169.1 coordinate 338,389, forward strand.
TGATCTGTTCAGAGAAGAACAACGAAGCTGTTTGGGGAGGACAGAGTCAAAAGGCTGAATGACCTTGTAGAGACGTTGACAAAGTATTTGCCTGCATTCATTACCAACTGGAGTCCAGGATCCTGAATCCTTGAAATAACTTCCTTTCCTTTCATAACCAGCATGAGAAATTTTTCATCTCAATCCCTCAAATGATCCCTATCACAGTCCCCCAGATGTTCTACACACCTATCCAAAATTCACATCACACAGATACACAACAGGTTTTCCAGAGCTGATTTGAAACAAAAGTTGGAAAAAAAACCAAGCAGAGAAAATGTAATCATTGCAGTATTTGCTTAAATATTTCTAAAAGCAATTGTTTGAAATCTGTTGTATCAGTTTGTGTACATGGTAAAACTTACTGCAAGAGGAAAACAATAACAATCTATCTTTCATAGAAGCAAAGATGCAAGTATTCTGTGTACAGCGCTCTCTCTCTCTCTCTCTCTCTCTCACACACACACACTCACATATTCCCATGACCTTTTATTCTCATAATAGGCTTTAATAAGTAGGAAGTTTAAAATTCTAGTATAAAATATTCACAATCCTTAGCACAGCTTCCTTATCCAACAATCTACCTTTTAGATTATTCTTTTAAAAAAAGAAGGAAATAAAAAACGTCCTTAAAGTTATTTCCCCAAAGAAGTGTCTCTTTCAGCAGCTGGCTGAAGGTGTGGTGTCACAACTAACCCAACTCCCTCTGCGTGGTGTGTTGATTCATGCACCGTGTGATTTCACTTCCCCTTCTCCTTAGTGCTCTGTCTGCTTTCTACTCTAGATGGTAATTTGCTTGAGGGCAGACACTGTGCTTTCCCTTTGTTGAGCACAAGTATCTTGAAGGAGGCTATGGTATTGAGAAACCTCAGCAGGGTTTTGTTGATGATAGTGATGTTTCTGAAAATGTCTAAAGAAAAAAAGCAGACAATTCTGGCCTGCTGTGGCCTTTACTTGCTTAATCTAAAGTACCTTTCCTTCCTCCCATAAACAATAACGCACTCAGGCAGCACCATACGAAGGAAAGTGAGTCAGAAGAGCAATTCATTTTTCCAGTGCCCTTATGTGACTCCTTCCATGCCTTAGCCGTCTGCTTGAGGATTTATTTTAAGCATACTAGCCATGCAGTTTCTAGACTCCATAAGCATGAGATTTGATTCCACTCTCCCCTCCTCAATCCTCGCATGCTTAATGCTTAAACTATGCCCTTGCGACTTTTCTGTTAGTTAAGAGATGTACAACATAGGGGCCGAAATCAATCTTAATTAAGGCGAACTCTGGAATTATGATCGAAGGAAGGTACATTAGCCCAGTGTTTCCAGACCCCCACCCACTGTTGTTATTGATGTCTGGACAGATGGGGAAAGTGAAACAGGAGTCAATACTTCGATCTACTGTGTTCTCTAAGGATCTGAATTTTTAACACATCCATAATGAGTACGGGTGGTGTTTAATAAATACACAGCAGCCCCTAAGAGTGGCTCTGTGTGTGAAAGACAACAACAAAGTCCCTGAAGCTTTTGGTTACTAGGGAAAAGTAGACTCAGCCTGGAAGAACTAAGAGGTAAGCATGATCTTTCCCAATAGCTTGAATATCTAGGGAGTCTTTTCACCAAGGTAGTTCGCACTACCGACATAACCTTAGGCTCTTACCTTGAGGAAAATTATTTTCCATAAGATGTTAAGAACTCAATTACTTCTATCTAGATGTGGTAGACAGATGTTGCTCTAATCAATCACACAGTCCTTTCCTTGTCTAGGACCATTATCAGCCCCATGGTGTCACCTGAGAAGTAATTCTGCCTCAAGTCTCCATATTCTTGACCATTGTTAATTAGTGTAAGAATGCCACAGACCTAGGAGGGCCAAGTTCTCTCTCTGGCAAAACTCTTATTAGGATTCAGAAAACCTAGTTCTTTGTAGCATGATTGAATGGAAAAGACATTTAATAAAGGGAGTCATATTGAGGTATCTATCTTCTTTCCTCTTTTATTTGGAATGCAGGAAATTTGGTGTAAAGAGAGAAAGAATAAAGATGTTTTCAGAGTGACAAAGAAGAGATCTAAGAACTTTCAGTGGTGAGAGACTGAATTATCCATGGTACCGACAACAGCTCAGTGCTTTCTAATCCTCAGTTTTATTAAATGCTCTCATATGCTTTATATAATTTTTTATTTTTGCTAAAGTTAGTTTACATAAGTGTCTGCTTTTCAGAACTCAAATATTCCTAAGTCCAGTGCTTCCTTTGTCAAATATTTCCTAATATTTTAACAATCTTCTAGGCACAATGATGCTGTCTGAGAAAGGGGGATAGAAAAGACACATTTTCCATCCCCTGGAAGAACATAGGGCAGTTGGTAAGACATATAGTAAAGCAACAGATTATAACTCAGTGCTGTAAGTGCAATGAAAAGATCAACTTAAGAGCTTTAGTCACTTAGCAAATGGACAAATTGACATTTGGGGAAGAGATCTGGAGAGGGAGACAGGTTTTTAATGGTCAACACAAATTTTCCAGGTAAATAGGAATGCTAAAAGCATTGTTTGTAAAAGGAACAGAAGGTAGAAAAACAAAGGGACCTAAGAAGGTAATATGTATTTTGCAACAACAACAACAAAAAGAGCACAGTGTTTTCTGGCCTTTGAACACAAAATGTCAGCCAACATGAAAAAGTTAAAGAAAGGGAAAATGGTCTGATTCAATATCTTTTTAAAAAGCTTAGACTTACGTTATTTTTAATAGGTAACTTGCGGACATAGGGACAAACCTACACTCACTGCTAAGGACAATGCCCCAAATGTGAGTCTCAGGTAACAACAGCCTCAGGCCAGCAATGCAAGCTAATGAATAAAAATGGCCTCAGAGGTCTCCAAATACCAGCTGCTTCTTAGGACTTTATTCAGGTTGTTAGGACTCCTACAGTTTGCACAATCCGGCTGTGCATCTAGTACATGTGGATTTGGCAAGGATATGTCCTTCACTTTTGGCTTGTGGTCAGCCTGAGAATGCCCATTTATCTTTGCTTTTCACTAAACCTCAATAGGTCCCTGGAAAAGGGAGGGATTCTGCAGGTAGGGAGTAACGGCTTTGGCTTGAAGAGGTTGAATCCATCTGTCCATGATGAACACATTCCCAGTTTTCTCACATAACATTGATTATTCCAAGAAAACTGAGAAACCTTTCAAGGGGGAGCTCTTTTTAGAAAGAGTCATGGATCATAGAACAGCTAGAGTTTAGTAATAATTTGTATTATTGCAAATGATAATAATGACTAACTTGTTGTGGAACCTTCATTAGGTGTCAGGTACTGTGCTCAATGCTTAATGTATATCTTCTGTTTCGCTCTTTGCTAGAATCCTCTGAGGTATGTACAGTTATTGACCCCAATTTACAGATGAGAAACAGAAGAATTAGAGATATTAAATAACTAGATTGTTTTATACAACCATTAAGTGTTAGCAGCACTACATGAATTACCTTTAATTTTTACAATAATAGGAAATGTCCTAATACACTAGTTTTTATTTTACAGGTAAAAAAGAAAAATAAACTAGACTACAAGTATTCAATTATGGCTAATATTTACTAAAAGCTCTCCTTGGCCCTTCCTTTCTCCTAGCTCGTTCAATCACACTATGACACTGATATTACTGTTATGACCTAAGAACTGAAGGATCTGTTAATGATAGGCATTTGTGGCAGGCAAAATAATGGTCCTTTCGAGATCCATACATCCTCTTCCCCTGAAGATGTCAACATGTTAGTTTACATAGCAAAGTAAAAGTAAGACTGGAAAGAGAATCAAGGTTGTTAATCAGATGATCTTAAAATAGCTGGATTATCCAAGATTATCCAGGTAGGTCACAAGGTAATGATAGGGGTCTTCAAACGTGGGAGAAGGAATTATAAAGACAGAACCAGAGGTATGAGAACTGAATCTTATATCCTTGGCTTTGAAGGTGGAGAAAGGGCCTAGGAGCTGAGGGAAGTGTGTCTTCTCTGAAAGCAAGGAAAGGGCTTTTTCCTCTAGGAGCTCCAGAAAGGAAAGCACCTTGCCAAAACCTTGATCTTAGCAAGTAAAATCCACATCTGACTCCTGGGCTCTATAGAAATGTATGGTAAGAAATGCTGTTTTAAGCCACTAAATTTGGGGTAATTTGTTGCAGCTGCCATAGAAAACTAATATAGCATTTTACAACCATTGTGTCATTTAATCCTCACATTAGCCCTACAAAGTTGACATTATTGTTTCTATTTTACAAAAATGACAGATGGAACTTTGATTTCTTAATTAACTTTTCCACAGGCATTTACCTAGTAAACATGAACCTGCTTTCCCTTTTGGGCACAAGTATTTTGGGTGACCCAATAATTCTAGGAAGCTCCCAAGAGACCTTTTGGTTGATTGATAATTGGGTGTTTTGAAGCATTAAATAGTTCTCTAAATTCCTTAACTTTACTCTCAACCATTTCTCACATCAAACTTTAATGTTGCTGTGTCCTCAGAGATATGCTAACAGTAGGAGAGATTTAAAGATACATGCCTATTATATTACATTTTATCCTTCCCCCAAACTTCAAAATTCGGGTACAAATTGTGGCATGCTCCAATGCTGTCTAGAAGAAGCAAGGGATTGGTGGAAATTCCTCTACGAGCCCACTCTACTCTAATTTTTTTCCTAGTGGCCAAATGAATGTTCAGTCCTCACTAAGTCTCACACCTATTCTACCTGTGAGTTCCCTGAACAGATGTGGGACGCTACCACAGCACTGTTTCATATTAGCATACTGCAGAGTACTTTGGGGGTGAATAAAAGTGTTAGAGAAACAAAATACTAACATTTCCAGTATTTATTACTTAGAAATTTCTTTTGCACTTACTAGGGTATCTTTACAGTGCATTATTTCCTCAAAGAATACCAGACATATGATCCTTCTGGACCTGAAGAAGGAAATAAAACACCTCCGTCTACATGATATATCTATTCTTGAGGCAAAATGTTGTTATATTTTAGAAAAGCAGCATGTATACCTATTTTCTATTGAACTGTGACAGGGTGGGTAGGCTAAATTTTAATATTAATAGGAATAGAAGGTAGTATTTCAGCATATACTTGAGACAAGCAAGAGAGTGAGCCATGTGGGGAGCTGGGTGAAGAGTGTTCTAAGTAAGAGGAACTTAAAATCCCAATTCAGGAGAATATCTTGGCTGTGTTCAGAAGAGCAGGGAAACCAAGGCAACTGAAATGGAATAATCCAACAGTAGACTAGGAGATGATGTCAGAGAGGCAGTGAGTGGCAGATGGTGGAAGACTTCGCAGGATTTTGTAGTAGTGAATTTAGCGTACTCACTGAGGGGAATGGAGAGCCGCTGGAGAGTTCTGAGCATAGAAACTTTCATTTTAAAGAGAATCACTGTGGCTACTATAAGTGGTGAAGGGAACATACATTTAAGAGGTTATGTCAGTGGTCCTGAGAAATGATGGCACCTCTCACTAGGTTGTTAAGAGTGCAGGTGGTGGGAAATGCTCAAGTTGGAATTATTTTGCAATTAAAAACATTAGGGCTTCTTAGTTAATTAGTTGTAAGTTTTACAAGAAACACAAGAGTCAAAATGTTGATGCAGAATCTGTCCTTAAGCAATAAAAATAATGCAATATTCATTGGGGATACAGGCATCTTGGGCAGCGGTGTGTGTGCAGATGTAGAAGAAGGGAGATGAGGAGTTCAATTCAGAACATGATGGGTTTGAGATGTCTATTAGAAATACAAGTGCAAGTGTTGAGTGAAAATTCTATGTAAGAGTCTGGAAGTCCAAGTATAAAGTAGGGAGGTCTGGGAGAAGAATGGCCAACCAAGGAAACTGAAAGATCCATGACGAGATGACAAGGAAAACCAAAACTGTAGTGTCTTAAAAGTGAAATAAAGAACATATACGCAGAAGAAGAAAGTTATCATTGCTGCCAAATAGCACGGATAAGTGAAATAAAATGTGGGCTGAAAAGTGACCAAAACAATAGCAGCATAATTCTAAACCTCCCTTTCACTCTCACAAAATAATTGAAATATCAACAACAACAACAAAAACAAACCACACAGGATCAACATTTTCAGCATTCCTAGGAAACTGAGAGAGGGGCAACCTTTAAATTCCTGTAAGTTAAAGAAAAAAAGAAACAAATTCCTACAACCCCCTCCTGTGGCCACCATTACAAGACTGCGGGTGGGATGAGCAGAACAGGGGAAGCTAAAAAGATTGTATGAAAAATAGCAGAAAGGAATTGAGGTCTTATCGAGTCTAGTTAAAATCACTCTCAGAAATAGAAAACAAAAAATAAATGTAAAGAGGCTGAAATCAAAGACAGCCTTAAGCTAGAAAACATACCTATGAAATAAAAACAGAAAACAGCGGGCCACACCACACAAAATGGTTGTAACATGCTAAACACGCCGCCCATGAAGATCTGCTGAGGAAGAGGCTTCCTCCCAGAATAACCATCACGTGAAAGAAAAAATTAAAATATGATGCCTTAAATTGAATTAAACATCCTCCCATGAGCATTTTAGGAGTTTAAAAATGCTTTGGCTCAAAAGTACAAAAAGTAAAAGAGAAAAAAAATGAAATGAGAAAAATTGCAATAATGGTGTTTGAACTAATGGCATAAATGGAAGAAGACTACAAAGTCTTACCTGAAGAACTAAGGACTAAATTGCAATTGCAAGGTGCATAAGGAACCCTAGAATTAAGACGATGAAGAAAATCATGTAACCCAAGAGAATAAAAATGAGATTTAAAAAGTAAAAAAGGATGAAATACTGATTAAAATGGAAAACATGTAATGGAGGTCAGGAATTCATATTATTGGTGTACCTGAGAAAGAAGAAAAAACAAAACATGGAAATAAACTAAAGCTCCTTGTATACAATATTATTGATCCTCACAACAGTCCTGTGAACTAGTTGCTGTTACCACTCACACTTTATAGAAAAGTTTAGCAAATGGACAATTACTGAAGTTCTAGGATGTCCTACAAACTATTTTAGGTGTTTGGGACAGTGAACAAGACAGAAAGAATTCCTGACTTTTGGGGGAAACAAAATGTATGAATGATATGCAAATGCATGTCTAGAGGTGCTGCTGGCTATGACTAAGATAAGAAAGGTGTATTTCTAGAGTGCGAAATAGAGCGGAGGTGGAAGCTTTTTGAGTTTGGCTCATCCAAATGGGTATCTCTGAGGTGACATTTCAGTTGCAGTCCAACTGATTCAGACACCCGTTCTCCTAATGTCTGTGGAGGGCCTGCTGTGTCCTAAGGGCCTAGAAGGGCAGCAGTAAACAGAACAAAAATCCTCGCTCTGCCCAAATTGATGTTCTTTGGGGGAAAATAGAGAAAAAAGAAAACCAAGCATATCTAAATGGGAAGATATTCTAAACAGGGATGTAACTAAGGTCAAAGTGATTAACAGCAGGCCTCAAGATGATAGATAGTTAAGAGGTCAAATCTTTGGGGTATTGATGAGATTAAAGGACAGATTTAGGGAATGTCATGAATAAGGATGGTACCAGGATATGAAAATAGAAGGCTTGGTCAGGAAAAAGAATCTGTGAATATCAGGTTTCAATGGTCAAACAGACATGATTGAAGGAATTATTATGAATATGAAATTGGATGGCAATGAATATGATGAGCTGTGTATGAAAAAGAAGTGAGACATCACAGTGCTTGGCTGTTCAACAGCACGCAGTACAAAAAGGTGACAGCTGGGTTGGCTAGAGATTAAGCCCAGTTGTAAAAGTCTTGACGAATGAGGAGAAACAGCCATGACAGTGATGAAAGGAGGAAAGATGATGGCCATAGCTCTCAAAGGATCTGGGGATATTCTAGAAGGGTAGATGAGTCCATGGATAATGTTTTGGAAGTCACATTACACAACATTGTCCTTGATGATGCCCAAGTTTCAGATCAGTGATGGATATGGTGACCATTTAATTTTCCATACAAATAGGAACAGTCTTTATGAGGGAAGGGGATAATTGTTAATAGCATGCTGAGATACCAGGCCCCGACAGGAACTGGTCTGGGCAGTGTGAAGTGTTTGTCCACCCCAATCACAGAGTGGGGGGAACATCCAGCAAGGTAGTAAGAAACTAAAGACTTGCTTAATGACATTTTTGAATTAATAAATGTGATATATATGTATATAAATTTTGTTATTTACATGACATAATATTTTGTCACTACTTGTGTTGAGAGAAAAAAAATTGTCCAAGTTGGCATATAGGTATGGGAGAGCCTCTAGGGGCAAGACACACAACCCTAAAGAACACAGTTTCACAATTTAAAACAAACACACGCACACAAACTAAGAAAACAAAAAAATCACACTGCCAAAATAATATGAGCACAACGTCATCTATGGAACTTTAGATGACTTAAAATAAAAGCATGAAACCAAAGACATATGAAGATTTAAGACATCAAGCTGAGCAGGTAATACAACAGAATACAGGTATGGGAGTTACAAATGCATTTCTAATTTTTTCGTTGGAATACTGGGTCTAGTAATAAACAACAATATTAATGGGACATTAACTAATTTCATTTAAAAACAAATGCATTTAATAATAATGATAAGCAAGGTGTTTTTGTTTTGTAATTTCACTTTTTGTTTAGTTCTTTAAAACAAAAGAAAGAAATTTGAGGTGAGGCCACAGACTCTCCAAACTTCTTGGGCAAGCTGATGTACCCAGCACCTAGGATTAATGAAAGAATGTTTGCAGCCACCAGAAACTACATGCTATTCCATGATATGTTAGGCTTCACATTCCATTTGAAACCATTTAAATGGTAACAGAGGGAAGCTGAGTTGATAGGCTGTTAAAAATTCTTCATTAACTTCTCACTCTTTAGGAATGGCTTCTTTCATTGGCTATTTCAGAGCTTATTTCTTTGGTACATTAGATTTTCTATCACACTACTTAGGTGGGGAGTTGATTGGGAACAGAAGGAAAAAAAAACACAACCCCCAATTGTGAAAGGAGAAAAGGACTGTAATCTATCTTCCTCAGTCACAATTTCTGGAGGAAGGTCAAAAACTTTCATTTGTTCTCTCCCTTTTTCTTTAAAACTTTAATATTTCTCCTCACAGATCCACCATCCACCTAGGTTTGTTCTTCTTTTGTTTTGTAATTTAGCAGTTACCTCCTCTCTATGTATATGATATATACAATATAATTTACATATATCATATATACCTTATTATGGTTATTGCTTATTACCTGTTTTTCCCACTAGAATTTAAGTTTCTTGAGGGCAAGGGTCATTGTCTGTTTTGTTTATTGATGTACTAAGTGTCTAGGGTAGTTTTTCACATGTAGTACACACTAAATAGATATGAATGAATAAATCTTTTTAAAAATCTTTAATTGCATTTATGATCTGTGAATGTTAAGAGGGGCTGGAATCAGATGAACAAAGGTTTAATCAAGATATAATATATCTTTTTCCTAAATGGAAGTACCAAAACACCAGATGTTCCTTGAGGTTACAGGCATATGGAGTGGGCAATTGGGAGAAGAGAAAATCCTATTCTGATAAAAAGGACCATAAAAGTCAGGTTCAGGAAAAAATAAGTTAAAAACCTGTTATGACCCAACAATGCAAAGCAAAATTCTAACAACAAAACTCCAATGCAATCAAATAATCTGGATTACGTTTAATACTTCTTTGGCATTGTATGCACATCAATAAACATTTGTCGCACACTTGATATAAATTCATTACTGAGCTAAAATTGGGCAAACAATGTGAGCCTTATTGGTTTTCACCAACTGACATGTCAGGGCAGGCATCATGGCTACGTACACAAAGAACACTGGGTAAAGGAGAAAGACAGACTCAGTAAATAAGGACACTATTAGCTCAATAATAATGACAACATCGGAGAGAAGATCGAGTTTGAGGGAAAATAAAATGTGATCAGTTTTGAATGGGTTTCAAATGGATCTAGGTAGAGGAATCTAACATCTGAAAATACAATTTTAACCTTAGACACACAAGACTAGTTGACAGTTCAGCCCATGGGTGTGAATAAAATCACTCTAGAAGAACACATAAAACAAAACAAACAAACAAAAAATTCAAGGGCTGGAGGAGATGTTTATGGAAAAGATCTAATCATAACAGTGGGGTTATAATCAGGTTTAAAGGGGAAGATGTGATTAATGGAATCAGACTTGGAGAGGAAATAAAATATGGATTAAAAATAGCACGTAAACACCCCTCAGTTGGTTAATGTTATCCTGATAACACTGAGGTTGTAGGTTCGATCCCTGGCCAGGGCACTACAAGAAGCGTGGAATGGATGCATAAATCAGTAGAACAACAACTAACTCTCACTCTCTCTTCTCCCCACCAGCCTTCTCTCAAATCAATCAATAAAAAACAGCACCTAAGTTTTCGCGGTTGGTCACTTCTGATGAACTTCATTCACAGCAGCCTCTCATCGGATGAACTGTGAAAGGAAGGTTGACATTTCTAATGATATGTGGGCTCAGTGACCACACAGGTCCATTAAATTGGCTTGCCTAGTTCGCTCTACTGATAAATACTTCAATTAATTTATATTCTCTGCTCTGACATAATCTAAAAGCTTAGGGAATAGGTGTCTTGAAAGAGATAATGCACTTGTCTAAGCACCTGAGTGATACACTCACTTGGGAAAACAAGATACCATATGTCTCCTTGGGAAATTTATAATGCAGGTAATTGCTCACATTACATCGTCACATATGAGTTATTTCACAATAATGAGTCGGTTACTAGGCCTCCAATAATACAGATTGTTTAAAGAATAAAGAAAGTTAGACTAAGAAGGAATAAAGTCAACTTTAAGTTCTACTTCAAAGTTAACATAACAGAATGAAGAGCTGCAAACCATTTTGTCACAAGAAATCAAAGAGATTATATGAAATAAAGAGCACATTTTAATTGTAAGCAAAATCACTCATTTTATTTTAGGAACAAAGGTAAAATTTTGTAATCATAGTCCTACACCTTCCTTGCTTTCTTCCCCTGCAATTTCAGTTTGGCTTTTTCTTTTTAATGTCATGATATTTAAAGTTAATTTCTAAATTTCCATGAATGCAAATGAAAGAAAGCACATTATCCTGATATTTTTTTTCATTTGTCACCTTTTCAAATTTGAATTCATGTACATTGGGTGAAAGACCATTGTTGATGAAGATTGTTAGTGGGACTCCTGGGGCCTTTTTTTCTGGTTTTGAATTCCTGGCAAACAGATTGCTGTGGCTCTGACAGTGAAAATAGCAGATGGGATTAATTAACTGGGTGACAAGTCTTCAGACCTACTTAAATTAATATTTTTTCTCCAAACAATGTATTCTGATTATCATAAAACTAAGTGACGTTTAGAGAAATCGATTTCGGTCCCAGTGATTTTCAGAATATATTGGGACCTTTTTTTTTTTTTTACCTTATAAGAGCTGGCTTAGTCTGTTATTTGCATGTTAATCTTTCTAATCATTTTCTTGAAAGAAGCAATCATATACAAGCAAGTACATCTTGTTTGTAATGTCAGAGTTTGCCATGATCTCAGACACTCCTTCCACTGTAAGAGTAAAGGGTACAGGAGATTAATTTTTTCACAGAAATTCTTCTCAAATTTAAACCTTCAAGGAACAATTAATTATCTCTTGTATGAAAACTGCAAATCAACACATAAATATTTAAGCTATATAGGATCTTAGGGTAAAGGCCATTTTGCTAAAGAATAGAAGTGTCATATTTAATCAAATCTAATATACCACAGACTAGCAGAAAGACCACAATTTCATATATTTTAAAATATGTATGTATCCTCTCTCTTCTTTTTATGGAATATATTTATATTTCTTTGTAAGTATATGTATACATGGTTCTAAAAACCCAATTTTCATAAATATCTGTATACATATTTTATAGAATATATGTACATATTTGTATGTAATTATATTCTGTGAAATTATATATTTTATTCATATCTATACATCTATATATACATTGTATGAAATATGGGATTTCCTTTTTACAACCACTTGTAAAAGCAGAAGTTCAAATAGTGCCTTACAAAAGATTTCAAAGATGAGTATGACACTTTTGTTGGTAAGGAACATAACCTCAAATCTGTGGCCATTTCATGCCTGAGAATGAGAAAACTGAACGGAAGGACCCCACTTTTCGGGGCTCCTTGCATGCTCCACCATTCAGCATTGCAAACTCCACCGACGCTGAGAGACCCTACCATGAAAACGTCATGAACCTATCATTTAATTTGCCATCTAAACAGTGTTGCTCTTCCTCATTCTACTGCAGTGTCCTAGCTATAAAGCAGAGTAAGAAAATTTTTCTTTAAAGCCAAGAAAAAGCTTTGTTCGTCCTGTGAGAAACAACATGTAAGTGATGGGCTAGGTCTCCCTTTAAGCTTTGATGGCTGAAGAACATAGCATCATATTTGTTGCTGATTTTTACAACCATTGGAAAGAGTTGTCAGGATGTGGTCTACCTTTTCCTTTGGTATGCAATAAACTGACTTTCATTCGGCTTCCATTTCTGACATTCCCCTTGCCATATGACTCTGGAAAGGCCACATGTACCTCCAACTCCAGGTAAGAAGCTGATTGGCCTCAGATAAGCCTCTTCAGTGCAGGATCCAGTGATGGGTTCCCAGATGAGTAGTTAGCTAAACCATGGGTCAAATCAGATGCAAGAAAATATTGCTTGGAACTTCTGGGGGGAAAAATTTCTCATAGTTTTCTGAGTAGATTGACATCCTCTTCCTTCTGGATATGAGCAAGGAAGACTACAGGCATCTGAATCCGCTGAGTGCTGTCTTACAGCGGGAAGAGAGCTAATGTTATATCTGGAAGAATGCCTACCAATCAGGTTTCTTTGGAGATTTTAGTGTGTCACTGGATTGAGCCTCATCTGGAGGAATTGTTTCTAACTCTGTACTTTTCAGTCAGTTCACTGAGTGCTTAAGCCAATCAGAGTGGATTTTTTTTTTTTCACTCGCAATAGAAAGCTTCTTCATAGACTCCATACGAAGTACAGTTGTTTGGTGGATGGCATCAAATTGCGTAACACTGATAGAAACTTGCTAAGTATCTGTTCTACTTTCTTGGAGGGTGGGTGATTTGAGAAAATTGGCAAGCCAAAGAAAGACAAAGGTCGATGTATTTAAATATCTATTGTTGGTTCATCTTGATGGTAAATTATTAGGATTATAGCTCTACTCACATTTATTTTCCTAGAAGCCAAGAAAGAGAAGTGTCAATTTGATTAAAGCTTCTACCAGAGAAGTAAACTTGGGTTTAAATCAGCCAACTACAGAATAAAAGGAATATGCAGGAGTTGGGGATATCCTAACTGGGAATGCTCAAGTTGCCTACAGACTGTCTTATTGGATCCGGCTTAGGAACAATGAAAGCCAACATCACCAGTTCTAAAATCTGGATGTGCAAAAGTCCTTGATGAATTTGTCAAAATGAATTTAGCTGATCTCCACCCTTAAATATTTTTATGTAATTGTTTCGGGTAGAGCCAAGACATTTGCATTCTTCAAAGCCTCCCCACATTATTTTGTTGCAGGTGTTCCAGGGACTACATTCTGCAAAACCCTGCTTTAGAGTGATGTAGATGTTAACATGTTTCATTATACCTTCAGGGTTCCAACAGAGTCCCTCACCAGATGCCTTCTTGCCTGGGGTTTGTCTGAATTAAAGCATTCCAGGGAATGGTGAGTTAACGTCCCCAGGCTTCCTCAAGACTCTAGGCAAGAACCAATCAACTAGAAATTGAACAGCCCAAGGAAGAGAAGGAGCAAGCAGGGCATGCTCCTTCTTCTCAGAAGGGAACCAGCACCAGAACTCATGAAAGGGGAGCTTGGGGAGCAGCAAGGTCCCTTTCTCTCACACAGGGACATGTGGACTTGTGTCCTGCTTATGCTTGGTCTTCATTCAAATGTCTAATTGGCTTAATTTATGGGAGAAAATCAAGATTTCAAAATCTGTCACTTACTTGGAAAAAAAATGTTAAATGATGTGCCAAGTACAAAGGTTACAAGAACTGCAAAGGTTACTGCTACAAATTGAAATCTGGAACACCAAACTCCAGATGCATTTTAAACTCCAAGGAAGGGATCGGTACACTTTTGCACAATTGATGCAAAACACATGATGAAGATACGATGGTAAATTGTGCATGGATTTTTCTTTAATATAAGATTCTTATATTATCTTACAGTGCCTATTTTTATATTTTCCTACTTTATGTAACACATTTATTTTCTAAAACTTTAGTAAACAAAAATAGAATTAAAGAAAATAAACATTACTCTTGGTCTCATCCTCCAAATATACAAACTGATATCTTTTTATAAGGATTTCCTCATAATTATTTTTGTTATGCCTAAAAACATTTCTTAACATGAATTATGAAAGCTACATAATAATGTCTTAAATATATTTCTGAAAGTTCTCCCTTTAACAAGTTAATCTTTATAAAACCCTTTAATAATGGCTATGTTCTAATTTCTCAAAAGTATGTAATATATATTATTAATCCATCTCTTAAGGGAGGATACTATAGATGCTTCAATTTCAGAACAGTAATAATAATTACCATATTATAACAAAATACCTATTATCTTTGAGTGCTTACTATTTGCCAAACACTATTCCTCAGGTCTTTATATGCATTACTTGATGAATAAAAATTAATATTTTATATTTCAAAATATATAAATACTTGATTATTAATTTTATTATGTCATATTAAGAGATACTCCCAAAGCAATCATCAAATTAAATTCTGAAAGACTTCTCATGTAACAAAAAGTAAACTACCATATATATATATATATACATACATATATATGTTTACATATATATACAGAAAAAGTCAAGCCATTGTTTCTATAATGAGGATGGTTTGCAGGACATCAGTGTAACCTGGCAGTCAAGAAGAGTAGACTTGAATGTGCGTGCATGAACAAGGAAACTTCACTGTACTAGTCAGTGGGGGCAGTAGACACGAATGAGTGAGCATGTGTACTGTGTGGCTGTCGCATTCAAAATGACTGAGTGAGTAGAGCAATGAATCTGCATCAATTTTTGCATTAAGCTTGAACATTCCTCTGTGTAAACTGTTTGAATAATTTAGAAGACTGCAGTATGAGCAACTGGTGATTGACAGTTTCATCACAACCACACGCCCACTCATGCATCATGTCTTGTGCAGAGTTTTTTGGCAAAACATCAAACCACACAGGTGACTCAGCCACACTACAGCCCAGATTTGGTGCTCTGTGATTTCTGGCTTTTCCCAAAACTAAAATCACCTTTGAAAGAGAAGAGATTTCAGACCACTGATGATATTCAGGAAAATATGATGGGACAGCTGATGGTGATTGGGAGAACTGTGTGAGGTCCAAAGGTGCCTACTTTGAAGGGAACTGAGGCATCATTGTCCTATGAACAATGTTTCTTGTATCTTGTATCTTCTTTAATAAATGTCTTCATTTTTCATATTACATGGTTGGAAACATTATGGACAGACTCTGTGTGTGTGTGTGTGCGTGTGTGTGTGTGTGTAGTCTGCTACCGAATGAACATTTATTGCTTTGATATTTAACATTAGCATGGATTTCTGGGAGGGTAAAATAGAAGATTATCTGTTTTGCTGTTGTTTAAAAATAAGGAAAACATTTCAAAGATTATATTTTATTTTTATGACCAATTATAGCCTTACCCAAGGATATAATTTTTTGATTTTAGAGAGAGTAAGGTGGGGAGGTGGGGAGAGAGAGAGAGAGATATATATAAGAGAGAAACATTGATCAGTTGCCTCCCATACTGACTCGGGAGGCAGTACGTGACTTGACGTGAATCGAACCAGCCACCTTTTGGTGTGCAGGCTGATGCTCCAGCCACCTGAACATTTTAAAGCAGGCAGAATGTGCAGCCCGATGCTCTTCTGCCCACTTCTACCACCAAGGCAGGCTGTGTATAAAAGATGCAACTAATAGAACTGGCCTCAGAGTTAACAAAGACAATTAAAAAAATTAAAGTAGCTGATTTTCTTCTAACCCCTCCCCTTTTTTCCTAGACTCGAAGGAGAACCAGAAAAACACTAGAGGCCTCACATGGAGAAGCCCATAGAATGCTAGCAGTCACCGCAGATAAGAGGTAGGTGAGAAGGCTGTCACAAAAGGCAGGATCTATGAGGCCCAGGGGGCTTCAAAGGTGCGGAAGGACACAAGACACAGCATTTTATGGTGGCGAACAAAGGCATGGCTTTTTTTTTTTTTTTTGACAAGAACTGTGCCTTATATTTTTCTACTTTAACAGAGCACTGAATCTATTGATTCTCTATAAATATGTGATCACAAATTAATAGCATTATTGAAATGATGGAACTCCTCCAATAAATAATTTGTATTGCAGCTAATCTGAGCTATTTGGGGGATAATAATCATCATGAACCTATGAGTCCCAGTGTGATCTAAGGATCCCCTTTATAAGATCAGAAAAGAAGACACAATGCTAAATAGAACCAAGAAACTGCTTCTATATTTTCCTTTCTTCTTTCTACCGCAACTTACAGGTCTTAGAATCAGAATCCTCCTTCTTAACTAGGAGACACTATATAGAGAGTGTACTAGAATCTTACATTTTTCCCCCTGTTTTACTTTCTCGATGAAATAAAAAATTGCCTTTACATGGTGACTTCTACCTACCCATACACTTCTGAAACCACTACTAAGAAAATACTTACATATAAAAAATTGCTACCTTGGGTTTGATCAATTATGGAAGAAAAGCTATCATTCTCATACCCTTAAAAATGACATTTTCACATGCCTCTCACAGAGCGTGCCCTAGGGGGTTCTTGGAGATTCAGAAGTAAAAATTATCCATTTTCATTTTTCAAAATTTTCAAAGTATCAAGCAGATTTTCCTTAAGTCTCTTCACCAAAAATTGCAAAAATAATCTGCTATGACTTTGTACTCACAAAATGATGCGCAGTCACACTCTTTTCTTCCTGGTCAGGAATAAGTTTATTTTTGATGTATGGTCTACCCGTAGGCATCCCTGAGCATGCTTATCAAAGGTAAAATGTTTTTTTTTTTTTTAAAGGCAAAGAGTTAAAAAAAAAGGACTACACATGCTTTACTAAAGTAAATGAATTTAGGTTAAACAGGGATAAAAGTGGAGAGGGGTTACAGGGAAGAATAGGACAAGGTTACAATGGATATAAACAAATAAAGTTATTTTTTAGATAAGGATTGACCTGAAGAAGTTAGACAAAGAACATGTTAGTATAATATTAGTCAGCAGTGTTTCACTTTTGAAAATTAACCCATGTATTAATTCTGCAATTTAAAAGGAAAAACTAAGAATGCTACAGTTTGCGCCGAGCTTAGATATAATGTGCTCCGCTGTGTTCCAAGCTGCCTTCTCAGGAAAAGCAGTTCATATGGTGAGACCAGGTTATTGCTAACAAATAGGAAAACAAAACCAAACAAAGTTTCTCTTCTCTAGCGGGTGTGGGAATCAGTGAATTTCACCTACTCCAGGAGAATCAGAACACCTCACTAAATAAAGCCATTTGAGAGTCCTGAGGAAAACAAACATTTAACCTGATCCAAGCATTAGCCGAGCCTGTTGGATCATGGAATGTGTTTTTCATGGAACATCAAATAGCAACTTGTGGAACTAATTCTGGGGTCCATGGTTTGGTAAACACTGAACTAGACTGATACCCACATTAATACATGAAGAAGTTGATATCTAGATTATAGCCTCAACCACAATTATAGGGCTATTTAAATTAGTCAACACAGTAAGTCTTCATTTAATTGTCATCAAAGGAGTCAAGGAAACTGCTACTTTAAGTGAAATGACATATAATGAAACAAACTTTACTATAGGCTAATTGACATAAACAAGAGTGAAGTCTCTATGGCATATTTCTGGATATAGAACACCAACAAACTTGCACTTTTTGTTTTTTGATTTAATCTTTATTGCATTTTTTCCATTACCAATTGATTACCATATGCCCCCACCCCCAAGAATCGCCACATTGTTGTCCATGTCTGTGACTTCTCTTTCCTTTTTGCTCAATCCCTCCACCCCTTAACCTCCCCCTACCCCCACTAGCTGTCATCTGTTCTCTATGAGTCTGTCTCTGTTTTGCTTCTTAGTTCAGTTTGTTTATTAGATTCCACATATGAGTGAGATCATATGGTATTTGTCTTTCTCTGACTGGCTTATTTCATTTAACATAATGTTCTTCAGGTCCATCCATACTGTTGCAAAGGGTAAAATCTTCTTTTCTTTGTGGCTGAGTAGTATTACAATACATAAAATGTCCCATAGTTGTTTTATCCACTCATTTACTGATGGACACTTGGGCTGCATCCATATCATGGTGATTATAAATAACACTGCAGTGAATGTAAGGACACAGAGGTGCTTACGTTCTTTTGAATTAGTGTTTTTGGGTTCCTTCAGATATGTTCTCAGAAGTAGGATAACTGGGTTGAAAAATAGATCCATTTTTAATTTTGGGGGGTATCTCCATATTGCTTTCCATAGTGGCTCCACCAATCTGCATTCCCACCAAAAGTGCAAAAGAGTTCCCCTTTCTCCACATCCTCATCGGCACTTGTTGTTTGTCGATTTTTGATGATAGCCTTTCTGACAGGTGTGAGATCATATCTCATTGTGGTTTTAATTTTCACTTCTGTGATGATTAACCAAACTTCTAAATAAAGATCCAAAACACTTCTAATATTAAATGCTAAAATAAATGCGAGCTCTACATACATTTAAGAAAGATTATTAAAAACAAGTAGGACCATTATTTCCCAGTCTGCTTATTCCACTTTAGTGTTGTGGATGGCTGGACACCAGCATTTCAGGGCACAAGGCAGAAAGCAACCCTGGACAGAATGACCTTCCATTCCAAGGATGCTTAACTACACCCACAGTCACTCTGACTGGGACAGTTCAGAAACGCCAATGGACCTCAAGTGCATCTCTTTGCAATGTGGACACCAGAGTACCCAGAGAAAACCCACAGACATGTGGGTAGAACATGCAAAGTCCACACAGACAGTGGCTTCAGCAGGAAATGAAACAACGTTATTCAAAGACCTTCTATAATATGTCAAAACAATGTACGCTAAAACTGCAATACTCCCTTAATTAAATAAGATATGGTATTAAAGAAATCCTAGTGCCGCCAGATGCTTGGCTTACAAATCTTTTTTTAATTAATATCTCTAATACTCTTAGTGTTAGTCATATATAAATCACTCTTCCATTAGAGATAAATTATACCTCTCCTATTAGAAAATGGCAAGATATTGGATTTATTTGGTAGAAGTAAAATGTATTAAATCACTGAATTCTGGGAAGTTATTATGGAAGACAAAAACAAGAAGAAAAGCCCTGGCTGGTGTGCCTCAGTGGATTGAGCACCAGCCTGTAAACCAAAGAGTCACTGGTTCAATTCCCAGTCAGGGCACATGCCTGGGCTGTGGGCCAGGTCCCCAGTAGGGGGTGTGTGAGAGGTGACCACACACTGATGTTTCTCTCCCTCTCCCCTCTGTCTAAAAATAAATAAATAAAATATTTTTAAAAAGCAAGAAGAAGAGACCACAGAGTGCAAACACAGTCTTTCAAACATAAGAACTAACGACCCATGTGTAGAGTTGTCGGTGGGCCAAACACAGCAGTGAGCTCAAATAAAACATTGCAAATCTGACACTTAAGGAGATCAGGACACACTACCCCAAATTATGGCACCTTGGCATATTGGATATTTTAAGCAGAAGGAATCTGAAAACCAGCAAGTGCAAGAAAGACTTTCTGACTTCCTTCCCCCTTCTCCTCTGAAGCAACTCTTAACACCTTTGTGTGAGAAGTGACCCTCACCCATACCAGAAGAAAAAAAAAGACTATCTTTATGCTGGAAGAAGGAGGGACACCGAATGAAATGTGAATTAAACAGGCCTAAGTTTCTTGCCACTCACCACCATTACTTCTCACCCTTTCATCTTGTTACATTTGTCTGTGACTTGCCACCCTGTGTCACACCTAGCATAAAAATGTTCAGGTATAACTGTTTCTTCAGGTCTTCATTTCCTCATTAAGGCTCTCGCGTCACATAAAGCTTACATTAAAAAAATGTGTGTGCTTATGTTCCTGCATGTTCATTAGTGCAACTCACAGGACCCCAGCCAGAGAACAGAAGATGGGTACATAAAGGGGCTTCTTATCCTACACACTTCTAGTTTCATTACTTACTAGGCTCATTCTTCCTGTTAATAATTGAATAATTTAAATGTTCTGCATGAGATGAAATGCAGAACAGGCATGATAATGTATCTAAGCTGACTGGTTCCACTTTACAGAAATCTCTGACACAAAGTTTTGAAGAGGTTCATGTAATGGAAAGAGGGTCACTTGATATAGAAGGGAATTGTGCAGAGCCTCTAAGCTGGCCAGCCTCCTGAGCATTGCACACCTGTGTCTGCTGATGTGGCTGTCATAGGTGTAAATAAGTAAACATTTTAATAATCCCATGTCGTTTCACCTCCTGCACAGTAAGAAATCCCAGAACTGACCACTACTATGACTTTGGTAAGTGGGCTTAAGTTATCAATGATTAGGCAGCTTTAGCCCTTAATTGTTTTCTCTGGCCCTTGCTGCCCCCAGGAAAGTTTGCTCCTGATCAAGTAGGTTAGGGTCAGCTATCAGAGTTGTTTCACCTATCTACTACTAACAACACTTTGCTTCTACAGTTATAAAATTTTTGAGATTGTTATTACTCACAATAGGAATGTGTCCACTTCTGGTCACAAAAACATCAACTAGCTTTTAAAAGACTTTCAAAAATGGAAGTTTCCCCTGGTTGGTGAGGCTCAGTGGGCTGAGCACTGGCCTCTGAACCAAAGGGCTGCTGGTTCAATTACCTCCCGTCAGGGTACATGCCTAGGTTGCAGGCCAGCTCCCAGGTAGCTGGCACATGAGAGGCAACCACACACTGATGCTTCTCTCCCTCTCTTTCTTCCTGCCTTCCCCTCTGAATAAAAATAAAATAAATAAAATCTTTTTAGAAAATGGAAATTACTTTATCTTCCTTGGCAATATAGAATAATGGTAAATAAATAGTAATAGTAATATATGTGAATGATTTGCTAGCCACTTTATATAAATAATCTTTTTAATTCCCAAACATTCTGGGATGGGTACTATTAATATACCTACATTACAAAAGAAAATGCTGAACTACATAGAAAGCCATACTTTGCCCAATTTTCAGAGCAACAAACAATAGTCAGTTTTCAAACATACAGTTTCAGCAAAGAGCCTATGTTCATAAACATTATGTTAAACACATTATTTTTCTGTGACTGCTATGACAACCAAACTTGGTGGCTTAAAGCAGCAGATACTTATTTTCTCAGTTTGGGAGGTCAGAAGTCAGTTTTATTGAGCTGACATCAAAGGGTCAGCACGGCCCTGCTCCCTTTGGAGGCCCTAGGGGAGAACACACTCCCTTCCTCCTGTGCTTCTGGTGGCTACTGGCTTTCCTTGGCCTGGGGCTGCCTTGTTGCTGCAGCAGCTTGCGAGATCACAGTAAGTTCTCCAGTTCTGTCTAGGAAACCTCCCACTGCCCACCTCCTATTAAACATCCATGACTATATTTAGTGCCCACTAGACAATCCAGGATAAACTTTCCATCTCGAAATGATTTACTTAGTCACATCTGCAAGGCTCTTTTTCGTATAATATCATTCACAGGTTCCAGAGACAAGGACCTCAAATCTGTGTGCAGTGCAATGCATTCTCTCTTAGGTGCGTTGTGTCTGTCCAACTAATATCATTGCATGTAATGATATTGAAGACAATCATTTTTATTCAGTTAGTAAGAAAGAAAGTAAGCACAATGATTGGTGAAGTTATTCTTATCCTGTGTTGGGTAGAGAGACTAGATTGGGTAACAAAGAGACTTAAGAAAGGGGTAAATTCTCCAACAATTATAGAAAAAGTAGGCCTGGATTTTTTTCCTAGCAAACCAAGCCCAGGGCTTTATATCCAGCTGAATAAAACTAATAAGCATGAAATCTGGGTATATTCAAAACAGCATTTTACTTATGATTACTCCAGAAATCTAGGCCAGCAATCCTATATGCAATTATTCCAAAATAAGAGGTACAGCAACAAGGTAAAAATAAACTATTTTGGGAAAGAAAGTAGGTTTAAGGACTGGATATCATCCTTGAGGTACCAAAGAGTAACATCTAGAGCCTTTTTAAGAATAAAGGCAGAACTTGAGGGCAGGATAAAGAAAATGATAGGGAGGGAAAGACCAAAAGGAGAAAAGAAACAGTTTGGAAAGTCAACTAGTGTTTCTTATCTTTACTGATGGCATCAACATCAACCTGATTTCTTGAGAAAGAAATCTGGGAGTCATACTTAATGTTTTCTTTTTTGTCCCTTGTATATCCAATCCATCCCCAGGGCTGTTGCTTTCAGCCCTTAAGTAGCTTTCAAATCCACCCACCTTAATAAGTGCCTCTTCCATGCTAAGAAGATCTCTTGCCAAGAAAATTTTGATAACCTACTAATAGGTATGCAAAAGGAAACACAGTCTATCCTTTATTGACATATTAAACATTTCAATGTCTGTAATACAGCTTAATAACCTGGAGTGGTTATATTTTTTAAACAATATAACAAGAATTCTCTAATAATACTTTATATTATAGAACAAGCTTTCCAATTCAGATCTATACAACTACCCTCAAATTAAAATTGGTACCAAAACTATCTGAACATGTATTTTTATGATATTAAACTAATGTTCTCTCTCAGAAAAAAATTCATTAAAATAAAAAAGAGTGTGAGCTTGTGTCTTTGATAATAAATTATTGTATGATTTACTAAATTATATTAAGCTACTACAAGGAATGACACATATGGGAAGACTTTCTATTTGAGTTTTTGTTTCTTACACCAGGGTTCATCAAGCTGTTCCATATTTATTTCTCTGATTAATGATATGTCAAAATCCTAATTCTAGTACCAATTTATGGTGTGCTGGCAACTGGAGAATGAAATAGCAATGAAGACAAAAGGCAAAATTGATTTTTATCCATCTTCTTTGAATCCCAGTAAATGTTTCCCAAATGTGCTTTTCTGACTCAACCAAACTAAATATTATAGTCTCATTTCTCTCAATTATTAATTATGTTTCTTCAGAGAGTTGAGAATTTCTTAAAGCACAACACTGTAGTTGGATATTTATTCTGTCAGTCATTCTGAATTAGACGTTGCATATTTAAGAGTTACTATTAAGTTCCCTCATTCATAAAGGCATATTATATCTTCAAAAGGTTATTTAGTACACATGCATATCATAGGGTTTTTTAAAAAACCAACGTGAATGCTCTGAATTAATAAAAAGTGAAATACAATGGCATGATTTACAGCACATGGATTCGATCAGAAAAGGGGAAAAGAAATGAGCTAATGAAAAACAAATAAAACAGAAAGATGAGAAAGAAAGGAAGTGCATGAAAAACACACAGCTCATATATTCAGAAGGTGGAACACTCTGTCTGTTTAACAAGTGAGATAATATCAAGAGAGTTCTAAAGAAATAAGCAACTTCTCAGGGCAACCACAGTACCATCGAAATGGAGATTAGGACATTAAAATTGCTTGTGTTGTCAATGTTCTTATGGATTCAGGGCATGAACTATCAAGTCAGACAAGAAAAATAACTATTGGCATTCACGGTAAAATGCTCACTTCTTATTCTTTTTTTTATATAAAATGACATTAAAAAATAAACCTAAAACTTGTTTGTAAAGATTAATGAGCATATTCTTTCAGACGCAGCCATCTTTGCAGAAGTTCAAGTAGAGCAACTGTGCTTAAGCACACACTATTCATACTTAGGAATCATGCCGCTTTACACGTGATGACAAAACTGTTATTTCAGCAGCATTGATCAAACAAGACTCCTGGGGACCTGATGATAATGGGATTTTGAATGTTGACTACAGGGACCGCTGCTTATAGTCCATTTCAAATCATTGTTGCAACGCGCCATCTTCTCCTACCAGGACTTGAGCTTATACGGCAGTTAACTGGTGACACAGAGGTTCGCCCTCCTCCCATTAGTCAGGGAGAACCTAGAAGCCTGCAAGTATGGTCAGCACGTATCTGGGACAGAATGAAACAGAATGTGACTCAAACTGAGAGCCTTAAAAGTGTGAGAGATACCTGAGTAGTTTTTCTGACAGGATGCACTTCAGCTATCGATGCAAAGAAGACACTGCAAGTCTGGGTAGCTCAGAAGAACTGCACATATCCCACATAGAATTATCTCATAATGTTGTGAGGATTCCTTATTTGGGGGTCACTCAGGTTCAGTCTCTGCTTGTATCCCTGCTATCTTCTTTTGGTTTCTGTGTGTAGATTTGTAGGAAGGTTATATCCATTGGGAGCTTCCCAGATTGGAAGATAAAATGACTGAAGATGTAACTCAAGAGACCATTTATGGTCATACCCTGGCAATTGTCATCCTCACAACTCATCAAACCTGGTACACATCACATTTTGGTGACAAAATACGCTTCATCAGTTGACACTGGCTCGTCACCTGGCTCACTTGTTAGCACTTGTATGAGTCACGACACCACCCCACAAAAGAAAATGTTTCATCAATTGTTGCTTGCTCGCCACCTGTCGGAATGAATTAACAATAAGTACCAAGGTCCCACTGTAACCTTCTCCTGCATGGGGATATTTAGAGGGCCAGTCTGTGACTCAAACACTGTGAATACCCAGTGCACTAGGGAGACAGAGAAGAGGCAATATGTGCAGGTTGTTCAGTACGTAAGTCTTTCAGCATCCTAACCACATTGCTTCAGTCACATGACCATCACCGGGGAACTTTCTTCCTGACTTCTGCTGATACCCAGGTTATCCTCCAGTTTCTTGCTGACTGCCTAAGCCTCCAAATATATACTTCTAACAAATTCCTTTTACTTAGGTGAAAATGCCATCCATGGATTCATACTGAAATGGGCAAAACAAAAGGCATTAAAACGGAAATCACTGACTTGTGAATTATCTTGAACATTAAATATTGAGTTAGCTTTGGATCTTGTTCACTTAAAAAATAAACAATTAATTCCTCAATAGTGTAATCAGAGCCTTCTAAAACCACCCTTAAAATGTTCTACTCTAATCTCTCATTTGTGATTTTCCTTCATCTGCATAAATAATGCCAGTGATGTGGGTGTAAGAATATGAAGAACCTTTAAAAAACAAATTCATAAACTCTGCATTTGGAAGGAATAACAGAAACTCAGTTACATTTATTTCTGTGCCTTAAAAAGGATACATTCTAAAGAGAGATAGGTGGTATTTTTATTTTTCTCCCCCAAATTTTGATGTGTTATATATAATTGTCACAATACTACAATCCCTTACCTTAGTCCTCCAATTCAGGAAAGCAGGTGTATATAAACAATGAGGGCTACACATTAAATTTTAAAAAATATTCTTAATCTATCCAATCATATTTTTTAATTAAATTATTAGGGTAGCCTGGTTCATAACATTTATATAGGTTTCAAGTGTACAATTTTATTATCTCTGATACACAAAAATGTAAAAGGTAAGCAACAAAGAGACAGTCAATGGTGTATGTATCTTATTTCCCAGTGAAATACGTTGTGAAGTGAGAGATCAGGTTAGAGAGTTCTGTCTAACATCACTACTAAGAATAGAACTGCTGAGCACAGGCTGAACTGTAGCAACAAACCACACCTTTCGTGGACCATGCAGAAACTCCTGTGTGACATGGTAGAAAGTGGATTACACCACGAGGTTTAAACTACCAGGAGGCAGAGTTGTAGTTTGAGAAAAGAAAAGTGTGCCGTAATAAAAGTCTTATAGTGAAAACAAAGAAGGAAGTGGTAGCCATCTAACACCGAAAATCCCTGCCAGCAATGCTGCATCTTTCGCAGTTGCCTTTCCTTCCTAGCCAGACTAACTCTACAGATCTGCCAGCAGGGGTCTTGAAGTCTATAGCTTTTTGGTAAGTGGACACATATTTCAAATCCGGATGAGTTGGCCTGAATCCTATTTAATGAGAATGTTGAGTCTGCTCCCGCTATGATTCTGGAAGACACTTGGTGTTGATGATGTTGAAGACCATACCCTGGAGAGTAGCAGTGTGAGAATAAAAGGTATCAGTGCCCAGAAGCTTGGGAGACCGACAGGCATTTTCATAAACATGGCTCAGACTCTTTCTTTCCCCTGTATCCAACTAAGAACTAACTTAAACACTGGACAGAAAATATAAAATCTATTTTAAAATGCACGCAAATTCAAGATACATTGGAAGGAGAAACGTTTCCACGAAGCTAAGCAAGAGGGTGCATCTGTGATTGGAGGAGCAGACAGATGCACCCGATGCTCAACCAACTTTTGAGGAGCCTTGGGAAAGCAACATACTTCCCCTTTCATTGGAAATGAATCAGAACCACGCTCTGCTTGTGGTGCTGGAACACAGTTCCAGTTATTTTTATTACAAAGAAGAACTCTCTGGCAAGAAAAGTGAAACAACCCCCATGCACTTAAAGAAAATAAGTGGAAAGGGAAAAGGCAACTAATTGATCCTTAACAAGTTCCCCCATACCTTTAATATTTTATTTCATCATCATCTCTTAAATGAGTCTTTTTCATCTCTGTTCTGAGTTACTGCTTAAATTAATGGAATTCTTTCAAGTTGCTGAAAAAAATGGAAATGAGGGCACAAACAGAAACACATGTTTTCCTTTGGATATTGGCCTTAGGTATCTTACATGATGACTCCCAGAAATAAACAAAAGAAGCTATATGTTTTTCCTAGGGATTTGTTAAAGATACTATAGAAATGATGGACCTGTATCATGATACCACTCCCACTATTGACACAGTGGGTGGGTGCCTACCAGTGCAATTCTGAAATTGCTTTTTGAAGCCTCTGGTTCAGCTCCACTGCTGTCTTTCGTGCCCTCTGCAAACGCTGTGTATACCTGGTTCCTCATCTTGGCTCCCACGGCCTTGATTTGGCTTCCCTAACTTTCCCCCTTGAATTCACACTCTGGCTCGTGCTCAGCCTGAGTGATCCGAGAAGCAGCAGCCCACACGATGGAAGCCCTGGCACCAAGGACCCTTCCCCGTGCCAGCCTGCTGGATGGTTCCACCTCTCGTCCCTATGCAGCCCTCCCAGCCACCTAGCCAGGCATGTATGATGAAACAGTACATGATTTAATAGTTTAAAATAGTATGTTCCATATTCCAAACCACAGAAAGGTGAACAAACTCATGGGGACAATTACAGAAAATTCGAAAGTGGATTCTTGTTGGCATAATGTTTGCTTTAATATTTCAGATTTCCATACATTTGAAATTGTGATAAGGATGAAAATCTGCATCTAGATGAATAAAAGTGGAAATCATCTAATAGATTACAATTATCAGCATACTCTTTGGTGGAATGTATTCATTTAATTAACCCTTTGATCAGTGGAGTTAGTTCTAAGTAATTCTTATTATGAGAATATTACTGCTTTGCCATAATGATTACAGTTTTTCTTGTTGAGATTTTTGCTTATGGTAGCAATATTGTGACAAAGAGTTAATTATTAACTACTTAAAATAAAAGAGTAGAGTCCTTTATTACAGTATCTGACTTTATTTCTTTATTTTTGGACTCCTATCCTTCCATGCTTTGATACAAAATCTTTGAGTAAATGAAATAAATATAGAGTTTCCCAAAGCATCATGCCTTTGCACTTGCTATTTTATCAGTTGAAAAGGCTGTCTTCTCTTTTCATAATCCTGATGGACTATTATTAAATAATCTTCCAAGACATATCAGCCATCATTTTCTTTGGAAGCCTCGCCAGACCAAGTTCATAATCAGACCCTCTGATATTAGTGTCTTTCTTTCTGTCCTTAAAGCATGGTTCACAGGTACCGTCCATCAGTCACAGAATACACAGCACAGAGGTACAGGTTTATCTTCTGCCTCCATCAACGCTCCGCCCAACTCCAACTAAATTTAAGCATCTGACTGTGCTTATCTCTCTTGCTTATTGCCAAATGCACAGAATACCTGGCATGCAGGAGGAACTCAGCATTGTAAAATTGATGCATCAGGCTTATCAACTTCTTAAAAGTAATATTTGGACATTAAGTGCCAGCTGAAATTTAAAAAATTAAAAATAATAGAAGAAAGTAACATTTAGTGTTAGTTAAGGGTTATTTACTTTGTAGGGCATAAAATTTTATGTAATTATCATAGTTTCAAAAAAAGAATTCATATGAAGTTCAAAAGGGCCCTGTCGTGGTTTTTCTAAATATGTCTACAAATTATCTCTCACTATGCTTAAAAGGAGAGTACCAAATATTTTTAATCCCTCCTCACTTGAGTGTGAGCTAGCTGGACTTTTCTAGTGACTTGCTTCTAAAGAAGCAATACATCAAAATACATGATGCCGATGACAACGAGAAATTTTCAATATTAGATTATATAGGCATTTGTGGGATTTTCCTTAGCTTGCTGCCCTGGATCACCTGCTCTGAGAGAAGCTACGTGCCACAGCATGAGGACACTCAGAAGTCTGTGGGGAAACCCATGTGGCAAGGAACCCTGGAGGCCTCCTGTGAGCGGCCATGGAAATAAGCCATCTTGAAAGTGAATCTTTTGGCCAACTCAGACCTCCAGGTGTTAGCAGGCCCCACTGACACCCAATATGCAAATTCAGGGGAGACTCTGAGCTGGAACCACCCAAATAAGTCACTTGTGATTTTCACCCTCCAAAATTGCAGAGTAACAAATGTCTGTCATCTTAGCTCACAAAGTTTTGGAGGCAACTTGTATTATAGCAATAGATTACTAATACAAGTCCTTTAAGTAATACTTAAATAGTGCAGTACAGTCCTTTTAGTAATAGCTAAATATTATAATAAGGAGAGAAACTGAATGACAGATATAAGACAATGTGAAAAGAGAAAAGTTTGAGACCAGGAGATTTTGATTATTTGAAAAGATACTTTTCCAAAAGTAGCATTAAACACTAGAACAGCCCACCTGAAGAATGTCTCTGAATCTCCTTATGCTTCTTAGAGTAAAACAGTTTGAATTTGGCCTATGTATGACCTTCCCATAAAACTTCTTCAGGTCTTATTGTTATATAACATAAGGAATCAATACTTCTATAACCTGTCATGAGAGTTATAGTTCTGCCATGCCTGTCATGTTTTAAATGATCAATACATGCTTAATACTGCATCATTAAAACTCTAGAAATAAAGTGGGAAATGCGTTTTGGAACCTATTTGATAAAAACAAGTAGGCTAAAGTAAGTGGAACCATTGAATACCTACACAAATTTAGAATGTGCTTTTCAAAAATGGCTGTGCAGTAAAATCACTTGAAGAAATGTAAACGAGATTGATGCACAGATCCCTCACTGAGAGGGCCTTCTTCTTTAGACAGGGGAGTGGCCTGGGCATATGGATCACAAAGACTTCCAAAGATGATTTAAAAATGAAGCTATGCTTGAAAACCAGTGATTTAGAATAGCCTCATAAACACCTGATTAGAGTTCTGTAATGGATCACTAAATCATGCAGCAGTGCTTCACTAATGTTAGGGAGCCTAGGAATCACTGTGGAACTCGTGAAATCTCCAGCATTCTGAGCCATACTTGGAAGAGATCCCAATCCATTAGGTCTGGAATTTGGCTCAGAACTGGAAGTAAAAAGCACCCTAGTAAGCCCATCAGTAACGAACATTCCAAAGGAAAAGTGGGCAAAGTATCTATACAGACTCTGAACCAAGAAGATATAGAGAAGGCAAGCATGACTCAATATCATCCAAGAAAGGCAACTTAAAACCATGAACATCACTCTAAATTTATTAGAAATTGCTATAATACAGCAGCAACAACAACAAAAATCGCAATACCAAGCCCTGGCAAGGATGCTGAGCAACATGAACTCTCATTTATTACTGAAGGGAATAAAAAATGGCACAGCCACTTTGGAGGACAGTTTGCTGTTTCTAACAAAGCTAAAAATAGACTTAACATACAACTCAGTAATTGCCATCCTAGGTATTTACCAAAATGCTTTAAAATTTATGTCTATTATCCGAAGGACCCTGAAACACCAATTCAAAAGAACCTATGCACCCCAATGTTCATAGCAGTGTTATTTACAATAGCCAAGTGATGGAAAGAGCCTAAGTGCCCATCAGTAAATGAGTGGGTCAAATAACTGTGGTGCATTTACACAATGGAATACTATGCAGAAGAAAGAAAGAAGGAGCTTCTACCCTTCATGACAGCATGGATGGAGCTGGAGAGTATTATGCTAAGTGAAGTAAGCCAGGTGGTGAAAGACAAATACCATATGATCTCACCTATAGGTAGAACCTAATCAACAAAACAACCAAGTGAGCAAAACAGAACCAGAGTCATGGAACTAAACAACAAACTGACAGTAACCAGAGGGGATGGAGGAGGGGATACCAGAGGGAAGAAGGGGAAGGGTGGAGTCAAGGAACATGTATAAAGGACCCGGGGACAAGAACAATGTGGGGGGAGGATTGAATGTGGGAAGGGTGGAAAGGACAGAGGAAAGCAATGGGGGAAAAATGGGGATAAATTAATTGAACAATAAAAATAAAAAAAAGTCTATTAAAAAACCCTCACATAAATGTTACCAGAAACTTTATTCATAATCATAGAAACTGGAAACAACAAAGAAATCCTTTGATAGGTGAATGGACAAATTAATTGCTATGTTTGATAACTTTTTGCAATGTAAAGGAACCAGTTATTACCCAACCGAAAACATGAATGAATCTGAAATGCATATTGTCAAGTAAAGGAAGTCACTTTGAGAGACCTTGATGGAATACAACCATGGAGCATGTCTCCATTTATCTGGCATCCTGCAGAAAGAAAATCTATAGAGACAGTAACAAACCACTGGTGAACAGGGCTTTGGAAGAGTGTCAACAAGGTCAAGTACAGGGGACATATGAGAACTATGAAACTACTCCGAATGGCACTAAACTTGAGGATACATAGCACTCTATTTGTCATAACTCATAGAACAATAAAACATTTAATGTACACAAAAATTGACTAAGAGGAAGAGACATCACAAGGTGGAATGTAGACTGTGACAAAAGGCTTGAACTGTATCACAAACACATGATGATCTTACTGAACAAAGTAGGGGGGGAGCAGTGTTGATCTATGTAACTTTGGAAATGAGTGAACACAGCAAGACGGAAGACAAAGGAGCTGTACGTAAGTGCTATAGTCTGTGTAGTTGAAAGTGTTGTTTTTTCCAGGGGAATGTAGGTTAACAATTCTGAAAATGCTATCAGTGTATATCAGGATTAAACGAATATAAAAATGGATGGTAGCTGGTGGGAGCCAGATTCCTCACCATTGGAGTGGGAGGTTACAGATAAAGAGGAAGGCTAAAATGAACCAAGATGAACCACGGGGTATTTGTTTAGAATCAGTATGAACTCATATTTACCTTAATATATGTATGCTGATATACATGTTCTGATATACATACACACATCTATAATCATCTATATATTTACCTGAATACATATATTCTGATATGTGTTCTGATATATATACACACATATACATGTATATCTATGATTATGCATAAATAATTATAGGTATATGTACATACATGGGTTACGACACATAACATAGATTTCTTAGCTTTGTCCACTGTGAAGCCCAGGAAGCAATGACACCTCAGTAAAATGAGCACACCCAGCACTCTGGTCTTTGTATCTAAAACCATTCTCCAATAAAAGAAACTTGAGATTCTTGAAGAAATGGCTGATTCTAGGGTTGGGACAAGTAAAACACAACATGAACCTGGGGCATCCGCTAGGGTCAGAAAGTAATTAAAGAACCAAACAAAACAACTCCAAAAGTTTTCCAAAGGAGGTGAATGAAAGAACTCTGCATGACAACGCTGCTACAAAATAGCTAACATAGTATTAGATATAACCCAAAACATAAACATCCACAAATCCTTGCTCACCCCCTCCAAAAAACCTTGAATAAATCAATGAATTAAGGGGAAGATAAAATTTCCAGTGCAGAAGAACTCAAAAATATTTATGTAGATGCTCCCCACTCAAGAAGTGGAGTATAAATCTCCACCAGTTAACTAGGGCTACACTTAGTGACTTGCTCTCAAGAGTACAGTACAGAAAGAAGGAAAAACAAAAATGCTTTACTGTGAAGAATCCTTGCAAAGACCACCTTAAGATGGCCAAGATGAGACTCACCAGAGATAAGTCATGTTGATAAGGCACACACCATAGCGTGCATTGTATGTTTTGTTGAGAACAGCACGCTACCTCTTTGGATTTCATCCTAATACTGCACAACTCCAGTCAAACCAAAAGAAAAATACCAACCCATTGAGGGACACTGGATAAAACACCTGACAAGCATTGAAAATTGGCAACATAAATTTAAAAAAAAACACATAAAAGTATGAAAAAGTATCACAGGCCAAAGAGCCCAGGAAGACATGATGACTCCACGTAGTATCCAGGGTGGGATGCTGAAATAGACTGGGGACTTGAGGGAAAAATGAACATCTGAGTAATGTATGCAGTTTGGTTAACAGAAATATCTGTCCATTATTTTTTTTTAAATGTACCATAGTAGTATCACATATTGACAACAGGAGAAATTACATACAGGGGATACAGAAAATATCTGTACCATCTTTGCAACTTTTATGTAAATCTGAAACTCTTCTAAAATAAAACTTTATTTACAAAAAAAATGGGCCCAATCCCCCGGCCCATGGCACAGAGAAACGCACTGCTATAGTAAATGGTAGTAAAGGAAATAGCCTTAATTGAGCTCTCTGCCTAGACTTGAGGGCTTAGTCTGGCCTAACTTTTTATTGAAAAACAATGAGTAAGTTTGCTCACTATAACAGCAGTTTTTCAAGTTCACACAGCTCTAACAGAAATCTATTAAAGATAAAAAGAAGCTTAAACAGCCTATATTACTACTTCTTGCTTTTGTTTATACACGGTGAAGAGTATTCAGAATGGACCTCATCTCGGGCTTGCACTAATCCCTAAATAATTACAATTCATCTACTCAATGCTGGAAACACCACATGGAATGTGATTTTGTTCTGCTGGCTTGTCTAATCCGATTCAATTACTTCAGTTCCCTCCCCCAGAGGCTTCACACTCAGAAACTGAGCTCCGTGTGGAAAGGAGAACGTGGGAGGGGTGATTCAGTTTCCACAGAAATGAGCTGAACATTAAAAATATTTTTTAGCCCTTTCCCAAATATCACTCCATCAATAAACATGAGAAACAGCTCGTAACTCACAAAGCTTCCGGGCGCATCGGCTGTGATAAGGGCATATTGGTCTGGCTGAAGAAATGCTGGATGTGGGAATAGTTCACTGGCTTGGACCAATTTGAATGGATAGAAATCACAAAAGTCCCCGAAGCTGGAGAAAATGAAGCTCTAAAATTGGCAGAAGCTTGTCATCTGCATGCAGAAAACGACAGATATTACAGATTCCCTGTATAAAGGGAACTCCTTCAGTCACCTGTAAAGAGTTCCCTTGTCAATTAGAACCCTCAGAGAAAGGCCGCAGCGCCAACTAAAGGATGCCTTCTTCCTCTCCTTGCCAAGAACAGCCACCTGCCCAGAATTATAACTTTGATTTTAAAAGAGAACAAAAAATATCAGAGTTCAGTGATTGTTCAACAGAAAGTCCATAAAAGAAATTGAAATCCAAAAGAGCAGAGAGGCAGAGCACGTGCTACCTATCACATGTAAGGATGAGTTTCAAATTGTGTGATCTTCTCAGGATAAAAAAGAAAAAAAAGACCAAGACCTTAATCAATCACCAGCTTTGGCCGGAAGTAAATGGTTTAATGAAATAAAAGGGTCACGCTACTCCGAAGTCCAATTCCTGACCCTTTGTTACATTACCTCCAGTGAATCATGCCTTTGATCCCCAAATCATCCTCATCACTTTCCAAAGCTGCCTCCAGTTTGATCACTGGGGGAGGAGACTTGGGGATGCATGAGAGAGGGGCTGAGAAACAACCACATGTAAGTGAAAATGTATGTCTTTTTCCAGGTTCCCGCCTGTAAGTGAAAATGAAGAAAACATTTACTCCTCAGACTTACAAACGCATTTTGCTATTGATGTTGGTATCTTCTGTGTAATTGGCAAACTTTCATGGATGCTTTTAAAGGCTGCTCCACGTTCCAAAATAAACGCGACTCTATGAAAAACATCGTGCGCATTTTCAATTTCGTAAGCTTAATTTTCTTCCCTGACATTGAAGAATGACAGTAAATAGATTATCAGGGTTTTGGAAGGTAGCCAGGCACAGATTAAAGAGCTCTGCTTTCAGAATCAGAGAGACAAGTACACAAGTGA
This sequence comes from Tonatia bakeri, assembly GCA_004024845.1. NCBI lineage: Eukaryota > Metazoa > Chordata > Mammalia > Chiroptera > Phyllostomidae > Tonatia > Tonatia bakeri. The sequence goes on from PVIA01000169.1 coordinate 373,066, forward strand.
CCCTGTTGCTTTTTCAGTGCAGCATTAAGGCTAAATACTTCAGTTCTTGTAGCTTCAGCTACCTGTAAAGTGGAGACAACACTACTTCTCAGCACAGTGCTGTGAAGATTAAACAATATAAGGTATGTTAAGGGCTTACCTGCAAAGCCTATCTCATTGAGAGTACTCCACCATTGTGGTTCTAATCAGATATATTTCATTCAGGCTTACACTATGGGTGACTGTCTCAGATAATTAAGCACGAAGCATCACACAAACTCTAAGCAGACTTACAATCTAGTAGGTAACAGAAATGAAAAGAAACTTTAAATTCATTACTTTGTTATTTCATGTATTCAGCAAGCATTTACTGAGATCCTTTCATGTGCCTGGCACTGTTCTTGAGGCTGAGGTTAGTGCAGGAACACACACTGATAGACAAGTTCAGTGCGCCTAAGAAGCCTGCTTCCAGCAGTAACATACTGTTATTAAAGCAAATGACCCAACACCTCAGATGATTTCTGAAAATATACTGTTGATGCCATTACTATTCTTTTGCTTTTCCAAGCAATTATCTGAGCTAATATTTGGAGATATCAATAGCTGATTTATCCTATACACTATGATCAAGTTTGCTTTATTGTCACAAAATAAGGGGTTGAGGGAAGCTTGGTTAAAGGGGTTTCAGAGATGGCAGGGTGTTTCAATAAGTTGTTTTATACAGATGGTTTATATTTAATATTGTTATCATTCCAAGTGATTCTCAATAAAATTTCAGTCCTTCTGAAATGCAACAATCACTTAAATGACGAAAACAGTAGAAAGATAGAATGCTATAGAGATGGTTTCACTTAATTTCCAGGTAGAATTACTTTCATCGAGACATTGCAAATTAGAAAAGCTCTCAATAGATCACAGTTGAACCCTGATATGAACCCATAAAAAGGAAAAGGCATCCCTACAAGAGGTACTAAGACATTACAAAAGGAATTCTACAAGGAGGAAAATGTCCTGCCCTTCAGTTTGTAAGTAACACTTTTGCTGGGGACAAAAGGCCCCCTTAATCCTGGGAGCAATGATATTTGCATGCAGCCACCGGTTCTTTAATGATAAGGATGGAAATAAAGTCCACAGCAAAATATGCCGACTTAAAGTTCAACTCTCTCTGACTTTATGTAACATTTGACAAAATAACTTTCTTCTTCTATTGAAATTTCTCATTCTTATGGCAAAGCAAATAGATACAATATAATTAATCAGTACATTTCTAAAAGCTTAAAACCTCTTATGCTGTGAGTTTAGTTCAAGTGAAGCGTTCACGTCCTGCCCAAGGTCTGTGAGCCCTGGACTGTTTACAGTGTGATTTAAGTCACCATAACCACTTCCTCTTCACTTAAGGATGAGAGTTAAGACACACAGAATTCTTTCACATCCTACTCATGTGTAGATAAAAAAAAAATCTGCTTAGGGAAAACACTGGTAATTAGTTCCACCGAGGTTAAAAAACAAACGCAAAACACATCTTGATGAATATTAATCACTTAAGATGAACACAACTCCTAGATGAGAAACTAGAAATGGAGCGACTATACTAAAGTTATAAGGGCAGGTATCATAAAACCACAGCGAGCTTCTTACACAATAATGAAAAGATAGAATATCTTTCTTAAAATCTAATAAGACAAAGATATCATGACCTCTATTCATATTCAACGTTACTCTAGAATGAAGTATGGAAAGTAAAATAGGTATAAGGACTGAAACAAAGAAAACAAAAATGGCATTATTCATAGATAAGAATATTTCATGATTTTTTCTATAGATATCTAGAGGAAATTACTAATAATAAATTTTCATTGAGGATTCTGAATACAGAACTGATATGATTAAAAGCCAATACAATTCTTTATTCAGCATGAACAATGAGAAAATATTTTACAATAAAAAATCCCCTGAACAACAATGTACTTAGAGAATAAATGTAACAAAAATGTACAATTAGATAAATGAAGATATTTCATTTTCTTGTCTGATATGACTAAAAATCATGCAGATGCACATTTTTTACACCTCAATCTATTAAATTCAAGTAATTTCACTAAAACTCTCCAGAACTTCTCAGAGTATATCAAATTTTCCTCAAGTTAATGTAGTGTAGGGAGACTCCAAATTAATAGAAACTGGTTTGAAGAAGAATAAAGTGTGTGGTTCACATGACCAAATATAAAAACTTCCTGTACAGGCTTTCATTTTAATTCTGATGTTGGGTAAAGAAAATGTACTCACATAAATCATGTTAAAAGTTTTCATATATTTGCAGGCCAAGTATTTAATATGTGCTAGAAGTGATTATTTCAGAAAGAAGAGAAGGGTGGACTATGGCTACGTAAAAATACTTTTTATATTTCAACACTAATCTGGATGTTACCTCCACTTTGAAGCATTTCTATACTTCTCTCAGTAGATTTCAAAATTTCCCACTCTTTGCCACCACTTAAGCTAATTCTGTTACTGTAGTTTTACGTAGTGTTTGAACTATATCCTCACTTATCTTTCCGTCTTGAATAAACTGAGAGTATATTCGAGGCAAGATCTATGGCATATTATTATTTGTATCACCAACTTCATTGAAAGAACCTGTATTCATAAAAGTGTCCCCTGCAATGATCTGTTTTGGGAAACAAATACAACTATGACTTAGAAGTCATTCTTCAAGGCAACTAAGCATGACCTTCTCCTCTGTATTTCTAAGAAAGAGAAAAACAACAAAATCTTTTCTAGACTGAGAAATAGCACTTTAGATATATTTAAATATATATCACAAGTATACATAGTTATACATATATGTATTATATACATGTATACACTGATGCATTTACCTAATACCTAAGCAAACATGTATGCACATACACATGTTTTTGTACACATGCCTGTGGATAATGAGGTCACCTCATTTGCCCCAATCGAACACACCCACCACTTCAAACGAAGTTCTACTCCAGGTTATTCCAGGCCTCATTCTTCCTGTCAATCCAGGAATACCCCTCACACTCATGCAATCCTCTCATCTTTGCTCCTCAGCCCTTCCCTCTCTGTCCTTCTGTCTGCCTTTTAAGTTAACACTCTTAAAAACCTTCTTTTAAATGTTTACTAAAGCTAGCATCAGACCATGTTTCCTCCCTGGTGTTAAATCAACACTTCCCACTACATCTAGTTTTTGACTGCTGAGTTTAACACTGGGAGGAGGTGAGGATTTCTCAGTCTGCCAATTGGCACCGCTTGGGAGAAAATCTGGCATCAGAACAATTGCACATTTAAAGTCAATGTCACCAGGCTTTTTTTCACTGGGCATTTTCTCTGCTCTTTTCATGGACTTTTGTTCCTCTAAAACTTCGCATGACCTTCACAAAGAAAAAGAAAATGAGTGACAAAATAGTAGGTGTTATCTGGACATGATGCGACAGGAAACTGGGCGTGAATATCAAGAGGAAAAGGCTAATGCTTCTACATGGTTTTAAAGAACCAAAGTGTATCTAGACAAGAATGAGTTTTCAAAAAGAAATTGAAAAGATTTGGTAAATCGACAACTGAAGATCAAGAAAATGAAATAATGCACTTTGAAAAAGTCATCAGCCCGAGATTTGTCTTTTTGGCCAGGAGGTAGTAGGCTAAAATCACCGTGGTCAGAATCAGAAGGAAGCCCTGGCTGGTGTGGTTCAGTGGATTGAGCACCGGCCTGTGAACCAAAAGACCCCTAGTGCGATTCCCAGTCAGGGCACGTGCCTGGATTGTGGGCCAGGTCCCCAGTTTGGGGCATGCGAGAGGCAACCACACCTTGATGTCCTTCTCCTTCTCTTTCTCCCTCCTTTACCCTCTCTCTAAAAATAAATAAATACAATATATATTTTTAAAGAATCAGGAAGAAAACTGTATGTTGTGTAATCGTATCTTTAAATAGGTTATATTTCTAAGGAGAAGCACTCAATGGACTGATGATTTGAGGGAACTAGCCCTCACCAGGAAGGATGACAATTGCTGTGGACCTTGGCTAATTCTGGTTACAGCCTAGAGTAGGCTTGGGCTGGGCACAGCACGTAAAGAAGATAAAGCAAATGTGGTTGAGTACTGATGGGCCACTGGGTGGGCGAGACAGACTGTGGGATCTAGAAAAGCCCGCAAATCCTGGCCAGTCTGTCCTAGTAGAAATTTGTTGAGTTCTGAGGCGTCATGAGAAGTTACGGGGCTTTCCCAGAAACTTTAAAAGGCAGAAAGAAATCTCCACCTTTATCATGGTACTTAAGAAACAAAATCCTACTAGAAATCGGATGTCGGCCTGAGACTAGATCTCCTTCATGACATATGCCAAAATACAGCATAAGCTGTATTGGGCCGAAGGCTAAGGAGATTGATTCAAAACCTCTAAAGAAGAAAACTGAATTACTTCCCACCTTTCAGAGCTGAAGAAACAAAGAACTAACTGTAAGACTCTCAATCAGCAGTCTGTGAGGGACCTGTTCAAGGGATTAGAGACACACCACACATGATTTAAAGCTTACTAAAATTGCTACTTAGACACAACCTGATGGTATTGAGTGATTAGATCTTCATGCAACCTTCCTAACAGAGGATGAAAATAAACCCTCTGAGAAGGAGAAGAAATATCTTCAGATTATATGTTCATTTGCACAATTTCCAGATTGTAATAAACCTTACATGGTATGCAAAATGGGGTGAAAATGTGACCTTTGTTTTATTATAAAGAAAAAATAAGGAAGACTGAGAAATAACCCAAATACTGGAATTTTCACATGAGGACTTTAAAATATCTATCCATCTATCTTTAAAAAAATACACCAAAGAAGAAGAACAAAATGGATAAAAATAGAATTTCAACAGGAAATCAGAATCCATAAAAAAGAGTGAAAATGGCATTCTAGAATTATAAGAGATCAGAAAATATAAATGACCTCAGGAAAAAAAAAAAAGAAAAAGAAGCACAGACAGGGAAAATCGAAGATTGGAAATCAAATAATAGGCTGTTCAAATGTATAACATTGTAAATCAGTTACCTCACATGTGATGGAAACCGCAAAAAGAGAGCAGAGAAAAGAATGTGGCAAGAGTGTAACTTGAGGAGATAATGGGTGAGAAATTATTCGATACACTGATAAAATAAAGTACCCCACAGATTCAAGAAGCTTAGCAAACCTCAACCAGGATAAAGAAATAGATACCGTATTTATCACATTTTAGTCAAACTGCTGGAAACCAAAGGCAAAGTAAAACATCAGCAATGAAAAAAAAAGACATATTCTGTTCAAAGGAGCAACACTAAGACTAGTGGTTGCTTTTCAATCTAACTGTTAGTTGCTAGAGAAAAGGAATGACATCCATAAAGACACTTAGGTGGACTGTACCAATGACAGTGTCATCGCTCAGATAATGGTATTGCAGTTTTGCAAATTGTTACCATTGAGGAAACCTGGGCAAAGCATACATGGGCTCTGTACTAATCATCACTATCACATGTGAATCTATAATTTTCTCAAAACAAATATGAATAAGTAGGTCCTTAGAATATAAAAAAATCAATGATAGAAAAATCTAACAACAAATACACAATGTTTTTATAAAGATGACCATTAAACACTTGAGAGGCACTAACTAAGAAGTTAGTGTCTACTACTAGGGAGATAGGGAGAACTCAGGGGTTGAAAACCTTTCTTCAGTGTTCTCCTTCACTGATATTTACACTTATGTTTTATCCATTTACTCTACTGATGATACACTTGACAATGAAAAAAGCCAAATAATAAGTTATTTCTGCAGAGTTCAATACTATTTCATCTACATTTGTATTATTTAAGACAGGCCAATATTTTTGTATGAATGAAATGTCCAATGAAGACAAATATCAACACAATTGAGAACACCGATTTTTTAAAGGAATCTCAACTTAAGGGTATAAATATGTAATAATTTTATTTCTTCCAATAACTACTGTCTAATTTATCTTATCAAATCAATTGTGTTCCTGGAAAATGGTTTCTTATTGTTATTTTGTCCCAATTCTGTAACTCTTCACCCAAGTTCAGTTTTTAGAATGATCTTATTCAAATACTGAAGAATCAACTTGGTACCATTGGCTACCTATCTCTCATGAAATTCATTTACTGTTTCTGTAGGCACATGAGTAAATATTTCAATGTACCTTGCAGACACGTGTGAATAGACATGGTCATTCTGACCAATGGAATTGATATGCTTCACTCACAGAAAAAGCCTTTAAAGAACACCCATGCTAAATCCTTAACACCAGCTGATATGAAAGTTCATAGTGATCTTGGATGCCCCATGTCAGAGAGGGTGAAGTCTCTGCCAGCCTTGTTTCCTAAACAACAGTTGGAGCAGTTCATCCTCTCCACCCCTCACCCATGCCAATGGGTGTTTCTGAAAGCAAAAAGAAAGTCTATTGAGTTGAGACACGTTCTCATAAAAAGTAGCATTATCTTCATTAGAACTACGGTATGAAACTTGACTCAAAGCTGTTTTTCTCCACTCTACGCATTTGGGAGCAGCAGCTCAGTGACTTGGGTGGAGGGAAGGGAAAGACATGGGCTGGTAGAGTTCAGAAATTTCTTTCTTCTCTGACTTCTAGACTCTTTGCAACATTAGGCTACAAATTTTGGGCCATAATTGCCCTACAACCAAAAAATAAAATCCTACCACATAAGCAAATTTTGAAAAAGGATTTTGTGAAATAATTTGGAGATGGATACAACAATAGCCTCTAAATTTTCACATTTAAATTCCCATAAATGTTGCCCTGACCAGCAGGCTCAGTTGGTTGAGCATCGTCCAGCAAAGCAAAAATTTTCAAGGCTGATTCCCAGTCAGGGCCTGGGCCTTGTCCCTGGTCGGGGTGCGTGTGAGAGGCAACTGATCAATGTTTCTCTCACACGTCAATGTCTCTCTCCCTCTCTTTCTCCTTCCCTTCCACCCTCTCTAAAAATAAGTAAATAAATTCTTTCAAAAATAAAGAAAAATAAATTCCCATAAATGTTTTCTGAACAAAAATAAAATCTTCAGGCTCAAAAGGCAATTACTGAATGAATATTTTAAACCAGAAAACTGCTTCAAGGGATAAGTGATTACCCCTTATTTTTCACCCCAAAGATGACCTTAAAGATGTTTTGAATGGGATCCTACCAACATTAGGATCATTGCCTTGGTGTAGCTGTTGCTTATTAGGGTATCACAGAAATCACTGAAATGCAACGCTGCCAAAGTTAGTTTCCTTCAATCTGTTCCTGCCTGCCAGCTGAAGGCAGGGAGGATACACTAGGGACAAAAAAAAATACAGGTTGGAATAATAAACAAGATGGTGATATCTGTTTTGATAACTACTGAGACCATAGGAAATCTGAGGAGCTGGCAATTTATTCCAAATTATACCCAGCAGAAATGCTGAGTCCCTGTTACAATTTTTCTTATAAAAACATGTCCCTGAAGATTGTAAAAGAGAAGCAAAATAAAAGAGGAGCTCATTCATCCAGATTTTAGAATAAGCAAATGAACATCACATTTTTTTAAAAACTTTATGCACATGGCAGCTATGGTGTACACACACACACACATTCATACACACACAAAGTGCAGCTACACACTCATATACAATAGTGCGATGGGCAACCTACTGATCAGGAAACTTTTCAACAATGTATAATTTGATCCTGTCCTTTGGAAAAGTTATGAATTATTAAAGTCATGAAAAGTTATATGCTTTTCTTCTTATATCCATTGTATCCCCGTGCACCGTGGTTTCTTCTTTCTTAAATACCTCTGAGTTTATTCCCTTTCCTTGGCTGCATCCACCCTCCATCTTTGAACTACTTCCTTCCTAGATTACTCCAAGATACTTCTGATTTCAGACTCTGCCTCAATCTATTCTAGTCTCACTGGCAAAGATATCCTTCTAAAATAACCACTTTATGACATTCCCCTCTTCCAAGCCTGGCAATGCATGTCTCCTTTGGGGAAATCACTTAGGAAACTGTTCAAAAACGTGTTGTTTTTGTGTCATGTCCTAATCATGTTTTATAGGCTTGATGGAGAAATGCCTTTAAGATAAGACTGCATGACAAAGGAACTTCTACTAACAGAGCCAAGCTGGTAAGATAAATGGAGTGCAGAGTTAATTAGGAAGACAAACCCAAAGGAGAGACAAGTAGGATATGGCAGACATCTTGAATATGCATAACTTATTAGAGTACTGAAAATAAATTTCCTGCAGGGGCTTGGATTTTGATTAAACATTTCCAGAAGTATCTTGAATGCAACATGTTCAAAATTAAACTTGATATGTTGTTCCCCCAAAAGAATCCATCCTTCCAGATTCTTTCTCTTCATAAATGACACATCCAGACTCTGTGTTGACCAAGATGGAAACTTAGGACACCTAGCCACCTCCTGTTAATTCTATTTACTTCACATTCCAGGCACCTGGCTCTTCTGCTCCATCCCTAGTTCATGCAGGTCACCTTTCAGTTTAACTGTAGTTGTAGTCTCTAATTTGGTATTCTGCTTTCCAGTCTCCCAGTTTGCCAATGATTCACCACGCGTCTTTCAAATTCATATTCCTGAACTATAAAGCTCCTTAAAACCTTCCATTGCCTGTAAGATTTTATTATTATATTATAATGATCATTATGATTATCATCATCATCTTTTTTTCTAACCTTCTCTCCTACTTCTTATTCAATCTCTTCCTTAATTTAAACTCTATCTAAACTGGTGTTTCCTTGAATGACTTATCTCCTTTGCTTACACTGCTTTCTTTTCCTAGAATGCCATTCTACTCTTAGACTAAACCACCCATAGTTTAGTCTACAACATTGTTGATTTTCCATGTAGACATAACCATACCTGTTGAGTAAGCTGTATGTAGTACATATTTCTATTATAACATCATTATACTCTACTTTACTTTTGTGTATTTTATTCATCTACTAGTTTTTATCAGTATTATACCCATTTATAATGTTTGTTATTTAGATATATAATTAATACTCTTGAAATCTTCATTCAGTGAATGAAAAAATGGATAGATAGGTATGTGGATAAACTCACAGGTAGGTGAATGAATGGAATAGATTTGTTTATAAGTGGATAGTCCTTTTCCTAATCTAAAGTATCTTTAGATTTCTTAATGCAGGTCGGCTTTAAGTTGTGATTATTTTAGATCATAAGATTGAGTAGAAAGCTACAATGTGTCAAGTTTTCCAGAAGAGAAGAACAAAATCATAGGCTCTTTCTGTGCCAGAAGTGGAAATTATCATGGTAAGAAAAGGTGAGAAAGTCATCTATTAGATGTCTTCCCTTTTTGACCTTGAAAATTGAGTTACTAAGATGAACAAAGATGAGACCAGGCCCAGAGAATGTCTCCCTCCTTCAGTGTGACTGACACTAGGAAGAACAGTTTTTAATTTAACATCAAAACATCTCATTAGCTTCACATGGAAATGTTTTATGAGGAAGTCAGAACAAAATACTGACTCAGTTTTGTCCTTCAAAGAGATAAAGGCCAGTGGGAGGGATAGATGTAAATAATTACATAAGATATATTTAATTATCCCTGTAGTGAGCAGTAGAGAACATTTCAGGGGATTAAGGGAACATGAAAAGAATAGGCACTTGTATGATCTGGAAGCTCAGAGAGGTATGATTTAAGCTGGGCCATAAAAAATGAGAAGGAGTCTTCATAGGTTGAAATGAAGGTATTGAAGGGAGTACATGGAAGAGAAGATGGCTCACCCTTCACCAACCCAAGAGTCCACATCACCCATTCCATGATCATGGCCCATGATTTTCAATAAAGGTCTCTTGCTTCCAAAGGACTCCTTAGCTGTCATTGGATTTTAGTTTTAAGAAACAATAACAGTCTTAATTTAAGTGAAATTTAGATATATTCTCATAATTGGAGGATATTAAAATAATTTCTTTTATATAATGAGGTTTTGACCCACATTAGATCGCTGTCACCTCTGCCACCAAGTCAATGTTAATGAATGAAAAGGCCATGATTTTCCAATCAAGTAATATCCAGAGTTAAATAGACTCCACTACTCTGATGAGCACCAGTCTGGCCAAGATGGACTACTGAGAAATTGTTTTCCCAAGAACAATCATGGAATTTGCCAGCATATGCACCCTAATTTAAGTAGAGAGAGTAGTTTGGTTTATTGAAATGAATCTTTTTACCAACAGAACAAACACCCTTGAGAATGCTGTTAAGACAACAACAAAACAAGTTAGATTAATATAGATTTGACCAGCAAATGATTCTTCACTTACTGGCCTTTGGATTTAATAACATTTAGCCAGAGGCTGTTTTTCAAGGGTTGTCCTTGGACTTTTTGCAATGAAAGGCAGAAAGGAAGCTTTAACATGCACTACCCAAGTCCATCACATTCAGACTCTAAACCCCGAAAACAAAACCAGCCACCTGTAAATGTCTGACCTCTTATTTGAAGAGAGGTAGAGGTTTTTCAGAATATAGACATCAAGGTGGGAAAATGCAAAAAGATAAAACTTTCTTACTTGCAAATTTAACAAAGCCAGCCTGGTTCTACCCTTTCAGGTAAAGTTATTTAGCTGTATATTCCCAGAGTGATCTAGAAAAATACTTTGCTTTGAAAGTTATAATTAAATTGTAATCTGTTACTCCTAAATCATAGTGAATGTGTTGTTATTTTCTGAAAATTTAAAAATTTGGAAATATTTTGGAATATCTGTAGAAAATCAGATTGCATCTCATAAAATCTCAACTCTATGTCTACCAGTTGCTCTGTGGATACTAATATATGTATTAGTAAAAGGGGAAAAAGACTTTATGAAAGTACAAAATAAATTGTTCCATTTAGGAAGTGCTTATTATGAGCACTTGGCTAGATGATTTATTATGGCCACTCTACAAGGGAGGTATTTCTATTTTACAGGTAAGAAAATTGAAGCTCTGAGAGGTAGTAACTTACAAAAGGTCATATGGCTCGTAAATAGGAAGGCTGAGATTCAAACACAAAGTTTTCTGATTCCAGAGGATAAGCATTTCTCTGGCATGATCTTAATTTATTTCTGCAAATGTGAATCCAAATTATACCAATTTAAACTCACATCTTTCTGAATCATGTAATTAAGAAAATAGGTTTTGTAGTCATGGTGTGTGTGTGTGTGTGTGTGTGTGTGTGTGTGTGTGTGTGTTTCCCTGTATACCTAGAGAGCATCAAAGGGGCTGGAAACACCTCCTTGGTGTTACCAAATTCTTTAGAATTTTTCCATAAATTCATAAAGGAGAATTGGGGCATAAAATAATGATTCCACGATTATTTTCACTGAGGCTTTTTAAAAAATGTTTTCTTTATTAGAGAGAGAGGTAAAGGGGGGAGAGAGAGAGGAGGAGAGAAGGAGAGAGACAGAGAGAGAGAGAGAGAGAGAGAGAGAGGGAGAGAGAGAGAGGGAGAGAGAGAGAGAGGAACCGGCCTGTTGCTCCACTTGTTCTGTACGCATTGATTGCTCCTTGTATGTTCCCAGACCAAGTGCAGCGGGGAAGGGATAGAGCCCATGCAACCTTGGTGGATCAGGATGATGCTCTAACAAACTGAGCTTCCCGGCCAAGGCGGAGACATTTTCAAGGTATTTTTTAAAAAACATATTTGTTTGAATAGAGGGCACTGACACATAGCTTCAAATTTTAAAAGTATAAATGTGTATATACAATAGTTTGCCTTATCTTGGAAGTAAGGTGCTTCCAATACCCCCAGTAGACTCCTGAAACCACCAAACTTTTTATGTACCATGTTTTTTATGTACCATGTATATGTACCATATACATGTTTGCCTATGAGAAAGTTCCGTTTATAAACTAGGCACAGCAAGAGGTCAGCAACTATTATAACATATACTATAATAAAATTCACGTGAATGTGGTGTCTGTCTCCAAATACTTCATTGCACAGTACTCACCCTTCTCCTTGTGATGACGTGAGATGACGCAAAGCCACCGTGAGGAGACAAGGCGAGGTCAATGACCAGGCTGTGAGGTAGCATCAGGCTACTGCTGAGCTTCAGGAGAATGAGGAACCATGACGACGTCATCACATCCGCCACAGATGCAGGTGCCTCCACCTTCACTAAGCACTTACCACACTCTGCAGCCCTACCCTGTGCACTTTGAGATGCCACAGCAGAACTAAATCAGACTTTGCTTTTCTGCAGTTTCACAGATAGAAGATTCATTTTCACTTCAGAATACAATTTTTTCTTTCCATATTAGGTCAAGAAGTTTTACGTTTTCACTTAAGAAAGCACTTTACGGGTTCTCGTTGGCATAGCCAAGTTGCCAGCATCACTGCTCCTGCACTGTGGGGTCATTACTAAGACCTTAAATACTCTAAAATGAGAGTTACTTGAACATGCAGTAATATTGCAAGAGTCCACCTGACAATCAGCATGACTCCTGAGTGGCTAAGGGGCAGCGAGTGCGCACAGCAAGGAGACACGGGGCCAAGACCTAAGGGAGGGGGTGGCAGCAGGGAGTGGGACTTGAGAGAGTATGTCATGCTAATGAGAATGGCTGGCGATTGAGAGTGGTTATTTCTGGAATTTTCCATTTAATATTTTTGGACCACGTTTGACTACAGGTAATGAACTGAGGAGAGTGAAACCACAGATTAGGGGGACTATTATAATGACAACCTCCCTCCAAACCTGTCACCATACAACCAGTTTTTCTGTGTCAGGCATCTAGTTTATCTGTTATTTGAAAACACTGGCAGTTTTTTAAATCTTTTATACTTGTATATGTAAATATATACATGTATTTAAAGCATGTATATATGCCATGTGCATGTCATATTCATATATATATATATAATGAGCACTTATACAATACCTTTGGGTATTTTTAGCATAAGTATTGTAAGTATTATAGCTGATAGATTATTTTGTGTCATTACACAAAAATTTCCTTGTCCTTTTTCATGGTCATATAATGTTCTAATCTATGGCTACACCATCATTTATGTAACCAGGTTTACTGTGGACCTTTAAGTCACTTCCAATTTTTTGCCAAAAATAAAGCTCCAATAAATGTGTTTTCAAACATAACTAATTTCTCATAAATTCAAGGTAATTGACAGGTGTAAGCATGTCTTTGTAATTTTGATACATAATTGTTATTTTTAGAAGATACAGAGAAGATAGTCCCACCAGCAATCTATAAATGCCTCCTTTCTATACCGACAACAATACTGAGTTTCACCAAATATTTTCAACCTTGTCAATTTGACAACTGAAAAATATTTCAGTTTAGTTTAGACTTGTAACTGCCTCATTAAGAGACTGAGAATTATTTCACATATTAAAGAACCATGCATATTTCTATATCTGTCTACTGTATTAACTCTTCTGTTCTTTATTTTTAATTTTATCTCAGGCGGTTGAAATTTTTAAAATGCATTGAAAGTATTTCTTTGGGATCTGAGTGGCAAATGCTACATCCCCCCTCCATGTGTCTTTTGTTTTTGAATGTGTTTATGGTATTTTTTGGCCATGCAAACCAGCAAGCATGCCTTCACCCATGTCTAGTTTCCCGTGTTCCTTCTGAGTTAGCATTTCAAATGTTCCATGGGGTGCAGGGAGAAGAGAGCAGTCTGGCTGTGCAATTTCCAACCCTCTGGAAATAAACATTGCTGAGGCTTTTTGTGTTTTGAATTAATGATCTGCTGGCTTCTGAGCTCCCCATTTTTGCTTTCTTAAATAATGAACTACTCACATACTGCTCTTGTTTCCAAATTGCTTTTTTTTCATTTATCTTTTTCTTTCTTTCCAAGTGTATTTGTACCCTTTGATATCTTCTGTTGTTTTTATGAAAATGACAGGGGATTAGTGGAGCATGTGTTCAATATGCCTTGTTATCAAGGTGAAATTTTTAGATGTTTTAATTGAAATATACATACAAAAAAGTACAAAAATCCTACATTTACAGCTCAATAAATGACCATATATTAAGTAATCTTCTTTGCTTTTGATGAAAGCTGTACCTCCATAACCACAATACATCCTAGAAAATGTTTATAGACAAAAGTAAAACAGATTAATTAGGATCTTGCAATTTGAAAATTCTCTGAAGTCCAGTGACCTGTGTGAGCTTATGGAGGTTTCTTGACCTTTCTAAGTATAAATCTGATTATATTACTCTTTTGCTTCAAACCTTTCATGTAGGGTTGCCAGATTTAGTAAATAAAAATACAGAAAACCCAGCTAAATATGAATTTCAGATAATCAATGAATACATATTTTACTATAATTATGACCCATGGAATATTTGGAACATACTTATACTAAAAAGTATTCATTAATTATCCAAAATTCAAACTGCATTTTATCTGGTATGCTGCATTTTATCTGGTAACTCATCATAGCTAACATTTTTCCAAATGCACCACAAATAAAAAATAAACTCTCTACTGCCCCGTACTCTTTAAAAACTGTCACTCTGCTAGCCTCTGTCTATCTCCATCACAAATCTCATGCCATTCCCTCCAACTCATACTGTGTTTTAGCCACATGGACTTTCTTTCAATTCTTCCAACATACCATTTTTCTTATCTCAGACTTTCCTCATTATTTCCCCGACTTGCTGCTCCCTCTGGTGCTTCAGCTGTCACCTGAAGTGGCCTTTCTGAAGAGCAGCCACCCCGCCTCCCATTTCTCTGTATCTTCATTTTCCGCCCTCTCACAATTCTGCTAGCTACTTGAGGGCAGGAACCTTGTCCGGTTCACTCAGCAGTGCTTCTGTCACATCGAATATGCTAAATAAATATTTTTAAATGCATATTTTAAAGTCAGTATGTCCAAGTGAGCTCACCTGTGGATGGAAACAAGTAATAGTATCTCCCTCAAAAGGACTACTGTGGATAGTAAATAAAATATGGCTCATAGTGTATGTAACCGTGTTTTCAACACAGTGTAAGTGATCGATGACTAATAGATATTTTTCAAATCAACCTGATGATAGTCTTGCGAAACGACCATCTTCTGCAGGATATAGCCACGTGACAATATTCTTGTGGAAAACTAGCAAATGCACAAAGGAAAGGCCCTGTGGAAGAGCCCTTTGGATGTGCATGAATACTGTACCCACCGGCCACACACCAATATACTCTTTTCACCTATGCAGCCCAGCAGCAGATTTTTATTAATATATCCTGTAAGTACATAAATCATTTTATTTTTATTGACCATCTACACTTGTCTTTAGAACGGTATAGTAATTCCATTCTTGCCCTTAGTTTTCTTCCTTTCCTCCGCATCTCTTCATCCCTCTTCTAGTCTTTCCTCCCTATTCTTTTCTCACTCATAAGTAGTATTAATTAATGTTATTACCCAAACATCAAAAGTACCTCAGTTTTTAAATGTATTTTTGAAGTTCCTATATGTACCTCCTTTTCTTCCAGATTCATTTTGCCCAAATTTTGCCTTGACAATTATCCTCCCAAATCACTGCTTCAGAAGAAAGTGAAATATTAAAAAAAAAAGAAGTAAACAGATTATATAAAAAAATGGAAACAGTCTGGCCAACTTGATTTTTTTTTGTAATAGACACAAATAGTAAAGCATCATTGTGACACCTTAAACTACTGAAAATTTATGTTGCAGTTTGTGATTATAACTACATAGAACCCATGTACTCAAACTCTTCATCAAGAGTTTAAGTCAATCAATCTTCTTCCACAATTATTCACTGAGCAGTTATTTCATGTAAAGCACTGTGCTAAGCACCACGGTGAGACACAAGCTGCTCATTCAGTCAGTGATATAAATAAAAATCAATGAGATCTACCTCGTAAGGACAGTAGACACATATAAATGAGTGTTATAAAAGATTCAAATAAGAAAAGATCAATTACCCAGGAGAATCAATAACGTTTGGTGGAGATGGTGGCTTTTGAAGTAGCATGCGAAGGATGGCTAACATAGGCACATAAAGTATGAAGAGAATAAGATCGTTCTTATCCATCAGATGTAGAACATTATTGTTCAGGCATTTCGAAATAACTCTTTATTGGCTCTTGGCCAGTCTCATACAGAACTTTTAACAACAACCATAAATTAATTAGTCAGCTCTCTCTAAGTTTTACTACTAAGGAATAATTGGGTTCAAAAGTCTTAGTAGTTTACAATTACAGAGATGTATTTCTCACTTTCATTACAAGTACTTTTCTGCTTGGCTGTTACTTTGTCCCACACCTTATTTATTTATTCTGGGACCAAGACTTAAAAGACATTCCTCCCTATGGAAATGGTTGTGTGCAGCGGGAAAAGTGGTGGATCCAAGGCCGGGCACTGGAAGTGGCTGCTCAGTAATGGTGAAATGTCACCTTCACTCCCATTGACTGACCAGAGCAAGTCACATGGTAAGCCTATTGGGGGTACAAAGAAGGGCTACATACGCTTGTCAAAAACTCCCCTAGGTATGAGCTGTATGTTACAGAAAATATAAACACATTAAATATTAATTAGATACAAAGTTTGCTAAACATTTAGGTTATACTAATATTGATTGTCATTCTTCCATATCTTTCTTGCTTTTGCCTAGAAAGCAACTTAACTAACATTCTCTTTCAATAACTGGATTTTGGGAAGATTTTTGGACAAAACATTGTAAGAGAATCATTTTCTAATCTTGTGGAGGCCCAATAGCACGTTTCCAATATTTTTCACTGTCAAGAAGGGACAATAGTGAGGAAGCAGGAGAGAAAAAATGGCAACAAGATTGGCTGGCTGAATGGGTACCTTGGGAGAAGGGAATTTCAGAGGTAAGTGCTATTGGGCAACATATTGCGATACTATGAATACGAAGAGAAACAGCGCCTCCATTAGGCTGGTAGCTGCATTCATTTGATAACTTGCAGAGAGAATCTTTTCAAATAATTTTCTCAAATGTAAGCCAAATGACTTATATTTGATTACAAGAAAATATACAACTTGTGATGTCATGGAGTGTCCCTCTTTTAAAGCAACATTTTACCCTTTAGATGGTTTATCTTTAAAATAATTTGCTTTTGTGATTCATAAAGCAAGCAACTGTCAATCAGGTGGGGGGCGCTCTGTAGGACTTTTGTGTCATAGTTGATTAGCTTGTAAGAGTGACAGTGGAATTTCTACTGTCCATAGAAAATTCTAAAATATTCAAGGAAAGAGGGAACTTATCATATTCACAAAGTGTATAAAACAAAACCAAAGTAGAACTGTCTGACACAGTTTGATTTGATGCCATGTCCATGAATCAGGTTACAAGGTAAGGAAAATAGCCAAAGCAGAAAGGAAGCCCAGAACAGGGAAAACAGACTTGCATGTCCTAGAATGCAGCAGAGCTAAAGTTAAATGAAGAGAGAACTGATTAACCACATGAAGCACAAATTCCGCCCCAAAGTGTGGCTTTCTGTATTAACCGCCATCAAATTAATGGGTGCAACAAAAACTAGCATTGAACGGGCACTTACAAATGCTACATTTTTGCATACACCATCTCATATAATCCTCACTGCAATTCTGCAAGGTGGACATTAATAGTAACATTGACAAATAAGGAAACTAGAGCTCAGAAATCAACTAGAAAGGGAAACTTTATACAGCAAATAATTGCTAGAGAATGGGTTATGAACCCAGATAAAGGTGATTGCAAATGTCTTCCCAAGACTGCATAATGTTCCATAGAGAATAATAAGATGGAAAGATTTAAATTTGAAAATTCATCCAAGTTAGTGACTTATGAGTTCAACTTTGTTCTGTCACCTTTGAAAAGGGAAGCCTGAAACTAGAAGGACCTTACAAACCACCACCCACAGCCTTAATACTTGATAATTTTTAGTTATATAATTTTTAAATTCCAGGAATGGAAAAATATTACAACTAATTTCTTAAAACTCCATTTTAAAGAATAGATTCCAAGTAAGGGCCGAGGTTTTTTTTTGTTGTTGTTTGTTTTGTTTTGCTTTGTTTCATTTTCACCGTTACTTTCCCAAGTGCCAAAGCATGCCATGAAGGATGCAGGATTAAGTTTTTATGATGAATGTTGGTTGACTTCCTGATAGAGATTTATTTAGCCATTTGTATAGACTAGGTGATTCAAAAAACAAAGCAAGGTCTAGCTGGGTAACAACTTCTTCTCCTTCTCCTTCTTCTTATAATTGTTAAATGGTTCATATTGTATTGAAATTTTTTTTGTATTGAGAGCATTATATTGCGAGCATTGTATTGCCCTATGACCTCTGCAAAGCATTAACAATACAGACTTGGAGAGATTACCATATGAAAAAAAGCACTAGAAATAGGGCATTGCAAATGTGTTTTTTTCTTCCATTCATGCGATACTAATCAACCTAAAAGTTAAAATGTAGCTTTCAAATACCCATCTCGTTTACTAAGTTGGACTTTGCTTTTATGTTATTGTTTCATTGCAATTCTTCATAATGGGCAATTATATTAGTATGGTGATATAATTTTTAGGTTGTGTGCCTCTTTTTTAAGTGAAAGGGAAAGAAAACAATTAGGTGTGTCTTCAAGGCCCAGTGGCTATTATATTATAGTTTTCTAATTGTAGAAGAAAAAACACTATGTTGGAAAGTGTTCTAGATAATTTCCACATATAATAAATATTGTATGTATACAATACTTCTTTTATGAACCAAAAGTAACTCAAACAGAAAATGGCAAGTTTATTAAAGCACCCATTTGATGTAACTAGTCCTGTATAATATATTGTATCTGCTGTCAATTCTATTTTTTGGCCTTGTCAAAAGCTTCTATCAAAAACAACCTCCTACATACACTTTTCAATTGAATTTATTGGGATGCTATTTGTTAATAGAATTACATAGGTTTCAGGTGTAGAATTCTATAAATATACATTTTTAAAGTAAGACCTTGCCTGAGGATGTTAGCATTCTGGCCCACATTTATCATGTGGAAGGGAACAGACAAAAACAGGCCAGATGATCCACATTACAAGGACACAGTTAAGAATTGGATGGTTTAAAACATCTGAAGCTTCAGTAATGCCCTTGAACTTCAATCTCTGCATTTTAAAATATAATTTTGAAGTAACATGCATAAAAATGCAGACAGAGAAATAACATATTCAGACTGAAATAAGTCAAAATTATTTCAGATTATTTTATCTCTAAATCATAAAATGCATTGATTATGCATGATGAAGTAAAAAGAAAAGGCATGGCTTTGAATCCTCTCTCTTCTAGTTACTAGTTGTGATTCTGGGTTTTTGTATAAGAGGGAGAAAAAGAACTTTTAGTGTGCTGCATGCAGGCATGCACTACAGCCCCTGTGTGGGGTAGCTGGTCAGTGGGGGCTAGCAATTCTTATCCCTTATATCTGCATTCTCTATTTCTGTTCCTAAACTTGTTATCTTGGACTCCTACTTCATTCTTTGTTCTACATCTGTGCCGTTTACACCCAACCCTCTGCAAATCTATTACTGTTCTCCAGTCCCACAGCCTCCAGGCCTCTCAGCGAAACTGCTGCACCAGCCTTTTAATAGGACCTGCTTCCTGGAACCTGCTCTTTCTCAGCCGGTTCTATACTTTCAAGTGTTTCTTACAACCTTCTCCCAAGCAACTCTTCTGACTAGGCCCTACTAAATTCTGTCTTACGTGTTAGGCTCAGAACTATGCCCCACAAAACTCTCTGTTCTATATTGTTTTGTTTTGTTTTTGCTCAAACATCTTGCTGTCCCAATGCTACAAATTTCACTCAACTAAAAGGCAAACACCATCTCCTTAATAAAAAATCTCCAAATCTGTGTAGTTTTGTGTAATCTAGTCTTACTCTCACTTTCCAAAGTTCAAAGGTGATGTTATTTTCCTATTGTAAAGTGTACTGTAGATATTTGAAAAGTACATAAAAACATACAATAAATTACAATCATGTATCATCCCACAGCTAAAGGACATTGTTAATACATAGATTTGCAGGCATCTAGAGGAGCAGGTGGCACACCATATATTGAATCTTTTATACACATGTCCATCTGAACACTTTTGTATAAATATGTAGAAATAAAATGCTAGGTAGAAACATTTGAAAAATCCTAAAACGTTTGCTATAGATTGATAAATGGACGACACATGAATTCAAACCTCATCACCAGTGTATGAGAACGCCTATGTCCTCACATACTGACCATCACTGGCAAAGTATATCAAGATGTTTCTGCATTTAAATCTTCCAGAATTAAAATCTTTTTCAAATTAATAACTAAAAAAATGTTCCTCCTAAGTTGTTTTAAATTTCATTTCTTTTCTTCTTAGTGAAGTTAAACCATTTGGCCATATGTGTTTGTCATTTGTTGTTCTCATAAACTGTGTTTTCATAGTTTTGTTCAACTATTTCTTCTTATGATCTTTTTCTCAAATCTTCTGAAGAGCCATTTGTAGGTAGAAATGACAAAATAAGGTACACGTATTTTCACCAGTTTTGCTTTGCCGTGGTGTGGTGATGTTCAAAACTTCAAATTTTATGTATTTACATATTAAAATCTTTCATTTGTTTCTTGCCTTTGAATTTATATTGATAAAGGTTTTCTGATATGTCAAGTTTAGGTTAATATTGACTGTTATTTAATTCCTGGTCATTTAATAGTTTAATATTGATTTTTAATATTTTACTCCTTAGCTTGATTTTTCTCACCTACCTTTCTTTGTTTCTAATGTATTGCATTGGCTAAAAGTGTTGTTCAGGCTTCTTTCTTCCTGAAGACAGCTCTGGTAGCACTAAGTTGTCTTCAACTTCATTTGAAGCAATTTTGTTAGATTTTATGGTGACAGCTGTCATAATAACGTGAATTTTTTAAAAAGTTATTAAAATTGGTGAACTTTTGTGCAGCCATTTTAATATTAAAAATGGAAGAAAATACACAACATTTTTAGCATATTATGCTTTACTATTTCAACAAAGGTAAAAACACAACTGAAACGCACACAAAAATTCTACAGTGTGTGGAGATGGAGCTGTGACCGATCGAACGTGTTAAAGGTGGTGTGTGAAGTTTCGTGCTGGAGATTTCTCACTGGACGTGCTCCACAGTCAGGAGGGTCATTTGAAGTTGATGGTGCTCAGATCAAGACATTATCTGAGAACAATCAATGTTATACCACTTAGGAGACAGCCAACATACTCAAAATATCCAAATCAGTAGTTCTGGGAGAAAATGAAAAAATGTATCTTTTCTTTTACAGAAAATAAACACACATACTTTTTGGAAAACCCAGTATGTTATTAGCTGAACTTGCCCCACCCCCCACCCATAATGCATATGTTGATGCCCTTATACCCAGTGGTATCTCAGAATGTGACTGTAGTTGGAGGTAGAATATAAAGAAGGTAATTGAGTTAAAAAGACATCGTATGAGCGGGCCTTAATCCAATATGATTGGTGACCTTATAAGAAGACCTCATGAAGGCAAGGGGAGGGAAGACAGCCAAGCCAAAGAGAGGCCTCAGAAGAAACTCACCTTTCTGACACTTCGAGTTTGGACTTCTAGCCGCCAGGACTGTGAAGAAACAAATTTCTGTTGCTTAATCCCCTCATCTATGGTACTTGTATGGCAGCCCCATCAAATTAATATAGTGAAAGAGGAAAAAAATCTAGTTTTCCTCCCTGACAAATAAATACTACACAATTTTTCAATGTTCTTAAATACACACTTTCCATCAATAAATTAAAATCATGAAATAAATTCTTATATGAGATTATATGTTTCTTGAGAATTTTATTCTATTAATTGTGGAGCTACTTTATCATATTTTTAAAAAATATTGGTTAGTGCAGTCTCCTTTACTCTCTTAATTTAAAAAAATTGACTCTTCTCAAGCATTTATATTGGAGATACACTTTTGAATTAGACAATCACATTCAGAAGAATAATACTGATAACTTCTTTATAATTAAATAAAAATTTGGGCAGAATAATATTTTTAGAATATTGACTATGGCTATCAATTAACAGTGAGTCTTTTTATTTATTCACATCTTCCTTTAGACTTTAAATAATACTTGGAGTTTTCTTTATGGAAGGCATGGATATTCCCCCTATATGTTTTCCAGTGTTCTATTAAATTATTAATTTTGTGTCCAGCCATCACAGAATAATTATATTTAATCTAATAATTGTATCTAACTTGTATAGAGAATGACAGTTTTGATCTTCTTTCATGCACACCAATTTTACTTTTCTTTTTCTTTTATTCCCAGAAATCATTGCTTATTTTTTAAATCATTTTTAATCATTCAATTACCGTTGACATACAATATTATATCAGTTTCGGGTACATCCCAGGGAGTAGACATTATATAACTTACTAAACGATCATCCTGATGAATCTTGTACCATCTGACACTGTACATACTTATTAGAATATTTCCCATGCTGTACTTTACATCTGCGTAATTATTTTGTAACAACCAATTTGCACCTCTTAATCCCTTCACCTTTTTCACCCATCTCCTCAAAACTCCTCTCATGTGGCAACAGTCAAAATGTTCTTTGTATCTATGAGTCTGTTTCTGTTCTGCTTGCTCATGTATTAGTTTTTAGATTAAATTATTGATATATGTATTTACTGCCATTTTATTGTTCATATTTTTTAACTTCTTTTTTTCTCCTTCTCAAAGAAGACCCTTTGACATTCCATATAATACTGGTTTGGTGGTGATGAACTCCTTTAGCCTTTTCTTGTCTTGGAAGCTACCCCGGTATGCTTCTTGAATTCTTACTTTTCTTATTACATTAGATAAGAATTCCATTACAGGGAAGCTAACAATGGTGATATCAGGAACATGGTTTTCAAGAGATTCTTGGTCAAACATCAAAACGGATATCCATTTCCTTGGCTGCATTCAATTTCCATAATAAGTTGTTTTCATGTCATTGAGTAAAAAGCCCACAACTTGAGAAAGACAACCATTAGTCACACTGTATCAGTCAATGAAAACTGTTTTATTTTTTACTACAGTTGGCATTAATAATAAGATATGATCCATATTATTTTTCATCCCTTGATTAATGAAGGTTATATGCTTGCATTATTTCATTTGTTGGAGCAGAAACAGAGAACACCCCGACTTCCTTCCCCACATCACGTACACACAGGCACACAGAGACATGCTGTTTCAGGAGCACACACTTAAAATGTTCACCCAAAGTCTGGGCTTTATTTTCATAAATGACTAGATCACTGCTTCTACCGTGGTGACCTGCCCCTCTCCCCTTTTTTAAAAAGCAAAAATAGTTCATAACGAGAAAATCCAACTAGGAATGCTATGAAGATGAAATACCATACTTTTGGTAACATAAATAACCACACTTGTAAATGCAGTTCTCTTTTTACCATACTCCTTAATTGGAAAGTATGTGTGTGTAACTATACATGTCTCATTGTGTCCGCTGGACCAGAAACTCCTCAAGTGAGAAATTCATGTCTGATATACATCTCCTGAGTGTGCTCCAAAACTTCTACACTCTGCAGACATTTAATGAATGTCTGGTGTTGAATAAAATTTATTATTGTGTTTTCTGACATTTTTATTTACTCAATGCTTTGCTTCTAAACAGTTCTAAATTAATCAATGTGTTTTTCCCTGTCACTTGAATTAAAAGGAGTTTATTTATAAAGAGTTCTTAATTGGCTTGTTATATATCTTGAGAGAAAGTTGTATCTTTTTGTTAATTCCCCAAACATATTAATATAAAGAATGTTACTGAATATTGGGGCAAGGAACATTGATTTCTGCCCCCTAAGACTCACTCTTAGTTATCTTAGATATTTGGCAATATTTAAATATACTTTTTTGAGAGTACTTTGTTAGAGAGTTCTTTCCTTCTTAATTTTTCTGCAAATTTGTTATATTTATTTTATGAATTATAAATAACTTTAAATTTTTAATAAACTGTATAATCTAAACACATTTGTATTATTAAAATTATAATTTTGAATACACTATGCTTACAATTATAGGATGCTGCATAATACCAGTCCTCAAAAGATAAATCCACATTAAACTGAAGCATCATAAAAAATACATGGAAAATGCAACAGGAAAAAACATAATGACTCTGAACTTAAAAATTTGCATGAGGTAGAGAGAATAAAAATCTATCAAGTCCCTAGATTACATTATCTTTATTATGACAAACTATAAGAAAATGATTATGATGAACACCTATTTCTCTTAGAATAAAACAAAGGTTAAAAATGAGCTTAGGGGGAAAAACTGAACTCAAACCTTAACCTTATTTGGTTGGTTAATCCACTTGCACAGACACATATAATAAACATTGAGTCCTTTAAAAACATAGAGCTCCAGATCCCTCGATTCTGATTTAACTAGTGCAGAGCCAGAGTAACTACTGATTATCGGAAAGGAATTATAAGACATTTAAAGAACTAATTTGTAATTTCTATTGTAAAATGGCTTACTTCATTTTCTCAGTCATCCCCAGGTTTCAGAAAATTGGTTCAAAGCTACGAATTATAGACAGTGGCTAAAGTATCTCTGTAGCTTTATACATGATGATGAAAATTGCCATTATTTAACTATATTTGGTTAGTCATATAAATTCCCTTAATGTTTCAGTTAATCTAGAGACATGTTTCCATTCAGAATCCTTATAAATGTTTTCCTTTGCTTAGACATCCATCCTGAAAGATCACTGTAGTAGTTTGATAGGATTCTATATCAAAGTACTGGCAGATATTTATTGTCTCGAAATTCTGAAGGTATTCGCAGGATTAGTTTATTCCAAGGTTTTCCCTCTCTCTCAGCATGTAGATTGCTGTCTTCCTTCAATTCAGTATCTTTAGATGGTTTTTCCCTCGTATGTGTCACTTTGTTCATGCATTGTTCTGATCACATTGAGACTATTTATTATTATTTTGAATTCTTTATCAGAAAAAATCTTTATTTCTGCTTCATTAAGGTCCATTTCTTTTTTTTCCTTCTGTTCTTTTGTTTGGAACATATGTCTTTGTTTTCAAGTTTTCTTGGCTCTATGTTGGATGGTTTTTGTGCATTAGATGAAACAGACACCTCTCCCAGCCTTTAAGGAGTGGTTTTGGGTACCATATGAAACGTATCATTCAACCTGGCCCTTGCTGTTGGTTGTTGCTCTAACCTATGTGATTGTCCAAGCTGTTTTCTTTGCTCTCTGTGCTCTAACTGCACAGAAACTCCATTTTTTTCACACGACCCTTTCTCCTTTCTGTCTTCTTGATACAAATTCACCTTCTCCAGACTAATGGCACCACGACTCACTTGCCACCATTCCTCCTTTCTTTCTTTTCCTTCCACCTTCGAAGCCCTTAGAACATTAGTTTCTGGTCAGCACCACAGTATCTTTTTTTAAAAATTATCTTATTGTTGGTCAATTACAGTTATCTCCATTCACGCCCCACCACACCCCCACTTCCACCCCAACCATCCCCCACCTCCCTCCCTTATAGTATCTTAAGAAAATACCTAAGGAAAGAGTTCCAGTCAAAGTAAAGATAACATTTTGACCTGGGTTGCATTTCAGCCATAGACTCCAGCAACCACACCCTCATGAAATTAGACAGAACTGCGCCATGGCGGACACCAGGACCTGGTACTGCAATCCACTGCTCTCTACCCTGGTCCAACCAATCCATAGAGCCCATGACCCCAGCTCCCTTCATTCCCATAATTAATAACTTTCCTTTAAAGTCCCTTTCCATCTGTCCCTATGGGGGCCATTGGCAAGCCAGGTTTTATAGTGCTAACTTACCTATGATTCTGGGCGTGGCTCCATTTCCTTAAACAAACCTTACTTTTTTTTGCTGCAATGCCTATTTGCATCTGATTGGGCTTCGATTCACTAGGGCAAACAAGCCTCTTTTGTCCTCCCAGTGGTTTAGGGTAGGCCTGTCAGTGGCCCAAAGGGGAGGATCTCTGTCACCACCTAGCTGCAGGCTGCTTAGAAGCCTGCCCCTTAGGTGGTGGCTTTTGAAGTATGCAAATAGACCTCTTTAAAGGAAATACTGTTGGTCTGCTTTCTCCACTGTGGGCCCTGGAAGGATAGCTGGTTAAGAAATGTTTTTTTTTTTTCTTTTTCTTCTTCTTTTTTTTACTTGCTACAGTCTTGGTAGACTTTCAAATTCAAGTGCTACTGGCCACCAGAGCCAGGCAGTAGAGGGTTATGTCCTCTGGGTGGCAGCTGCGTGAGCCAGGGTACCTGATGTGTGTGCGGGCTCCTTTCAGGGAGATGATAGCAAATTGGAGTCCCTGTCTCTGGTGAGGATTGCGATTGGTCTTTAGATTTATGTTAAATGAGGAGCCTGAGTCTCAGGCTGAAACTCTTAAGATAAGTAAACAGACCTCTTTCTGAGAAAGACTGATGGATGGGCATGTCATTTTGCTTCCTCTGTACTGGCCCACAGAGTTCTTGGGAGCTTGTTAAGAACTGTTTCTTATTTGCTATAGTCTTGTGCATCTCCTGGATACAAGCCCTATTGGCTTTAAGGGCTAGGGGTTTTATTGGGCCATCTCTCAGATGGGAGTCTGCAAAGTTAGTATGCTGGATGTTGGATCCAAACTCTTTGTTCTCAGGGGGAAACTGGAAGTTGTGTGATCTCTGCTCCAGATCTTTTGTTGCTGTGCCAGGGGTGGGGCTTATGGGGAGAATGTGTCTAGGCCTCTCCTACCCATTTCTATGTGGGTATTTTCTACTTCCCCCAATGCATAGGACTCACTCAACTAATTTCTGGATTTCCTTCAGAGAGAATTGTTCTATAAGTAGTTGTAGGTTTGCGGTGTCCATGGAAAGAGGTGAGTTCAGGAATCTCCTCTGTCACCATCTAGAACCGGAACCTAAAGCACTTGCTAGCATCCTGGGAAGCGCATGAAACACTCTTTAACATGTGTGGTTCTCTAATTCTGTATTTTCTAACAGTGTGTTCATTTGGACAAGAAGGAACAAGAAAGTGGATCCTCTTAATTGTTCTTAAAAGCTACAACAGCAAAAGGCATCAAGCTTAGAAATCTTTCTCCCACAAATGTGTTTTGCATACTTTTGAGTAGGGCCTAGAGAAATGGTGAGCAAATACCCCTCACCTCTATGCGAGGCACTCAGTACCTAGGTGAGCGGTCAAGGGCAAGAAGCCGGTTGTACCCACATCCTTGCTCTCAGGTCACACATTTATCAGCTTACTTTTCATTGACATTTCTCAGTATGTATATTCTAGACATTTATATGTTATCTCACTAATATATAAATGGTCCTTTGATTAGGTGATAATCACTTTACAGAAGATAAACCAAGATCCAGAAAGAATATGTAGCTTGCCCAAGGTACCCCAGCTCTATGTCAGTATTCAGGTTAATTTTGTCCCACATTTTTAAGTCTTACATAAATTGTTCACAATGCTGCCTCTCTATCCGAATAGAAAAATAATGATAAAGATGAATATGAAACCCAGAGAAGAAATTCTAATTCCAGTAGTTTATTTGGAAAATGAATAAACTATAATTAATTGAATGACAAGGTAAAACAAGAATAAGAAGACAACCGGGAAATGTTATCAAGTCAAATGGCACAGTAAACAAAGAATGCTTCCTCTGTCTTATTGGGGTAATCTGGGAGCCAGTGTAAACCTCGGACCCAAGAGTTCTCCTACCCAAAGGGTGAGGATCTTGGGTATTTAAATCCCAATTCCTCACATGTCATTGTTTGAGGGCTACTGGTGGTAGACTGTCAGTTCCTTGCAATTTTGGGCTTTCTCTGCAGGGAAGATAGTAGCTTCCAGCAGCAAAAAAATTCCTTTAGCAAGGAAATTTAGTTGCTGGCAGTGAGAAAGTTGGTCAGTATGCTCTTAAGTGCTAAGGGTTGGGGAAATGGAGACACACCACCCATGCTTGCTACATAGACCTTTGTACAAAACCACAGCTCAGAGCTGATGGCTTTATGGGAAAGAGGAAACCTATGTTTAGCAGAAGTACTTAGAACTGAATGGGCAGACCAAAAAATAAAAATAAAGGAAGATTAGAATTGGAGGGCCATCTTAGAACTATTTATGAATTCTACTAGAAGGATGGCTTGTTTATGTAAATAGCAATGCTTTCTCTATATTCTGAGGACAGTGCTGATGTTCTCTAGTGAAAAATGTTAACTGAGTCATTTCTCTTTATCATTGAGTTCTTTATGTTGATTTGACTTGTAAATTTTAAGTTATATGCTTTCTAATTCCTTCCATTTTTCATAACATTCAATTATGCAATCACACCATGGTTTCACCAGTATGAAAAGTCAATCCAGAGATGACAAAAAAGTCTTCAAGCATACAATAAAAAGTAATATGTGGTAAGGGCACTATGGCAAGCAGGTTGAAAAAATATCTCCCTTCTTTAAAAAATTTTGGTGCTTTTTTTCCCCCCTAAGAGCTGAAGTGTTTTCCAACTCATAAACATTTTATCAAGGAAAAAATAGTGCACTCATCACCACAAAATTCCTTTTTTTATATGACCCAGGACATCAAAGGATAAACTATTCACCCCAAAAGAAAGTAGCACACCCTACACAGTATTTGAAGTGTTTATCACAGGAGGTGGAAATGCTGTCCTGTGTCTTTCAAGCATAACAATCTTTGCCAAGCCAAGAACAGAATGACCCTCAAAGAAGACATAGTCTCTATGCTAATCAGTCTTATACCTTTCAAGTGAAAAAAAAAATGATTGCATCAAACTGTACATTTCCCTTTGAAGCCACCGGTAACAAGGGATCCCTGCCTTTCAACAATTTAAGTTTGTCATGCATGTGTCAGCTTGAAGCATGCACAAGGACAGCAACCTAAGGCTGCAGAGCTTCTATTTTCCATTTAAACTGTTATTATAATATCTTGGGAGACTGAGGGTGAGAGAGCAGAGAAAGAGAACAGACAATGCTTCTATGACCTTCTACAAGAAAAGAAAAGGCATTTAGAGCCATTCTAAATTCACAGCTAATTAAAGGTTAAACATGAGTTTCCAATTAGTATGAAAGATAATTGTTCTTTGGAAAGCTGATTATGTGTACCATTTGGTGAGGAAAAGGGAATGTTTTCATGTTACTGGTGAATGTGGTCACTAGCTCATGCTGCAGCTGCAACTTTCAAGAGACCCTTGGAAGCTGAGGTCAAGGTGAAATCCCCCACTTTTGTTTTGAAAAACATGAACTCATGCAATTTGCAATACTGTACATTTGTCATGAGTGTTGTTATTATTAAAATACCTTAATCCACAGGGTTAAGTATTAGGGAGCACAAAGAAATTCTATACTAGAAAGCAAGAATCTTTGTCCAATGCATCTTCTTTGCTAAAATTATACAGGACATCATAAAACATGGCATGGACATTAATCATGGTTGCACAAGTAGACAATACGAGATATATAATGCGAGAGATATATAGAGGATTTGTGTTAGCCGTGGGCGTATGCATATTAGCATTTTGAAGAAAGTGACAAATTATGCGAGGATTGCATAGTGTGGAGAGCCTGCTTAGTGATACCATCACCACATGGCACACAAGGAAAGGATCTCAGATAACAACTCAGAAATACAGTTTCATTGCATAGCAAACTTCAAACGCCATGCACGTACTGCCCGCAGATCATTTTGTTAATACTGCCATGAATTGTTGACTTTGGAAACTGAGGTACAGGCTAGACTGAAAGGCTCATATTGTTGACCGTGTTGGTAACCTCATTGTTGTTTTATGACTTTGCAAATCATGTAAGTACTCAAGAAGGGACTTCACAACTAGTGTTACTATATTTTCTCATTTCCACAGAATTGTTGTAAACCTAGATATGTATTTTTCTAGGTATATCATAATAGCATAATTCTACTCTTTCATTAGATGTTAAATTTAGTTTAATGACCATTTAAAGAGTAACTTCTATGCCCCGAACTTTATTTCAGCTGCGTAGCTTTGAATACAGTATCTCTTTCTTTCTGAGTACCACTTTTTTTCTTTGCACAGCCACTCATGCAAAAGGGGGTACTGATACCTATCCTAAAGGTTCTTATAAAGAGTGTAGGGGGTAATATATGTGAAAATATTTAACAAAACAGAGAAAAATTAAACCCCTGTCATTTTCCCCCATCCTATTTTAACATGTGCTAGATTCTCTAAAGAAATAAAGAAGAAAAAGACCCTACCTATACTTCTAGAACCTCAGAATCAGAACACGACCACCAGTTCTGAATCTTTGTAGACAGAGTATAGGCAAGGAATGTTTCCTAATTAATTTGAGAGTGGGGATAATCTTTTAGCCCCTTCCATCATTAATATAGGATATTGTTTGTTTTTTGTAAGAAATATTACTTAAATAAGTTTGAAGAGAAGATAGCTGTTCTTAGGATTTTGGGGACTAGGGAAGGCTTAGTAGGCAAAGTAAGGAATAAGGAATAGAAAAACAACATTCTTTATAACCTATCGTGATACCTAATAGCTACTGAGTATTCAGCACATGTCAGGAACTGGAACAGATGGTTCCCATGGATTAAGTCACTGACTCTTCACAACAGTCCTATTGGATTAGGTAGTTTGCCCAGTAGACACAGAGACAGCACTTCAGAGAAGCCTCTGGAGAAAAGGGCTTCGAAGTCTCCAGCTACTGTGTGTGTTCCTGATCTCTCCACTACACCATGAAGACACTTGCAAGAAAAAGCCCATGAGGAAATGAAATTGGACACAATGGCTCCAAAGGGATATCCAAAGTGTGCAAAGTGTTTTCCTAAAATGTGATACTTCACATTGTTAATATGTTCACAACCTGAAATTCTGAGGGGGGTGTGTGTATGTATGTATGTATATGTATATATGTGTGTGTGTGTGTGTGTGTTCCAAACCAAAGTCTTTCTTCAGATGCTTTACACTCAGCAACAGTGTGTGTGCATTTCAAAGGGTGGTTAGAACCTTGAATATCAAAATTACAATTTCATACTCTGATTTGCAGATATATGTTGCTATTTTAATACTGTCTGGTTTTGTAATTTTCAGCCTAGAGAATATCAATTGTAACACAAGAATTTCAGGGCAATCACATTTTTCTTCTACTTTCAGAAAACAGCAGCCCAATCACTGAAAAATTAACCCTTCCATTGACATGCACTGGTTTGGGTTGTTTAAAAATAATAACTAACATTGCATTCTATTGTATAACTAACTATTGTATTCTTTCTCTAGAATACAATAACACAATCTTACAATGATGTGTTTTTTTTAAATAATTTTAACATGAAATGCCTGGGTGAAATAATATCTCAATGTCTGTCGATGTATTTCTGAAAATTAAAAATAAAAATTGAGGATATAACATTTTCAAGATATTTATTAAAGCTGATTGTTTTAATTTGCTAAGGTCTTGATTTTATGTATTATAGTCATAACATAAAAATAAACATGGTCAAGATGTGTGAAATAATATCTCAATGTCTGTGGATCTATTTCTGAAAATTAAAAATAAAAATTGAGGATATAACATTTTTGAGATATCTATTAAAGCTATGATTGTTTTAATTTGCTGAAGCCTTGATTGTATGTATTATAGCCATAAAATAAAAACAAACATGATCAAAATGAGTATTTAAAAAGTGCAAGATATTAAAATCATAAGTCAACAAAAACTTAAATTTCATTTTCTGTTTATAGTTCTCATGTTCATTTACATGAGAAAATTGACTTTATTTTTCAAAGTTGCCCAATAACTTTAGCAACATTGATTGCATTTAGTAAACATAAAACTTGGAAAAAAGGAAGTGTGCTTTTTATAATAATTTAATGTTTTAGAGTTCTGGTCCTAAAGATAAACTATGAAGGTTCAATTCCAAAATTTGAAATTTATTAGCTGTATCATCTTAGAAAAGGTACCTAAACTAGTTTAAATAAACCTAACATTAAAATTTCGCCTGCCTTGTAGGACTCTCGTGAGGAATCAATGAGCTCATGATCATGAAAACACTACAACTTACCTAGCAAATCAAGCTTTCAATACTTATTAACTCTTAGTATTTTCACATTATTTTTAAACACTGTAGTCCCAAACACTCTATGAATGGTCAAATAGGTAAGCAGTAGCATTGAATGAATAATGCAGTATCCTCATAGATAGATCATGACACCCGTGGTTCCAAGTCATTGGAACCTAGGGAATGAAATATTTGCTACTTCCTCTGACTTAACCTGAATGCTTACACTTTAAGTCTTGAATTCCTACACAGCTTTCCAAACTCTACGCCAGAGCTAACAAAAATGAATTGCTTAGTCATTTCTTTTTCACCCCTGACACATTTTTTCTCTCTGTTTTATAGCACAAAAGGTCCTATCATAAAATAGGAGAAAGTTTTCAAAAAAAGTATGTAGATATTTTGGAAATCTTTTTCATTTGAATTTCAGCTCAGAAGTATATTTAGAGGAAATATAAATCCTGTCTAACCTCATTCAGTCAGTTGCTTACATTTTAGGTTTCAAGATTTCAAACTGCGCTCTGTATTTATTGAGCTCAGTGAGGCAAATGTCTATTAAAACCTCAGCAAGCAACTCAGAAACTATTAAAAATTCTCCAAAGGGACGTCACTGTTAAAGTCAGTCAATAAATTAACCACTGGGATAGGCAGGCTAGAGACTCATCTGTCTTTTTTGAACACTGTTAATGAAGCCTACATTTTCGTAAGTTAGTTCCTGAGAAACTGCCTGTGACACATGCTTCTTAGCTACTTTGCCTCGTGTCCAGGCGTTAAGTGTCTCGTAGTTCATTAGAACGATGATGATGGGTAATTATTTCACAAAGGTTGCCACCAAACAGAAATTTAGAGAACAATTATAATAGTCAGAAATTATCATTAGAGACGCATTAACTGGGCATGCTACATAGCTACTCTTACTCAGGCTGAAGAGGCTTCGAGGATAGATTAGGGACTGACCACTGCAGTATTACTTTTTTATACATTCCAAGAAGCAATATTGTAACTTCTCACACACATCCACACGAACACACAGTCTTAGAAAACTATTAAAAACGTTTCACAATGTAAATTCCAAAGCTATTTTTTTTTACCAGTGATATATGATTTCCTCCCCACTTTGATGGTAATTTGAGCTATTCTAATATCACGTACCACATAATAAGGAAAAATAGACTTTGGAATGGAGGCTGGCTTTCAATCAATTAAATAGTTATTGTACTCAGCATCTATATTTCCTTGTTATCCTTCAATATGGAAATCACATTTTCTGGAAAACTAGTAGATCTATAGATCTTCTGGTATTGTTGATATTTAAATGGTGTAAAGAAATGTTGTAAGATTTTTTAAAAGAGTTAACTAGCCTTTATGAGACTTTAATGAATAATTCAAGAGCATCATGATGGCATCAAAAATACGTCAAAAAAAGAAGTATGCCCTGACATATAATCAAGTGACTAAATGACAATGGTATGCCACTATATGTCATATTTAAGCATCTCTAATTACAGAGCCATTTGGGATTAAGTCTCTGCTTTCAGTGGTAGCAATATAATGTTCACAAAATTAGAACACGATAAATAAATAGAAGAGGGAAATTACATGAACAAGATCAGGAGTTTCTTAAACACCCTATACTATTGTCAAAATATTATCCAAACACCATTTTTAGTTTGGAAAATATGCTGTTTTAAAAGTTAAGATTTTGCAAAACTGTTCATATGATTTTTGTGGGCCAGGCTTGCAGTCCATGCTGGAGTATTTATCAGGGAAGGTATATTGTGATTACGCCTTAATTTTAGTGGTTTAGAAAAAAGAAACATACATATAAATTATTGCTAGATAAATACATAAAACAAATATGGCAAATCAACTGTTCTGTCTAGCTGGTGGGTATATAGTTATTTATTATCCCATTCTTTAAAATTTCCTGTAAAATCAAAATTTTTCAAAATAAAAGTTTGAAAAGAATGTGATTGATATAGTATAGTCATTTAAAAAATTTTGCACCAATATCAGTCCTTTCTAACTATAAATTCCCTTTCCCTCTAGCTTTTGGGCTTGTGGCCCAAGTTAGAATTCCACAAGTTTCCATAGAGTAATTACATGCCTCAAAATTACAAGAGGCATGCAAGAGGATATATACATTCTGGTGGATATACACTCCAGAACTTACCTTTTTCTATTCTATAGAATTTCCAATACCACAAAGAGGATATATGCTCTAGAACTTACCTTTTTCTGTTCTATAAAATTTCACCTTTTTCTATTCTATAGAATTTCCAATACCACGAAGAGAAGAACATCTTAAGAACCAAACAGGAAGAAGGCAACATGAAGACGTGAAAGGACTGTGGACTTCGGAGACAGAATTAGGTTAAAATCTTTGTTTTGCCATTTTTCAAGCAAACAGAGCCTCTAAGACCTCACATTCCTCATCTACAAAATTGCTGTGACAACATACAGCACACAGACCAGTTGTGAGAATTAAGCAATGAATTAAAGTGTGTAATGGGTATATCGTAGGGACCAATCTAGTACGTAACCAATGGTCTGACTACAAAAAGACTTGGGGACGCACCGCTCAAATGGAAGGGAGTTAATATGAGACAGACTGTGCCATTAGTAATACAAATGGTTTATATTTACAGCTCAGAGTCTCTCTGATGAATGGGTGCAGGGTGTGGGAAAAAGACTCTCACAGCCGTTTCTCTGATGAAGAGCAATGAAACTTAAGCAATCATGGCCTGCTAATGTAAGCTATTAGGGAAACAGCAGGGGGCAAGAATTTCTTCACTGTAAGGGAATGTAATATTTATCAGTGCTCATTAGTCTGTGTGTATTATATGGCTCTGCTCTTGCTGAAAATAGTCATTATACTAAAAATTAAAATACAAAAAGCAAGTATGTTTTGTAGCTAGATTGCCAGATAAATTTGTCTGAATAAGCAAAGGAGGTCCCTTAAAAACTTAATAGGGTAGGTGATTTCATTGGAGATTCTATGTGGAAAAGGTATAAGTCCTGTCCCCAAAAATCTTAGGTAAAGAAAACCTAAAGGAAATACTACTGTATGATGGGTAAATTTCCTCTCTATTTCTATATTAACTACCTATAAAATGGGCAGGTTGGATCCAGCTTATTTCAAAAAGCTCGGACACTAGCATTTCTGAGATCTAGGAGGCTACTTCTGTTACCCAATACCAACTTCATTATCATTGTTACCATATCTGACCATACATATCTTACTATGTTCTACCTTTTCTCAGTCGGCTCAAGCTATCATTTCCTCTGATTCTTCTTCCAAATTCTAGCATCACTCCCACCTCAAGAATCTTGCTGTTCCTTCTATCTGGAAGTCTCCTTAATCCTGTTAGCTACAGGTTTGTTCTCTCGTTTTTTAGCTCTGCTAAATGTTACCCTTTCAGTAAGGATCCCTCACCAGTCTTTGAGTGAGCAGCTCTCTTTATGGGTTATTTTGTTTAAGACAGAAAGCAATCACTCTGACAACAACCAGTAAGTGTAACTTTCACTTCCCAATAGGTCGTGGATGGAACACTATTCCTGCTAAAACAACTAGAAAATGAAACAGATAAAATGAAAATTATATATTAAAAAAAAACATTACAATCAGGGACTCATGGGGAAAAAAGAGGACTAGGTGAACTAAAATCCTTCAGAGAGGACACAGTTTTCTCCTTCTGTACTTTTGCTGATTATGGACATGGACTAAAGATCAGACCAACCACAGGCAGGGGACTTTTACTGGGAACTAAGAAACCGATAAACTTTCATGGGTACATGATGCTGGAATAAAAAATTAAAAATTTCAGCCTTGGCTAGTGTGCCTCAGTGGATTGAGTACAGCCCTACAAACCAAAGATCTGCCAGTTCAATTCCTGGTCAGAGCACATGCCAGGGTTGCAGGCCAGGTCCCCAGTAGGGGGCGCATGAGAGGTAACCACACACTGATGTCTCTCTCCCCCTCTTTCTCCCTCCCTTCCACTCTCTCTAAAAATAAATAAATAAAATCTTTAAAAGAAAAATGCAGTGGTCTTCAATGCAAGGTCACACTCCTCCAAGGGGCATTTGCTAAGTTGGGGCTATGCAGGATAAATCTCCTGCTTCTGCATAGAGCCTGAAAAGAGGCCTGCTAGAGAGAAGGTGTCCCTGACACAGAAGTCTATACCACTTTGTTCCTTTAATATAGATACTCTGATGCATACTTAACAGTATTCAAAGCAGCGAGAAAATGTTTGATAATCAAAAGAAAACTGTAGACAACAGAAGCAGATGCAGAGGTGGTTCAGATACTGGAATTTCTGTTTTCATTCACCCAGTATATTTTCTAATTCTCCTTGTTGTTTTTTACTTGACACATTGATTATTTAGGATGTGTTACTTAATTTCCACATATTTGTTAATTTTTTAAGTTTTCTTGTTATTAATTTCTAATTTCATTCCACTGTGGTCAGAGAACATACCTTGTATGATTTCAACCCTTTTTTGATTTACCAAAACTTGTTTTATGGCCTAGTATATGATCAATCCACAAGAATGTTCCATGTGTACTTGAGAACAATACGTATTTAATTGTTGGGAAAAGTACTCTATAAATCTAGGTAGTTTATAGTGTTGGTTAAGTCTATTATGTCCTTGCTGATACTCTATTTAATTGTTTTATGTATTATTAAATGTGGAATTTAAAACTGATACTGTTTCATCAGTTTCAAACTGTTACTGTTGAATTGCCCACTTCATCTTTCCAGTCTTCATATTTCTGCTTTATGTAATACTGGTCTCTGTTGTCAGGTGCATATATGTTTACAATTGGTTCATTTTCTTGTTGAGTTGATCCTTTATCATAAATGTCCTTTTTTCTCTAATAACAAATTTTGTCTTAAAAATCAATCTTGTTTGATATCATTATAGCCACTCCAGCTATCTTTTGTTTTCTGTTTGTATGGTATACATTTTAGTATCAACCAACTTGTTCCCTAGAATCAAAAGTGTGTTTCCTGTAGACAGCATACAGTGGGATCATGTCATGTGTAATTCTGGTTAAGACCTTCTCTTTTTTCCCCTTCCTTTTAATTTCTAAATGTGAATGTCTGCTGGGGGAATTAAGAGAACATACTACAGATAAGAATCTAGGAACCATGGGTATTTTAAGAACTCTGAGGCTGAAAAAAAAATAACACATAGGATCTTAGAATCTAAACAACAGGACATTAGAAATGTATTTGGCTGTATTTGGTTTCACACACCTTATCTTACTTTGGTTTGTTTGCTTGTTTTCCAGCTGTACTGAGGTATTTTGGAAAAAATTAATAAGATATGTAAAGCATACAACATGAGGATTTGATTTACATATGCACTGTGAAAGGATTTTCCCCATCAAGTTAATTAACACATCCATATCTCAAATATTTATCATTTTTGTTCTGTTTTATTTAGTGAGAAAATGAAGTGTTATATTTTTGTTTTTTAATTATTTAATTTATTCAAATTAATTTAAAAATTTTTATTTTAATGAACTTTAATTTAATTAAAGTTTTAATTCATATATTAATGTAAATTAAATTTATTAAATTTAAATGTTTACTTCATATATAGTTAATGTGATTATTGATAAGATAGCAGTTATGTTTGTTATTTTGCTATTTCTTTCATATTCTCATATTGCTTACATCTTTTAGTTTTTTTATTTCTTTATTACTTCCTTCGTGTTAAATATTTTTTGGTGTATCACTTAGTAGGGGCAGATGACATTTGTCTTGTCTGGGTTTTAACTAGATCAGAATTGGCTTTTAGTCTTTTAGGGAGACTTGCTTATTTCCCATTTGTACTTGTCAAGTTCCTGCTGTATGTTAGGCTCTCAAACAAACATTCTAAATACAGTTAGTATGTGGTTAGAAATCATACTGATTAAAAAAATGGTGGCTTAAAATTTGATCATTTGGTTGGTGGTTTATCTTACTTGATGCTCTTGTGTTAATTTCAACTTTAGTGCCAGATTTGGGTAAATAAACATCAGATAAAATTTTTAAAAACTCCCTTTTCATCCATATAATCCTGTTCTCTGTGTGTTCTACCCCCTATCTTTCCTCCCTCCCTGACTGTCTTATGATGACACTGAGCCCCATCTTCTCAACCTAGTCCTCTGTTTAATTACTACTGTAAAAAACAATGTAGTAAACTCAGCTCTTTGGCTGAAGTGGATCTATGATCTGCAATATCTTCAAGGAGTTGTTTCTTTTTAAATGGGTAGATTGAACAAATCTATTTTCTTATCTCCCTTCAAAATAGAACTATAATTAGAGTTGATTAATTTTAAAAAATCATGCAGACCAAAGACAATGTGAGAAGAGACAAAATGAGATGATAGAAGTTAAGCCAATTTTGAAAAATGCAAACTAGACTGATATCTGACTTCGAGTGAAGAAAGTGAAACCGAACTTCCTATAAGTGATAGAGCGGGTGAGAAGAGCTAACAAGAACTGGCCTAAATATGCTATGAAACTGCAGTAAGCCTCAGAAATTCAAGACACTGTGTCTTAAGGCAAACATATGGAGTAGAGGTAAAAATAGAAGGGTTGGTCGAATGCCTGAAGAAAGGAGAAATCAGACCTTGTCTTAGGTAGGGCTAGATTCTGAGAAAAATTGCCCAAGATGAGGATTCTTATGCAAGTGATTGATCGATGAGTGTTCTCAGGAGAAACGTATTAGGAAGTAAGAAAAGCAGGACAGAGCAGGGTGTAGATTTAGCTGCAATCTAAACTCAGCCTGATCTGAGCTCTAGAGTGAGACTGGCATCACAGAGTCCCTTCCTGTTCAGGGATGGAGGCTAGGGTTCAGTGCCCTGCTATGAGTCATTCATTGGCTGTAGGGATTACCACTAAAGTGAGTGGCAGTTCTGGGCAAATATTTTTTAAGGGAGCTGCATCTATTAAAAATGTTTTATTTAAAAACATTATAAAATGTATGAGCTCATTGGAGACATTGATTTATCAATGAGTATTGAAAACAATGAGTTTGAGAAGATGTTGATATTAGGTTTGCCATTTGAGAATTTTGGCATAAAGATAAAGCAATATATTTTTCAGCTATGTCTTCTCTTGGACTCTTTTGGCTATAAGCACTGCTTTGTTAGAGTTTTGCAAATACATCTGCCTTCCCACAGCACCACCGTCAGGGAGAATAGGGAAGTAGCTCATAAATGGAGTGAGATGAGCCATTGTGACCATGAGACATGCCCAGTTCTTGCCCAAAACTAGGAGAGTACAACCAGATCATATAAGACAGGGGCAAGAGAAAACACTGACTGGAAGGGGTTGTAAACCAAAGTTCTTAAAAGTTTTCGGAGGAGATAGGGACAGCACTAGAAGACCACCTGACACCTCACCACCTGGTGAGGTCCTGCAGGGGTGTTGATGACACTGGTGAAGTGTGAGTAAAGTAAAGAGCATCTGCCACTCCATCACTGGGGGTGTGGAGCAGAGGTAGATCTGTGCTGGGAACACAGACAACAGGCAACACGCAATACATGGCCCACATACAAGCTTGAGCACAGAGGTCAGTGATAAACCATCGATAACAAGACAGCGGATCTCATTCTGTGTCTGACTTGAGTGAGAGTCAGCCCAAGTCAGTATGTCAGAACCATTCCAGTGGCCCAAACTTATAAGACCCTATAAAAGAAGTATCTTGCTGGCCAGTGGGAGTGATTCCTCTGCCAGGCTCCTCTTCTGGAACTGAGGTCAGCCACGGGGCCCTGGGGTGGCACTACAGACTTGCGTGTTAAATTCCCACAGGATGTCTCATTGATGTCACATGAACGAGGCTAGGAAAGCAATAATAGAGAACAGGTCCAAGGTCCAGGACCAGGAATCTCCCCACAACCCAACATTCCCAGATGGCACTCTGGCCCCAGTAAGTCCAAGGTATGTGAGGGGACATTTGCTGAAGGACTCTAAAGCTCAGGCCCTGCCCAGAAGACTGGCACTCACATCTTCCCCACACCCGAGGAAAAACGTCATACTTGCTCTTTCAGTGGAAGCTGAAGAGTCCCATATAAAACATTTTCACAGCTTGGAGGATTTCCAACAAAGTCGTCATGCCCTTCCCACCACTATACAAGGCTTACTTAGAACAGAACAATTAACGGATTCTATTAATTCATCATTCCTTAATGTGAATAAGCAGTCAATAACCCAAACTGAAAACCTCCTAATTGAAAAAAAAACAAACAAACAGGAAATACAAACTAATCACCTGGAGGAAACAAACATTGCAGAAAAACTATTTCAAAATTATACAATTTACCCAGAGAAACACAAATCAATAACAACAAAAACCAAATATATACTTTAAAAAATTCTGAGGACAAGGAAGAAGTCATATAATTAAAACTAATAGTATAAACATAATAAAAATTAGATAGGAAGCTTAGATTTAAAAAATAATGAAAGAAATACTCCAAAATAAAAGAAAGACAAAGAGAGCAAAGATAAGAGAACAACCCCCATGAGAAACAATAGGACAGTCAATGTCCGATGAACAGGAATTCCTGCCCTGGCGGGGTAGCTCATTTAGAGCATCATCCTGATGCACCAAGCTTTCAAGTTTGATCCTTCTTGAGGGCACATACAAGAATCAACCAATGAATTCATAGAGGGGTGGGACAACAAATAGATGTTTTCTCTCTCTCTCTCTCCTTCTCTCTAAAAATCAGTAAATAAAAATAATAAATATAAAAGGAATTCCTATAAAACCAGAGTAAATTAAATAAAATAATAACAATATAAATTGTCAGTACCGAAGGATACACATTTCCAAATTCAATTGATAAAGACTTATGCCAAAGCAAGTTGTCAGGAAATATCACCAGAAGGGGAACAAAGAAAAACTCTTTAAAACTTCCCAGTTTACAAACAAACACATGGTAGCAAATAAAAAAGATCACATTGAAAGACTAGATATCAAGATAGTACCACAAAGTTCTACTTCCAGCAGTGTTGGATTGTTCAAGGACTTATTAGGAAACATATTACCTTATTTTTGCTATGAAGTAGATATTAATTTTTAAACGGATGATACCTTAACTTGTTAGAATTAATGTGGGTGTCACTCATATTGGCAGATTAAAAAAAAAGTGTGAGTTACTTGTCTAAATAAATATTTTTAAATGTGAGAGAGAGGTACATTTTTATTTTGTTACATTAAAACAGGTAACAGAGCTATACAATAAAAAGGACATGGGTAAGCTGGACAATTCTGCAAAGGAGAATACATCAAGAAATGCTGATAAGGCCTCACTCTGAGAAAGCAAGGGGTAGTCTATAAAAGGAACCCAGTTTCTCCTTGATGTGAAGTAAAACAGGATGAAGGATAAAACAATTAGGAGATCAAGGAATCATGTCTCAGACTTAAGTGGGAAACGGGTGATAATTTAGGCAACAGCAGGGAATCTATTTTGGAGAAGTGTTAACTATATTCCCATTTTGAAAGCTACACTGTTGAAAGGTAAGGGATCTGGATAAAATCCCTTAAAGCCTGAAACAGGGACAGTTTAAACCTTCACTATCCCCTTACCTCTTGTTATTTTCAGAATTAAAACACACCATCGGGTATTAAGAATCTGGGATTCCTGTTCAGTTCAAAAGCACAAGATGCCACATGATCAGGAGAAGAAAAACCACATAAACACACATGTGGTCCATAATAACCCATTTCAGGTATTAAATCATGCTATATATTTTTTTACCAGCAAGCAGGCTTTCTAGCTAATTATATAAAAACAAAGACTCACTTCTCAGAGCCAAATGCTGCATTTACTCCATCCAGCCCCGTGACATAGTTTCCCAGAGACCAAGGTAAATATTTAGCTTTCTGCTTAGATGTAACCTTGCCAACTACTTGACTTTTATTGATGCTCTTCCATTCGTTGAAAACCTAGAAAACTTCTTTTTCATTTTAGTGAATGAGAAAACCTGTAAGACAAAGATGTTGTTTGGGCTTTACAAGGTGGCAGGTAAGACCCTCATGGCCAATTTTCCAGTTGGTCTTCAGAGGTCTGCAGTTTTACAGAACCAGGGAACCTGAGACCCAGGCGATAAATTTGGGTCTAGGATCTCTCTGACCTCTCGTGGTAGCAATGTGTCATTCTGATATTTAAAAATCAAACTTGACATTTGGTTAAAATATTAAGCATTTTGACATAAATTCATGAGTCCATAGAGCATTTCACTGAAGAATCAGAATACATGTTCTTCCCAATTGTTTTAAATTCTATTTCAACTGGTATTTGGTTGAATTGCTCTTTTTTAGGGGGAAATGATATAGATATCTTATGAATATTTATATGCAAATGTTAATTTAAAATTATGCGAATTACAAGATTAAATTAAAATAAAATGTTTTAAAGTCTGACATTCAATATCATCAATTATATGTTTAGCAGTACGGCCCTGTGGATAAAGCCAGACCTCAAGGCAGATGTCAAATTCTGGTGTGAAAAATCCAGTTTAGCTGTCAAAATCATTTTTTTACCTAGTAATAGGCAAAAATATGTTTTAATTAAGAAGCTATAAAATGTAAGGCTAGAAAAGACCTTGTAGATATCTAATCCAATTTTGTTTTTTAGAGAATGGGAAACAAAGGCCTTCAATGAGTCAGAACCTCATCTTTGAAAAACATGGTTTTCATGTTAATTTATCAGTAGCTAGAATTGATATTTATTTCTAAGATTTCAAATATCTTATTTGACTTTTCTATATTTGACTACTTATACAAACTAATTGGTAATCAATATTCAAATAAATTGAGAAAACAAAAACATTTCAATAATTATTCCATTCTGTAAAAGAGATCTTGTAGAAATTGTTCATTTGAGCTCAAATGATCGCTTTTGGCTGCCAGATTTATCAGCCTCACCAGTAAATGACAACTTACCACTTCATTTAACCTGCCACAAAATGGGCCAACGGTTGGAAAAAATTGTGTCTGAACAATATGTAGCTCCACAAACAACTAGATGGCTAGTGGAAACCATGAATGAATAATTACTCTGTAAACCAAATTAACGTGTAATTTTAAAAGAGGAAAATAAAAAGAAAGATATACAAGGGGAACTGAAGAAAAGACAACCGTCCTTCCCAACGAACCCAGTTTTGCTTCCTGCCCTATCTGCTGGCAGCATCTTCAGAGTCTGTCTTTCTGTGCATGTGATTTGCTTTATTTCCCTTCATCGTTAGCCGCCTCATCCATTCTTCTAACAATAGAAGTCTCAGGAGAACATTTTCCCTAATCCTACTCACAACTGTTGGTTCAGTTTGTTTATCTCCTTTCTTGACTCACAGCCCAAACCTTCTGTATCAGTTTTGTTCCCAACAAGGGGAGCAGGAAGGAGACTCGTATGGCATTTTTAAAGCCATTTGTTATTGTGGCAGTGAGGAATCTGGGACACGCTGCACAGATTGTCAGTTTGTCCTGAGATGGGAGAAAATGGTAGGGAGATAAATAGGAAATTTGTAGCTGGCGTTCTAAAACCCTTGTGCATTTTTGTGACTGGGATGGAAATAAAAGTGAAAGGAGTCTAGGAAATGAGTGACGAGGAGCGTCAATCACTTCTCTTGTTATAAACTGTAAATGAAGAGGACAGCGGGATGAGTTTACAGCTTCATATCCTTTTATGTCTGCACCATTCACACGCACCCCCACAACCTGCCCAAATGAGCCTTCTCCGCTTCCTCATCGACCAAGGGCGAGGTCAGCGTGAAGCAGCCTTCCAGTTCTGCCACTGTGTGGGGTGTTCAGTTTAATCAAGGAAACAGAATACATGCCATCATTTGGCTTCACGGAAAAGAACGTGATAAACTGTTCTTTACTCTTTTTACTGAAACTGAAACTCTTGGTTTCTGAAAAGTTTATTCATACTATTCATTTCAAAGGTGGATTTACTTTGCTTAGTTGTAATTAGTTTTAAAGCAGAAAGAACTTT
This sequence comes from Tonatia bakeri, assembly GCA_004024845.1. Lineage (NCBI taxonomy): Eukaryota > Metazoa > Chordata > Mammalia > Chiroptera > Phyllostomidae > Tonatia > Tonatia bakeri. The sequence continues at coordinate 417,137 of PVIA01000169.1, forward strand.
TATCTGATGTTTTTCCCTTTTTTTAAAATTAGTTTTTAAAAAGTTACATACACCACATTGTGGTAAGTGGGAAAATAATTTTTTGGCACACAAATCTGCTTTTGGAATACAAAAAGATAATTTTAATATATTTTCCAAAGTTTTTATACCATTTTGCATATTTATAATCATGCGGGACTTGGAACATCTTAAATTCACATAATATCATGCAATAAGTATTTTCCATGTTGCTTCACAGTCCTTAATGCAATTATTTTAGAGGTTGACATGGCCTAATCATGGAGAGGAAATACCCAGAGTTTCCAGTCTACTTCATACTGTTGGGCATACAGGTGGTTTACAACTGTTTACTATTCAGAAGATGGTTCCATAAGCAGGCTGATGCAACTTCTTTCTTTATTAAACATGACATAGCATTTCAGAGCTAATGAAATTCTGCATAAATTGAAAGTAGTTACAAATCCATCTAGTCACTAGTTGTCACCTGCTACTTCATCTTGCACTCCAAACTCCCTTCCTTAGTCCAACTTGCATTTTTCTCTAAGTCTCAACCTAAAATATCACTCCCTTAGGGAGTCCATCCCTGAGCCTCTCCACACTATAAGTGGTTCTCACAATTATGTGTTTTCACAGCACTTCCCAGTTACGTGTTTAGTATTAGTCTTCTATAATAGAGTCTAAGAATTATGAAGACAGGAGCTCACCCTAGTACTTGCAACAGTGGATTTCTGGTGCCTAGTAAGTATTTAATAAGTTAATTTTAATTTGAGAATAGGATTAACAAGAGAATACAAGAATGTATACAGTGATAAGAGACAAGGGTCCTACATAATCAAAATTACTTTCTTGAAGTATTTTAATTCCAACAGCTGCTTTTTGAGACTTGAGTAGAACTCCAAAAGATTTAATAAAAATAGCTACAGCCTCCATATAAATGGCTATGTGCATTCAAATCAGCAAGGTACTAAAACAAAGACCCCCAATTTTTCTCTTTAACTCAGCAAAGGTTAATTCTTTCTTTCATAGAACCTTTATCAAGTTGCTTTTGGATTTTCTATGTGCATCCAAGTGTATTTTAGAAGGACCATTTCAACTTTGTTTTAGTATTTTCTCAGGTAGGTTGCATGGAAATCTGAAGATTGTCAACATGCTTGCTATAGAAGTCAGTAATGAAAAAGAAACATTTTGGAGAAATTCAAATTAAGAAGAATATCACATGCAGGCATTTTAGAGAGAACAGTTCATTTAAATGAACTGGCTTTCAAATGTGAGCTGTCAACATAATAACAAAAAATGAAAATTCATGCAAGGGCCTTGGCATCATGCGTCCACGGTCCCTACAGGAAGTTGCATAGATTTGCAGGGTTCTTTGCAGGCCTTGCTGGGATGCATGAGGAAGTCCAAGAGAACTGGGCTGTTTATTTCTCCTTGTCTCTTTTCATCTGTTTTTTTTTTTTAGTATTGAAATTTAAATATAAATTGTTTCTTGATAAAGAGCTTCAGCCAGTAACATAATTTTTTTCTCTCTAAAGGATTTGATGCTAATATCTGACTAAATATTTAATGTCATTAGTCATTCCTAAAACGTGTATAAACATCAACTCGTATGTGGCAAGGATGATGTTATTTAGTGGAAAAATCAGCATGAAAACTTTGTATTTGAACTTATTCTTGTTGGAAAAAGAAAGGACTCCAAAGAAGAGAAGGTGTGCAAGGACATTTAAGCAGAGGTCATTCACGTGAAGAACATGGCATCAGATGAATAATACATGTGAAAAACTTGGACCCACTGTGAAAAGTTCTCTGTGGCTCAAATTGAGGATATATGATGTGGCAATGGGAGAGATATGTTTGAAGATGTAATCTGGAGCTATATTTGGAAGAAATACAAATTCTGGAAACACCACGACAGCAAAAACAAACAAAGCAAATAACAACAAAAAAACCCCGGAATGACAAGCAAACAAACAAAAAAAAACATTAAACTAGGAGACAGGAAAGTTTTATGTTAAGAGAATCATATGGGACTATCAAAATAATACATATGAGACATAAAGAGGGTTTAGATTTTAGAAGGAATACAAAACTGCAGGACAGATTTGTAAGCTATTTTTTGAAATAGAATACATAGAAGTTTGTGACCGACTGTGTGTGAGTGGTACAGACTAGATAAGCATGATTTTAAATATTCTAACTTGAAAGGGAAATCTGCAGGGAACAGAGAGACGATAAAGAGAATAAATTTGTAGACAGACCTAGGTTGGAATACCAACTCAATGCTACTTGCTAGTCACTTCACCTTCGTGAGATTCAATTTCCTCTTCTGATTACAGCAGATATTTCGGTAAATACTCAAAGAAATAATATCTACAAGTGTTTCACAGAGTTTCTGGCATACTTTAATTATTCATTACATCTTTATTAATATTGTTATGGATTCAGTGGCCAGTGTTTTGTATAAAGTCATGAGCTTTCCTATTCTTTTTGCAAAGATGCTCTCCTTTTCTCTTTTTAAAAAAAAATGATTTTATTTATTTTTTGCTTATTTTTAGAGACAGAGCGGAAAGGAGGGAGAAAGAGAGGGAGAGGAACATTCATGTGTGGTTGCGTCTCACACACCCCCTACTGGGGACCTGGCCTGCAACCCAGGCATGTGCCCTGAGAGGGAATTGAACCAGTGACCCTTTGCTTCACAGTCTGGTGCTTAATCCACTGAGCCACACCAGCCAGGGCTGTCCTTTCCTCTTATAGTTGAATTAAATATGAGTACCAAGATGTGTGAGTAATGATTTTTCTGCTGTTCTTCTGTTATCCCAATTAATGGGATTACAATGAACTAAAAAAATACTTATTCAGCACTGAATACATACCTGGTGCCCTTCCACTTGCTCAAGACACCTACATTAAAAGGGCAGAACTTGAAAAAATAAGTAGAAGAACCAAATTGACATCTTTCCAAAGATAACATACAAATGGCTGACAGGTAATGAAAAAGTGCTTAATATCCGTAATTATTAAGAAAATGAAAATCAAAACCACCGTGACATGTTACGTCACACCTGGGAAAAATGCTGTTAGCAAAGCGACAAGAGATAGAAAGTAGTGGTGAGGATGTGGAGCAAAGGGAACCCTGTGCACTGCTGGTGGGAACCAAAACTGGTGCAGCCACCATGGAAAACGGTGTGGACTAGAGAGGGTCCTCAAAAAACCTACCCACCAATGTAATGGGTCCAGCAATTCCACCTGTGTTTTGTGGATGAAGGAAATGTAACCACTATGTTAAAGAAGTATCCCCATCCACATGTTCAGTGCAGCATTATTTACCATAGCCAACTCTTGTATACAAATATTTACAACCTGTGTCCACCATCCAGTGAATAGAAATTATATTATATATACATATATTATATAATAAATAATATATAATAAATATAACTGTATTTATATATTATATAATATGCATACAATTATATGTTATGTAATTACATATTATATAATGGAATAGTATATAATATATGATCACATTTATTATATGATGGGGTATCAATCAGCCATAAGAAAGAAGAAATCCCTGCTACTCATGAAAATATGGACATGGAGTCCAAGATTTTTCCTGTTAAGATCATCTTTCTCTTTCTCCTTCCTCTCCATGCATTGAACCTTTTATTTTACTCTATTTCTATATTTATAAACAAAATATTCTGGATGCACTGAACCCTTTCTGTCTTATAATATTTTATCTGGTTCTTCTTACTAGTTGGTCTATTGGATTTTGGCATCTGTCTGGTCCATTGAAGCTGAATAAGGACCTTCTGAAACACTCTGGGAGCACAGGAAATACAATTTTTTGAGGGTGTAAATGTCATGTAGTGCCACACATTCATGGCAGTAAGACAGGAGACTAAAAAGGACAACATCCTAAGTGAGGAGTAAGAATAGCAGGGTCAAGCTGATGATTCTTCATCTCATAATGCTTTTTGTTGTCCTTAAGGAGCCTGGAGGAGGAACTGGAAGAGACTGAAATACACAATGGAAAAAGAATGTCTTGTAATTTACATGCAACTTGTTCATAATTCACTTCTTGATCCTGGGCAAGAGATGTCCACCCAGCTGTGTCATCAATAATGGCTTCCAAATTTCTATTTAGATTACCCAGGACCCAAATGAGTGCTCATGAATATTGGGTTCACACTTATTTCTTTGCAAAGAGCATCATTCGGAGCCTGATTCACAGAGACTAGTCCATGAATAGCTAGTAATTGTAACAATCCAAGAATGATGGTATCTCTACTTCTGTGTCTATTTTACTTTGAACATTGAAAAAAAGATATATTTATATGTATTTATTTTAAGGTAAACAGACTACAACTTCACTTGGATTATTGCATTATTTTCTATCTCTCACATACTCTGTGTAAATCTGCACCTCCACAAACGTCAAGCAGAACTCATTGTTCCACAAATCTCTTAAATTCGACGCTTGTTGTAATGCTCTACGGGAGAACTTCATTTCTTTCTGACATTTCATCAGAACTGAAACTGCTCCATTCACACAGTAGTGGACTTAGCCCTCCTTTCATGAGCTCCACATACAATACCGAAAGGGTGATCTGGTTGTTGGCCTCAAACGACAGATTTCTACTCAACAAGGCATAAAGGGATGGAACTCCTGGGCAACTCGATATGAAACGTGTCATCCACAGGTCGACAGGCTGCCGCCCCCCAAACTCATTTGTTTAGACCTCTTTAAGTCCAGCAGGGGGAGTATGAAAATGAGTTCAAAAGGATCAAATAAGAGAAGTATCAGGAAAACCAAGTAGCATACGCTTTCATTTGTTCCTACAATAGGAAACTGTTGCCCTGTGCTGTCAAGTTCATGAACTTGCTAACATCTTTTTATAGGAACAGTGCGATTTCTACATTTGATTTAAGACAGAAACATCTGAGTGTTCACCGGTGCCCACTTGCATTCTGAATCGCGGCAGCGTGGAACTCTTCACTGTCTGACATTTTAACATTGGCCTTGCATGCAATGCTTTGTGTGAGGCAAGCCTACTGCACTCCCAACACTTCCTGGAAAAGGTTGACCAGAAAACCCCAATGAGACCATGTTTTGCTGTCTGGCTGTCATTGTATGGGAGACCACAATATGAGTTTGGGGGAACATGGGATCAGGAAAGCAAAATGAAGCATGTAATTAAATTCTTCATGTCATTAACACAAAGCTCTCTTTATGAGGGATGCATAAGATAACATTTTTAGTCAATAATAAAGGACAACTTATATTTGAACGAAGTGTTGTTTCTGCTGTAAGTAATAAAGTGTTTGGGTTATGTGTTCTTACCTATCTTTTTTATTCCATGGGTCCTTTAGAAATTTTGGGAATAAATGGGCTCAAGAAGATACAGAGTCTATGTTGCCCCCTAGTGGAGTAGAATATTATAATCATGATCTTATGTTGGATTATAATTCCAACGCACTCAGTCTACTGTGCCAATATATGAATCTTTCATATTCTCTGGCATGAGTAGAACTTTCACCATGTTTCACTGTCAAATTTATTAGTTATAGATTCTGAACAATGTTCTTACATCTTCTGGGCCATGGTTTCCTCATCCATTAAATGGGAATATTAATATCACTTTAAGAGTTGCTAAGAGAACTAATGTATAATACAGGTGAGATCAATTGTACAGTGCCTATCGATAGTGGCCACTCCGTACAAAGCTAGCTCTAATAGTAAATAATAGCAATATTCCTAGAAAACATATTTTTAAAACACTACATAGGGTTTCCTACGGAGTTTGCTTTTCATTCTGACATATAAACCTGTATTTGAAGGATAGCTCCAAGTTTGAAACTAGTGAGGACCCTACCTGTACAAACTCATTCATGGCTTCCGCAGAGCTATCTCACATATGTACTCTGCACACACTGTGGAAGCGTTCAGCGGGAACTGGGGGCCCATGAAAAGTTCGCACTATGGGTCATGACCAAAAACACGAGTCAGTACTCTATTTACAAACTGCCAGTTTTGAAAGGCCACCCAAAGTGACAGGAGTAATACGGAGGCAAGTCTTATTTCACACTGCCCTGGCAGATAGACACAAAATACCTATCCCAGTCATTAGTTCCTCCTGCCCACTCTTCCTGCTCTCCCCCAGACAGTTCCATTAAATATGTGCTGAGTGCACATGCTTGCTGGAGGCTCTTTGCTACAATGTGCACACGGAGGTTCCTGACTCCCTTTATGAAATTTTAAATGGTGATAAACACTCTGATAATCTATGTGTCTGATAAATGAATGCTACAACAAAATTTTACAGCTAAAAAGGTTATTTCCTTAAGTGAGTTTTTTTGTATGTGCCTTGAAAGGTCAGATTTTTTTTTCTGTTGCTGTGAAATTGCTTCTGCTTTTTAGCAAATCTTCTAAGACGGATCTTCTCCTTGCAATGTTGACAAGGACAGGAGAAGAATGGGGCCCGAGGAAATCAAATGAGCAGCATAAAATCCTGGCTGGAATCGCGGGCAGCCCACACTTTGAGGTTTTTGAAAATATGTCAAAAAAGTTGCGTAATATGAAAGTGGAGACAGGACTTCTGAACAAAAATCAATAGCTGGATCTTTTGAACTGCCCGTGTACAAAGTTCTAATGAAAATGTCCTTGAGGGGAGTTTTAATAGTGGACTTTGAGATCAGCTTCAACACTGGTTTGATAACACCACAGAGCATTTAAAGTTTTCAAAGAATCTGAGTCCTAAAAGTTTGGCTCAAAGACTGAGGATGTAAATGCCTCTGAGGCATCTGAGAAATAGCAACCCCGCTGCTGAAGAATATACAATGCATGTGTTTCTGGAACTGTGTCAAATTTTAGCCACAGGATACAATTTACTTCAAGGGGGTTGATAGCTCTCTAAAAAGCTGTGCTCCATGTTCAAGCTAATAATTGATCAGGCACCAGGACCATGTCTTAAGGGCATAGGGGTGACGAAAAATAAATCACCCAGGAGAGCTGATTAGAAGATGTATTTTTCTAATATGTTAGATTTCATCTTCTGACCAGGTGGGTGTTCATATCAGACACTCATTGTTAATAGTTAGTGCTTTTCTTTTTGTTGTTGCTGTTAGTCATCTGGATTTAAGCTAGAAAACTATTCATGGCTCTAAAAATCATCGTGGTAGGACTGAAGTACAAATCAGAGGTATACATTTCAGGCCACTTACTGCCAATTCTTTTGTTTTCTCTTCTCTGCATTTTAAACACAAAAATACCCATTACCTGTGGATGACAATGTCTTACTCTTTAGATTGGGAAAAATCAAGTGAACAAACAAAATGTATATACACTAACATTCACAAAATCTGGCCTTCAGAATTGGAAATGTTTCTTTCCTTCATTGAAGCGCTTTAGAAAATTTATACTTAAGCCCTCCTAGAAATACCCACCGACCAGCCATCAAAAGTAACTGTTATTATGGGGGAAAACATCAAGAAAATTAATTTTATATTGTTGCTCCCTACTCTATCACATACTTAACAGAGTACTAGCTTAAAAGTAAAATTATCAACTCATATTTAGATTATTTCACAATGTTTACATAAACCAAAACATCAAGCTGCGTATCTTAAGTATATACAATTTCTATTTGTCAACTATCCAATAAAGCTGAAAAAAGTAAAATGAAAAATAAGTAGAAAACAATCCTTTAAGTCCTTTTACCTTCGTATCCAATAACCTTAAAAATGAAAACTGTTGCAAAACCATGTTTACAAGTTTATCTACAGGAGGTAGAGTACTGAGTACAGCATAATGAAGATAGACCAGGTTGGAGTTACTGCTTTGCCAATAATTGCTGTGTGACCCTGGGGAAGTCACTTCACTGTTCTGTTTCATTCTTTTCATGTATAAAGTACAGTTTACAAAAGCACCAGCTTCACTGAGATGTTCTGAAAGTTAAGAATCAGCAAATGTAAAACCCTTATGACACATAGTAAAGGCCCAACAAAAAGTATTATCATTGATTATAATTCAAACAGTTCTATTCAATGAAATACCCCTATAGTTTTCAAACATCAATCTTTTATTAATTCTTTCAACAGCTATGCCTTGGGCACCTAATTTATGCAATGGGAACAATATCAGTTTAGTGGTATTTTAAAAAAGGATTCTGCCTTTCTGTAAACTATTGTCTACAGGGAAAGCAAGCATTAATAAGTCATGCCAATGAATGTCCACATGCCATACTATGTCCTTCCTCTCTTACTGGGAATACTTCCCTTCTCACTCTCTACCTATTGATGATTGCTAACCTATTTTTCAAAGCCTGCCTCAGATTAAGGGGATTCACTTCCTTAGAAGAAGGTGCCTGAGTCAAAACAATTTTTATACTGATGTTGCTCAGTACTGTTCTATTCAATTATGTTCTATTCTATTTTGAAGTTACTAATTTATGCACTCCTTACATCTTCTTTTAGAATGTAGACCACAGCATTCTTGAAGACAGAGACCAAGAAATTCTCCTGTGTCTTTTTTTTGGTCAAATGCCTATCAATGCCTTGAATAGGAAATGTGGAAAGCATACGAACTGATTAGAGATCCATCTCTCAGTCTTGGGCCTCAAACAAAGATCGTGGCCTTATGGTCTGATGCCACAGATACTGACTGTATATAGCCTGTTTTGTAGAAATTAATGAATAGTTTCATTCATCAAAGGAATTATAGTGGCCCAAATCCATTTCACTAGCAAAGCAGAAGTTCTATAAGAACCAGAGAACACTGAAGGCTACATCTCTGAATTCTCCAGTGTAAAGAAATAAAATACATGAGGTCATTGTTGATGAAGGAGCAGCTTTTGATAACAGGGAACTCTTCTTCAAGACAGAGAAGAATTTGTTTAGCTTACAGCAGAACAAGCAGATTGCAAACACCCAGGATGAAAAGCGCCATTAATTGTAGACTGTGTGCAAGCAAAGGGATTTCTCAGAACATCTGCAATGCTTTCGGAAGAAGCAGAGTCCTAGTTGGTCACACCAGCTATTACACATGCGTGTTAGCTCTGGCTTCCTCCCACTTCAGACCACCCCCTTATGACCTTAGTCCTGGAATTCTTCTCATTGTTAGAGCCTTGAACTCTCCTTGAACCATCCTAGTTTCATCCAGCTGGGCAGAAAACAGAACAAATAAATAAGAAAAAAACTATTATAAGACTAATGGAGAAAATAGACAAGAGGAAGTAGAATGACAGTTTGGTAGCAAGGGTGGAGGGAGTGATTAATATTTTACATGGAGTGGTCAGGAAAGGGCTCTCTTTATACAGTGGTTAAGAATTCAGGATCTATAATCACATTTGCTGAATTTAAATCCATTTCCCAGATTCATCATTGACTAGTCTCATGATCTTTGAAAAATTTTTAAATGTTTTATTCTCTCACTTATAAAATATGAATATAAAATAATATCAACTGCATGACGTTCCTGTAAGGATCAAATGAGATAATGTGTGTTCAGCACTTAAAAGGGGGCCTTACATATGTTAAGTACTTCACAAGTACTCGTGATTATTACTATTGTTACTGGAGCAAAACTAACTGCCAGACCTTCAAAAATCTAAATGAACAAACTTGCCCTTTTGTAAGAGTTTGTTCAGGTTTGGAGAAATAATGACTTAAGGCAATTTGAGCATCTTATTATCTAGTAACCTGTAGCTTTCTTTTTCATGAAAAAGTATCCTCGATATTTAAGGGCACACAGCCATACAGGCCGAGGTGTAACACAGTGTGATTTTACTCCCATGGAAAAGAACTGGGAAAACTTGTGGGAAGGAAAAGGAAATATAATTCACCACATAAGAAACACTTCACTTATTAAGTATTATACTTGAATTTAAACTTCTCCATAAATGCTTTAAAAAGTTATAAAGAAAGGTGTTCTCATTTTCAATATTATGGACAATGAAATAGTGTGAGCTATTCACAAATTCAACTCTCAAATTAATGGGCATTTCAGTGACCTCTTGTGATTCATTCCTCCCACACCACCAGCCAATGCTGAGGAAACCAGCCAAAATCATGATTTTTTTGACTGTAATGGTGAGAGAATGTTACCTTTTTAATTTAGACCTTCTCTAAAGAAAAAGTAATTCTGAAGTACTGCCTCCTTCTACAATGCACTTGAGTCAATCCGATATGAAGCGGGAAAGAAGTCAAGAAATTAATCATCTTTTGCCCCTTGGTTAAATTTATAAAGTCCACTTTCTCTCCTGGTTAAGATCGCTTAGCTCTAATTGAATCAGTACTTAAATACCACAGCTGGGCAGATGTCTTTGGAGAGATTTCTCTACCCCACCATTAAGATGTTTCTGCTCTAACCACAGTCAAAGTATAAAGCACGTCGTGTCGTGGTTTCCTTCCACTGTGACAAATGTAGAAACTGGAAATATAAGTTAGTTAAGGACAGTTGGAAATGAAGCATACTTTTTGTCATTATTCTCATTCTGCTAATCTGTTTTGAAACAAAAATGCAAAGCCACATGGGGAAGCTTAATGTAAAACAATAAAAAATGAATGAAATGAATTTTTCATTATGTTTTTTTTAAATTAGCACAATATACAAAGAAGCAACTTTTCTGCTCTACTAAAAACAAATTAAAAAACCACCAGAAAATTAAAATAAAACATAACAACTTTAAAATTATAAAAGAAAAATATGCAGTGTAAAGTCAAATAAAATGTCAATTACTTTTTTCTTGATTGAAGTACACAAATGTATTCAAGAAAGGCTAAATCTGTTTTTTAGTACAAACAAATTAGCAAACTTTATGCATGTAGGACATTTGAATGTGGGTTGTGATTTAATAGAGAAAGATAAGCAATAGTTACTTCACTCAGTCAGGAAATAACAGTGATCTGTATCAGTTAACACTACCAAGGAATGGTGATGTATACCATATTTTCTATCTAAATATGTGAAAATAACTTTCATTGTTATTATGAAATTATAGTCTGGACAACATTTAATAAAGCCAACAGTATCCTACATAACATTATGAACAGTGATTATGTCCTTCTATAGCTAACACGTTTTTAGAAAACATCTTGCCAAAATTTCTCCTTACAGTAAAAAGCTCTCAAATCTGCCTCCGTGGAAATCCAAATCTGGCCAGTAATCCATCAAAGATCAAAGCAATGGAACCCTACAAGAAAGCTCATCCCTACCAGCTTGTACAGGAGGAGGGATCTCAGACTTTGAGACTGAGCACCACCTCTGAGACCAGTAGCTTTAGACTTTGGGTTGCATAGCTTGTTGAAGTTAAAAAAAAAAAAATCAGCCTATTGTAGAAGGATTAAAGGCTGAGCAGGAGAGAGAGAATAAATATATCTTCCTAACTTCAGGTGGTGAACTTCACTCATGAGGTAGAAAATATCTCATTTGGGAATGAATTAACTCAGTCATATTCCATTATTTTCCTTTGAACACCAAGTGTGAGCACCCTTTTCCCTTGCATCGTATCCTAGTACCGTGCAATGAAATGTGGAGATTGATTGAGCAATGTCTTAGGGAGCCATAAGTGAGCCTCCAAAGTTTATAACTGAAGTGCTAGTTTGCAGTATTAAAACAAACAAACAAACAAACAAACAAAAAAATAAACTGTTGTTTACTGGATCCAGACTGTTGGTTATTAGCAATTGCATGCAGTTAAGCAAAAAGAAATTATGCATCTAAAGGATAAAAAAACAGAAATTATATTTCTGTGAGAATATAACCTAGGACACTCTACTAAATTGGTATGATGAGGGAGCCTGTGGGGTGGAACACTGTAACTTTCTGGATATCTGTTACACATTATTTCATTCCATTAGCAGCCATTAATGTTAAAAAGAATGAACATATCAACAAGAAATGATATGGAAAAATATCTAACATGCATTAAATAAAGCAAATAAGCACATTGGTAAATTTGGACTCATTTTTATAAAATTCTGTTTATTAGTGAATGAATATAGTGCAAAAGTCTAGCAAAACATATATTAGCAAACATTAAAGATTGTCTATGGAAATGAGATGATAGAGTTTTTTAAATTTCTATGTGTTATATGTCTGAAATGTTTAAATTCATTTTGTATCCTGAGGGTGTTAGTTTGAAAATCAGAAAAATAATGATACTTTACTAAAACCAACAGTTGTAATAAATTATTGACTTGTCAACTACTCTAATCTTTTTGAGTACAGAGAAAGTGACTGTCGTTTTTATTCTGAGTAACAGAACTAGCTGGGAAAAATCTAAGGGAGGTTCTTTCTCCATCTTTCATTTTGTTTCTTCCTCATTTTCAATTTTTGTCTTAATTTGTTATTCACAGAATAATGTGTTATCTATGTGACTCAACTTTATTTTCTATCCTGCACCTGAGAATGAATGAGACACAGAGTTATTGACTATGTCCCTGAACAAAGAGCTAAGAGAGGACTCACTGAGAATCTGATTTAGGTCTTAATCTCTACATGAATAAATTTTTCCTTTAGTCTACATTATCAAGATAAACATGTTACCTAAAAGTGGTAGTTTTTAAGTAAGGGGCCCTAGTCAAATCTACTTAAATCTGATTTTGTGAAATCACAGAAAAAAATTGGCGTAACCCATTTTTCTGATGGGAAAGCTACGGCAAGGGTTTTGAGAGATTTAAAATTAACATGTGACAGAACAATCAGAAAAAAATGCTAATAAGGAAAAAATCAGCTTGCTGAAAAAGAACTTCACAGAAGGATACACAGAAATCAGACCCTTCAGGGATGAAGAGAAATGGTTGACTGAATTATAAAAATGGTAATGGGAAAACAAAAGCTTGCAATGAATTGAGCTAGTGAGTAATGCTAAAAGTAACAATTGGCAATGTCTTGCTATTTACAATAGGAGCAACAAGCAGGCAAAGAACTGATGCTTGATGAAGTGCAAATGGTATAATACAATCAAATACTATTTTTGTTAATATTATTTGTCAAGAAAGTGATCTTTAGACTAGAAGGTGTGGAACAATAATTGATGCCCGATTAAGTGAATAAATTATTTTAAAAAGTCTATCTAAATTAGTTCAGACACAGACAAGTTGAATTCCAGGGTCCTGAGAGAACTTACAAATGTGACTGTTGGCAGATAGGCAAGTTTTAAAAAATTTATATGAGGATACTTTATAAAACATGAAAAAGGTGGGACTGAATAAGGTACGGGCCAGAGAGCTTATAATCAACTCTGGCTACATTTAAAAAAGCATGATACATAAGTGTTTGGGAAAATAAGGAATAATCTACAATGCCAAAATGCTTGCACCACGACTAGCTTACTATACCTTCTAGGGATGGAACTAGACTGAGAGAAAATTATGTAAACATTGTATCTGGAGTTGAGAAGGTATTTAGCAATGTATTGCATTACATTCTTATAGGACATGATAGAGAAGCATGCTTTGGTAATGCTATAATTTTGTGGATTTAAAATTGGTACTGCCTTGGCTGGTGTAACTCAGTAGATTGGCTGATGGCCTGCAAACCAAAAGGTCACAGGTTCGATTCTGGTCAGGGCACGTGCCTGGGTCATGGACCAGGTCCCCAGTAGGGGGCATGAGAGAGGCAACCAATCAATGTATTCCATCACAATGATGTTTCTCTCCCTCTCTTTTTTCCTCCCTTCCCCTTTATCTAAAAGTAAATAAATAAAATCTTAAAAAAGTAAAAATGAAATTGGTAATAATCACTATCTGGAGGTCTGGATGAAAGGACAGGTGACAGCCTGTGGACAACACCCTGGTGGCGTGGTGTGTAGCTCCACTCTTCAGTTGGTATGAACACCCCTACACCATTCGACATTTTCTGGACGAGTTGCATGAGGACATTAATCCAATGCTGATTATGTTCAATTTGCATATGACCCTAATTTGGAAGATATGACCCATAAAGATCTAAAATACTGAGAATGATAGACCAAATCTAATGATGATGCTTAATTTGTAAATGCAATTCCTGCACTTTGATCTATCTAACAAGCAACTGTTGAAGTAGAGAATAGATGAAGCCTCAGTTAATTCTTAAAAATAAAAAAATAATTGCATGTACACACCCTTGTAAGGGATTGCTCTCTTTTCTCTCTTTTATTGTATGTGTATATGTATGTATATATGTATGTGTGTGTGTATATGTGTATGCATTTACTGCACACCCCACATCCATTCGCTCTTCATGTCACAGCATCATGGTTTTCATTAGGGAACCAGTTTGCCTGACTCTCAAGCCAAGAACTGACTCTTGATGTCTGACCCCATTTTCTGGCCCTGCTCTGCGTATGTGATTCAGATCTGGACAGTGAGCAGCCTGCATCCCTGGAACCTCAAAGATGGTTCAGATCTAGGAATGTAACACAGGATGGACAAAACAAACCGTCTCTAAGACTTGTGCTAGAACTATTGAGAAGAAGACTGCCTCCCTTCTGAGCTTGCTCTGCTGTAGGGAGACAAGCCTGGAGCTTCTAACAGCTATCTTAGGAACCTGTGCAAAGAAATTGCCTGAGAACTGACATAAACGTACGGGTGGGGTAAAAGTGGGTTAACAGTTGCAGCATTATTTCTCCTACTGAAAATATGCAGCAAACAAGAAAATTATAAAACATTTCTCAGAAAAAGCATAAGAGCCATTTAGAAACTAAATCTGATTTAAGAAGGTAAACATGCTGTCATCGGCACTTCGGATAACATTAAATGTGGTAAACTGAAGGTTAACTTTTCGTTATATAAATTTGAGTGCACTTAAACAGCAGAAATGCTAAATGATCCCTCAAAAGACTAGGCAGAATTTGGTAGATGGAATAAGCCTTTTACTCTTTCTTAATGTGAAAATAAACTGCAAAAGCCATTACATCTAAGAAAAAGGTTAATCAAGAGGAGTATCATTAGAGCGTATTTGAGATTAACTGTTATATGAAAGAACTCATCTGATACTTTACACCAGTAACTGGATTTTGTTTTCCGATGTATGCCAATCGACTCAACAGGCAGAGTAGACCGAATTGTATTTTTGCAAGACTCTTCAACAGACAGCCAAATAAATAGCTTTTCCCCCGCTGCATGGTTTGCTGTTTGCTTAAGCAAAAATCCAATTTCTGGAGAGGACTCCACAAGGGCTAAATTTCCTGCCATTTACAAGTGTCCCATTAGAGTAGCTTTCTATATGGAAATAACATTCCAAGACAAGGAGAGAAACGTTAGGTCTGAGGTCCACTCTTACTGATGTGCTTTATTATTTCTTTTTCATTTGAAGAGTAGAGCTGTTCTCCCAGGAGAAAGAAAGAGAAAGAGAGTTGTGTTTGAATATAAATGTCTCAAGAAACTGGAGCTTCTTTTAAAAGTGAAATCTCTCCTCTTTTTTTTTTTTTTTTTTGGTATGCATCAAGGACAAGGGTAGAACTAACAGCTTCACATTCAGGCTATCTCTCATTAAAAGATTTTTTAAATTAAGAATTCAGACGAAGAAACTCCAAGTAAAGCAGCATATATGAGAGATGGTGAGGCTTGGGTTTGATTACCGTCTTGCTTTAGTACATCTGGAGGAAGCTTTTATCTGAAAACAGCCACGATTAGCATGAGACAACCTGTGTGTCTGGCTTATAGGATGCCATATAAAGGCCAAGAGAGTTTTGCAATAGCTTTTTTCTTGGCAGCAAGAAAAATAAATTTTAATGAAGGTTCATAAATTTTCAGGCATGTTTTAGCTAATGAAATGAGTGTCCTGATATTAATTAAATGCTAATTTATTTTTTAAAAATCAATGATTGAGGTATAAAATCTCTGCAATAGATTCAAATGTCTAATTTGATACATGCTGTTTTATAAACAACTGGTTTATAATTCTTGCAAATGAGAAGCCCCATGCCTTTACCTTGGTAGCTTTTATTTGAATTTTCAATGTAAAGAAATGAACACAGATTTAGTAATATAACATAGTTATTCAAAAGTAATTTACGGCCCTGGCTGGTGTAGCTCAGTGGATTGAGCGCAGGCTGTGAACAGGTTCGATTCCCAGTCAGGGCACATGCCTAGGTTGCAGGCCGTGGCCCCCAGCAACCGCATATTGATGTTTCTCTCTCTCTCTCCATCCCTCCCTTCCCTCTCTAAAAATAAATAAATAAAATCTAAAAGAAAAAAAGTAATTTACCTGAAAGAAAAAAAACTAATGGAAAGTGTTCTAGAAAATGCAATTGTATTACCATCTTACCTCGTTTGGATTACATAAATGCCTATTGACTTGTTATACATACTATAGAAACTGGGAGATAAACTGATATTTTTGTGAAAGGTTCACCAAAAGGAAAGTTTAAAGTATCACTATAAGGACAAGATAATTGTGTTTATCAAATTTCTTTTTCCTACAGCTCAAGGGTGATTGAGTTTGTTTATTCATGATCATTAAGGCTGTACTTTAATATTACCAAGTGTCATTAAAAAATGACTTTACATAATCTTTCAGAAAGAATTTAAATCTAAAATAAAGGTCTAAAAGTTTTTTTTCCCCCTCGACCCTACTTAGCCCGACTTCACATGAAGAAGTAACTCAACAGTGAGACATAACTTTAACCCGGAGCCTTTACCTAGTGCAAAGAGAGTGTTTCACTTTGAGTCACAGAGGAAGACGAAAAAGACACATCCTTGGAGACATCCAAGAGAGAGGACTTGTCTACTAGAGTGGTCTAGTGCTTCCACTTTGCCCAACTCTTTATACAAACGTCACCAAAGAAGGACTGTGAAATAATATGGAATAGGGAAGACAACAGTAGATTAAGGGCAAGTTCCATGAGATTAGGTCATTTGCCCTATGTTTTCACCTTTTAGTTTTCTTATTTGTAAAAGCCAGAACATTTAACTAGGTATTTTTTTTAAAGTTCATCTAACTGTCTTAATTAGTGATCCTGTATGATTTATAGGGCTCTCAATAAATTCCTTTTCTCACACATTAAGCTGTCCAGAATAGTATCATTTGTCTGACTTACTCATAACATACAAGCAAACATACCCATATCTTTAGTATCCCTTCCACCAAAACGTTGGTGTAAAGAAGACAGGAATTTGGCTGAGATCGGTTTGCTTTCACATACCATTTAGAGGTTGCTTATAGTTAGAAATAGGCCTCCATTTAGGGGATTTGCATTGTCTAAATGGTGTAACTTAGTTTTTCATGACAGCCAAACGTTTACTCTGATTTCCTTCACCTCTTATGTGTTTGTAGTTAATAGTTGAGGTGCTGTTCATATCAGACACAGAACTTTCCTACACTCTTAAATCACCAGTGGAGCTAGGAGACTGTGTCAGCCAGAGGCCAGGATAACATTTTCAGGTACTAAATGTGTTTATTTAAAAAAGGGATAAAATACTTCATTCAAATTAGATTAAAATGCTACTCAGAATTATTTGCAGGTGTCAGGAAAACAAAAAAATTAAGTACCCTACACAATCATATTCCTTCCTGTCACTAAGACTTAGAATTTCATTTTTGAAAAGTATCTATCATTGGAAAACTACTGAGCTAGAAGCCTGTTGCTTTTTTGATGGCAGTTTCAGATGAAGCCACCAATGTGCATTTGGTTCTGGCCACTTAATGTTAAAAGGGAAAACAAACAAACAAACAAACAAAAACCCACTTTGCTTCCTGATTCAAAATTTAAATTGAGTAGTTGGGGAAGCTGACGGAATCTGCGATATGAGTTCTGAGTCAGTCATCCAAACGCTGTTGCCATACCTTTGTTATCACTGACAGTTGGCTTGACTTTTGACCCCCAACACCCCTCGA
This sequence comes from Tonatia bakeri, assembly GCA_004024845.1. Classification (NCBI taxonomy): domain Eukaryota; kingdom Metazoa; phylum Chordata; class Mammalia; order Chiroptera; family Phyllostomidae; genus Tonatia; species Tonatia bakeri. Next base: position 434,961 of record PVIA01000169.1, read on the forward strand.
AGGAGAAACTCACAGGGCAGGTGAGGGGAGGCTGCACAGGGGCTGCCTCTGCCAGAAGGACAGCTCAAATGAGAAGGCAGCGTCCTGTGGACATTTTCATTTGGCAGCACTCTGCCTGTTGCTGAGATCCTGGAAGCATTTTGATTGATTGTCTCAGGAGGCGAAGAGGGAGCTGAACAAATCCAGGTTGGATTTTGACTCTTTTCCTTCCAGGAAGGAAAAACGGAAAGTTTTGTTCAAGTGAAATTTGGTCATGATCTATGCCAGCTCCTCTGGATTCCACTTAGAAAAAAAAAATTAGAACATCAATAAAAGCAAAATAAAAACAAACTTCTTGCCTACTGTATGCAATATTCAGCATATCATTTCCATCATTTTTATTCCATCAATTACGTTTTTGTTTCCAGTGACCTTAAAGGTATCTTTTCTTATTTTAAAAATATTTAAGATTAATTTCTGTGTACCAGGTACCTGTTAATAATTAAGAGTACTTATAGAATTTATATTAACATGTTTCAGAACTCTTAAAGTCTATAGAATCAAATTATAATGCTATAATAAAGTTCAAACTATTAAAACCCTTTCTGGATTATTGGTGTGAATCAGGTGTACATAGGTGGGTAACTCTTTATTATATATGCAACTTTTGAACTCAGGCATATCTTAGAACTGAACTACACAGACAACTGAGCACTGTCAGCGTGAGCGTGGGCAATAATATTTCAGTGTGCCTGCTGAGTCTGTCTCCTTTACCTGGAATTATTACCCCCACCCCTGTGCTCCTTCATTATGGACCACAGCCTCTGCCCCAAAGTCTGCTTTGATTTTGACCTTGTAATTCCTGCTGAACTCTCTCCTTCTCTACCAGCCTTGGCCACAGCCCACAGGGTTGAAGGTGCATACCACACCCAAACTGGGTCATTCATATTCTCTCTACCTAGTATTCAGAATTAGAATTAAGAGATTCTATGAAGTGAAACTCTGTTTCCCTTAAACTAGGGCACCACAGCAGAGAAAGTCAGTGTACAGCAACAGAAATGAGCTCACGTCTACAGAAAGAAGAGAGAAGAGCATGTAGCACCCGAGAGACAGACACATTTCTGCCATTCAAATTCTTTGTTCATTCCTTTATGGAGGAAAAAAATCTATTTTTTTCTCACCTTTGAGTAAGATGGCCTGTATCCTTATGGGAAATTCTACTCTTTTTCCTTCTCTTTCAGCACAATCTAGTCTGATTAGGTATCTGTTACTTGTAACCAAAAGAGTCTCATCTAATACAGCAGACAAGAAAAAACAAATTAAAATTTAACTATCCTCAAGAAAGGAGATAACAGGCAAAATAATTATCCCAAGTAAGTTCCAAAAGAGGAAAGGAAACTGAAAAACATAGTGCATTTTATTATTTTATTGGACCATAAATTAGTTATAATTAAATAATATCTGCATTAGAAACCTCAAAAGGTATCATTAGACAAATTCAAGTTTATCCATACCACTTCTGAACTTGGCCTTATCAGAAAATGGTTTGGATTTTACTTCTGAGACTTCCATTTTGAATCAGATTCCTACTTTAATACTCTTACTTAGAAATCTTTGAAATAACTCAAAATAGATGTGTTAAAAAGTATGTTCTGATATAGTACATGTCATCATGGAGTTCTGGATTTTATGCTTAAGGCAGGAATAATAAATATGGAATTGCATTCATCTTGTTCAAAGAACTTTCTGCAGCATCTCCTTCTGACAATTACATTTTATACCAAAGTCAAATTTAAATCAAATTTTTCTTAAATTAAAAAGTGTAGAAGACTTAATCCCATGCAGATCCAGGAGATATGTAAGGATAGTTTTTTAGGGGAAATTTTAATCTTTAAGAACTAAGACCGAAACAAACTCAATTAATTATGTTTCCCATCTTTTAGACAGCTAAAGTTTTTGAAGCATATCATCTGCCCTTATTAACAAAAATGTGTATTTGTATTAGCCTAATAATGTGGCCAATGTTCTGTTAGTAGTACAATGTCAATTTAAATCATTATGTTAGCAGTGTGATTTATAGGCACATATGTGTATCACTATTTGCATATACTTATATCACTCTGTAAGTTTTAGATGAAGTGCTAACTTTAAATTAGTGCTGTCAAGAGTTTTAATAAATATGCAGAATTTGTTGTATGACTTATTTTAAGAATAAATTTTACCTCCATGTGGATTTCTCTTGTTTCTCTCCCCTGCCTGTCAAGGCTGTGACTATTTTAGTAATGTATTCAAAAATTGATATTTTAAGTGCCATTAAAAAATCTGATAAATTTTCCGTAGTAAATCTAGAAATTCACACTGAAATAGTAGACGTTCTCAGTCCTTTTTTTCCCCTCCCTCCGTTTCTCCTCAGCCCTTCAGATAGACAAGCGTGTCGATGGGGTAGCTTTGCCACTGCTGCCAAAATTCACTGGAGTTGAACTTACCAATGTTCTGTTCGATTGTACAACATGATTAACTAGAATCTCTAATGCACACTTATAGAATAACACTCTAAACTGGACTGTTAGGTAACTGCCTCTCATTGTATAGTTTTATTGCAGAGGTGTGGATGGGCCATGTGGGTCACAGAAAATAGTATATAACATAAAATTAAAAATAGGGGAACCTTATAAAGAGCTTACTCTATTCCAGGTACTATGCTTTAGATATTTCAGCTATTGCACCTGATCACCTCACAAAAAGGGCGGGGGGAATGATTCATACTGATGGCAAGGTATCTGCTGAGTAATCTATTATTTTTTTTGTACAAAAATCCTTATTCATAATAAAAGAGAAAATACAGGGAAGTTAAGTGACTTGTCTAAGGGCACATATATGTGACCTTTCTTCCAAATCACAATGTTTTCTGGTTTCAGTGGGGGTGTCTTTGGTTGGTAGCTAGTAAAAGAAAATCAATTACAAACTGGCTTTGACAATGTAGTGGTTGCTCTGATGCACCACCCAGATACCCTGCTTCAGGACCAAAGGACTTAGTCTCTCCATTGCTAGGAATGCTTTGGGAATTGGGAATTGCCTGGGATGATAGGGTTGCTGTGCTCAAGGTCACATCACCTTCCAGGGCCATCCACATGCACTTGATTCAGGGTGATTCAGGGTTATAAATACCCTACATCTCTTGTCCTAACTCAGGCATGTTCCGGAGGAACAGCCCTGGTACAGAGCAATCAGCGATTACCATTGCAGCTTAATTTCTTCCTCTGCCTAATCCTGCCTCCCTCTTTCACTTCCACAGGTGTAGTTGCAGGAGCACTCTCTGATAAATTTCTGGTAGGTTACATGCATCTAGAAGTTTCCTTCCCAGGAAATCCAGAATGCAACACACAGTAAAGGGAATTTATTGGCTCACAATACTGGAAGTCTAGAGGTAAGTTTATCTTCAAAGTGCATTTGATTAAGAGGCTAGAATTAATTTTTTCCTGTTTTCTGTTCTGCCTGTCAGTGTTAATTTCATTCCATGGCTGATTTCTTATAATAATGGGAACACCACAATACTATTTCCACATTTGCTCATCACCACACCCAGAAGATTCCAAGTGAAGTTCATTATTCAGCTCACAGGATAGAGGGTTGGAAAGTGCTAATTGGCTTAAACAAATGAGTTTCAACCTAGGAGCTTGAGGTGGAGTCACCTCCCACTGGTTGCTCTGAGGATGAAATGCACAGCCAAAGGAAAATCTGGTTACTGTTAGAAAGGCAGGGTGAGTCGGTGTGAAATGTTGGGTAGTTGATCAACAGCATCTACCATACTCCCTACAAGGAGAAGAGAAACAGAGCAGTCCTCTGTGCATTTAATTCCCTCCACATCTTATTTTTCTTTCAAATGAGACACATTCCCTTCAGTGATACACTAAATAACTCAGATTATCCATAGCTAAAATTCATTTCCTCCAGAATGCCTTCTCTGTCCTGTCAAAGACAAGTTTAGAGGTTTCTCCAAAATGTTTCCACAAAGTAATGCGTTGCCTCTAACACATGCTGTCTAATCATTTAGTAGTTTTCTCTTCTCAGGGGCAGCTGATGCCTTAGGGCAGACCCTACATCTTATTCTTGATTGCATCCCCCCACTGGTTACCTAGAGTCTGACAAGCCAAAGACATTCTATTGTTTTGGAATAAATGAATAATTAATGAGAATGCTGTTTCTTTTTCCTGGACACATGCCCAAGAGTATTTTAAGAGTGATGAAAGACCCATAATTCTAACTTCTCAACTAATGAGATGTTAATGAAAGAAAAAGATAATATGCTGAGAGGAAGAAAGAAAAGACCCCTCTACCTCACTAGAGTGTGACTTCTTAAAGAACAGAAAACACGATGTAAGCGCAGGTCCATGCTGGCTGTTGAGTGTGTGCACAGTTAAATGTGCATGCACACATCAGAGGAGAAAGACAGGCTCATTCATACTGATGTCTGAAATGTCGGCAAACTTTTTTTTTAACCACTTTTAGGAAAGCATTTCTTAAAGGACATGTTAAGGATCCAGCATGGTTTTTAAGGTGCTAAATAAATTTAAAATCACTTAACAAGATGGGCAATTTTCGAAAGAGGGAGCCTTTGCTTTTTAAAATTGGTACGTCATTACATCATGAGGTTTTTGGAACATGTTGAACTGGGAACCTGAAGGGGATTTAAGTGAATGAATATAGGAAGCAGGAAGAACTATCAGTCTGTAAGAGTTGATACTACTACCATTTAAGAAAAATGTATTGTCTGTAGAAATGCAGATAAAATTCCTTAAGAGCTTTGTGTGTAAGGAAACTTATTGGTCTTCTGGAAGGATTATATGCACCCATCCCTTGCTTATTCACTTCAATTTATTTCTAGAAACCCTGTTACTAAGGGAAAAAGTCATGACATGGAAAAATGCTTTTGTTTAATTTAAAGAGATAAATATGATGTAGCCCAGCCTAACCCAAGAGACATGATGTTTACAGGTAGAAAATTATATCAACTAACAATTTAAAGAAATTTATACAAGTGATACATAACCCTCTGAGAATAAATAAACACAGTAGTTTGTACATAACATGTAAGATCATGAATATATATTGTGCTTGCCAAAGCAGGACTCGTACTAGTGGCTGGAGACTAGCAGAGACTGTAGGTAAAAGAGTCATTCCAAGAGTCTTTGGAAAGTCAAGTCATTCTTTTTGATATGGTTTTTTTTTTTACCGACTTTACCGACTCACGGTCATTTTGTGCTCAACATATACTCACATATAAAGCAAAAGCACTTTCGGAGCAAAATTAAGGACAGACATCAGGGCACTTCAACATTAATATGAAAAACATGGATAACGGAGAAATAGTTATAGAAGACACTAACTGTACATCCTTCTCACTTATGATACAGAGACAAAGAAAAAACACTGGAATCACTCAAAATCAAATGGTGTACGGTTCAATTTTGTTTCACATGATATGCTCTAGATATAAACTATTATGTCATGAAAACTGAGAAGTGTTTCATTGCCTGAGATCATCATGTAAAAATATCACTTCTTATAGTGTATTTAGTATGTTTTAGGATGTGAAATTCATTATGCTGAAAAAGGAAGCCATTGTCAATCAATGGTTTAACTTCTCAAGAACTGTGGCAAAATATTTAACCAAAAAGTAGTTATGAGAAAGTCTGTACATGTTTGATTATATATCCTGCTATATTAGAACTTAATACATTAAAAAATATTGCTCTATTCACTTAGAGTGCTTTTACTCCCATTGTATTTTCAGTTTTGTGAAAATATTCATAAATATTAAACATGGTTTCATATAAAGTAGTCACTCACTCACTTAGAATATCATTATTGAAACAATAATGAATGCAATTAATTGCAAGCCTACCATTTTCCAGGTATTGTTCTATGGGAAAATGTAATTCTAACAAACTTTGAAAAGCCAGACTAAATCCCACTTTTACCTAAAGCTCTTATGACCTTTTATGAAAATGTACAACTTATTAGTACAATTTAAAAATATGTTACAGATGCAGAAAAAGTATAAACCAGAGGTTTACAGCACAGCACATTTTTACAAAATAAAAAATGTCCTGTATCCAGCAAACAGAGCAAGGAAAACATTATCGCTGGAACTCAAGAAGGTTAATCATGTCCCTTTTCTCACTGCTTCCACAGAGGGTGGTCAAAGTGACCTCTCACTCCACAAACAGGTGTGACATCACGTGAGCAGACAGGAGGATGTGCACAGGTTATGGACAAGTACCAGGGCATTTTATATAAGGGACTTGGGCACCTGCTTATTTTGGTATCCGAGGGGGTCCTGGAACCAGGTACAAATTTATACTACTGTTTTCATGTAGCTAATATTTTGTTAAGGACTTTCACATAAATGTTTATAAAGGCTATTGTTCATAATTTTTTTATTCTTGTAATGTTCTGGCCTGATGTTAGTATTATAGTAATGCTAAGGTGAAAAGTGTTTCTTCTTCTTTTATATTTTTTGAAAGACTTCATGTATCATTTATTTCTTAAATGCCTCTGGGCCTGAATTGTCTTTGTAGGAAAGTTCTTAATTACAAATACAAATTCAATTTTTAAAATAAAATATGGCTACTTAGATTTATTTCTTACAGTATCAATTTTGAAAATATATTTCTTTAATTTTAATTGTCCTGATAATCAATTTCATAAAATTTATTTATATAAAATTGTTTATATTCCTTTATTTCCTTTTAGTAAAATGGGTTCTTTAATCAAATGCTAATTATTTATTTTCTTTATTTTATTCATTGTTTCTACATTTTATATAACTGTTCTCTTATTTTTATTTTTTTTCTTTCTACTGATATTGCATTTAATTATTTTTTTCCTGGCTTTTTAAAATGAAATTTCATACCATGAATTTTACATTATCTTCTTTTTTAATATCATTTCAAGCAATAAGTTTTTTCTGTAAGCAGTGCTTTTACTTCATTGTCTTTCTATATATATAGATATATATTTCATTTACATTATCTAATTATTTGTTGTTTTCTTCATTGACCAACCCAAAGGTAATTTTGGAATGTTAGAGAAATATGTAGTTTAACATCTAAACTTTGAGGAATTTTTCAAATATTGTTCTGATACTGATTTTTAATTTAATACCATTTTGATCAGAGAACCTACTTTGAATGAATTAAATCCTTCAAAATGTATTAAAAGAGGTTTTAATGGTATATAATAAGGGCTATTTCATGGAAAATGCATAGTAAATATGAACAATATATATTTTATTAATATTGATTAGGCTCATGTATAAATGTTAATTAGCCAAGTTGGTTGATAATCTATCAAGTTGGTTGTATAAATTTGCCCTTACCGGATTTCTTTTTGCTTTAACCGTTTCTGTTAGAGAAATGTTAAATATCCAGATCAAAGTGTGAGTTTATCCTTGGGTTCTTTCAGTTACTGTTCTTACGTATTCTGGAGATCTTTTATATGGTACATACAAGTATTGGGTTGCTATATCTTCTTGATCAGTTTGAAGTTTAACCCTTAATAAGTATTAATTTATTTTGCTGGTAAAATGTATTGTTCCAAAGTTTACTTTTCCTGATAATAAGGGATAGCTTCAGCTTTCTTATGATTAATATTCACATAGAATATATTTTTTCATTCTTTTACATTTAGCTCATCTACTTAAATTTCAATTTCTCTTTTACACAAAATATATTTGGGTCTTGACTGCTTTTATTGAATCTGACAATCACTACTTTTAACTGGAAAATTTTGTCAGTTTGCACTTAACGTGATTATTAATATGTTTGATTTCTATGTCTATCAACTGTTACATTTTCTCCATTTGTTCCTTTATTTCTTTTCCCTTCCTTTCCTATTTACTTTTAATTAGTCATGCATTATTTGCGTTCAGTTTTTATCTGTTCTATTCAATTTTTATGTATACTTCTTAGTTATAATTTTTGTGGTTGCTCTAAAAATTAAAATATAATCATTAAATAGTATTTACAACTTCACATATGATCTAAGAAGCTTACAACAATGTAATTCCAATTGCCACCATCCACTTCTTTGTAATATTGTCATATATGTTTAATTTACATGTTTTAAATTTGAAACACTGCTGTTATAGGGGGTGTTAGTTCTTTTTAAATAAGTACCTTTTTGTTTATCTGCATATTTACAGTTTTCTGAATCTTTATCCCTTCATATAGATCTGATATTCCTTCTGATACCATTTCACTTATCCTGAGAATCATCCTTTAATATTTTCTTGATGAAGTTCTACTTGTAGCAATTTTTTTCAGCTTTTGCTTACATGTAAAGTTTTGTTTTACCATCATTTATTTTCATTTTAAATACATTTTTATTGAATTTATTTGTGTGACATTGGTTAATACAACTATATAGGCTTCAAGCACATAATTCTATAACACACCACCTGTATATTGCACTGTGTGTTCACCACCCGAAGTCAAATGACCTTCCATCACCATTTATCCCCCCTTCACCCTCTTCTGTCTCCCCATGCCTTTCCTTCTGTTAACCACCACACAGTTGTATCTCTGAGTTTTTCCCTTCTTATTCCCTTCACTGTTTTCACCGAGCACCCCATGCCCACCCATCTGATAGTTGTCAGTCTGTTCTCTGTGTCTGTTTCCATTTAGTTTGTTTTGTTCATTGGATTCCACATATAAATGAAATCTATGGTGTTTCACCATCACTTTTAAAAAATATAACTTGTGGAATTAGATTTCTATGTGATTTTTTTAAAAGAATATAACCTGTGGAATTAGATTTCTATGTGATTTTTTTCTCTTTGGCACATTAATATTTTGAGTCCCATTTACATTGTATCTGATAAAAGAGGGTAGGCAACATTTTCATTGTTCTTCTACATATAATGCTTCTTCTAGTCTCTGGTTGCTTTGGGTACTCTCTGTCTTCGGTTTTCCAAATTTGAGCACTGGTAGGTTTTCCTTGGATCTACAACTTTTATATTTTATCAGATTTGGAAGATACCCCTCCTTTCTTGTGTTGATTCATTTACATATGCATTAGACAACATGAATTTTTTTTCATGAGTCACTAACATGTTTCTTTTTTCTAGCTTTTCCTTTGTACACTTTAGTTTGAATTTTTCTTCTATACCGTTTAGTCTTCAATTTAGCTATACAGAAAAATCTTCATTCCTTGAATGCCCATTTGTACTGTTTAACATATTCCATTTTTCTGTTGAGTTTCTCCATCGCTCATTTATTTTTTATAACTTTTCATTAAGGTATTGAACATGATCATAATAGCTGCTTTAAATTCTTGTCTGCTAATCTCAACATGGTGTCTCTAGTGGTATTTATTCTACTGAGTGATCTTTCTCATAGTGATAGTTCATCTCCTTTTTGGAAAGGGAAGGGAATGGCTACTTATTTTAGAGGTATTCTCAATATTGTGCATAGTACTTTCAGAGCCTAAATTGTTTTCTTTCTTTTACAGTTGTTGAGCTCTGTATTTTTATCCCATTGAAGTTTTGTTTTAATTTGTTAGAGTGAGTTTAAAGTGAACTTACTGCTAAAGTTTAACTTTCCTGTGAAATCAATGGAATGTCTGCTAAGTTCAGAAATCATCTTTACGATGGATAGTATGCACACCAGTGTCTTCCTGGATTGTGCAGTTTCTGATTTTTTTAAGTGCACAGACCTTCGGCAGCTGTTCTCTGCCAAGTCTTGTAGTGTTTTACCTCCTGCACATATTAGTATTTGGCTAAACCCGCAAGTGGAACCTTAGATCCCCTGTCTCCAATACCATAAATTCCAGCACCTCAGCAGCCCCAAACTCTGATCTTTATTTTCTCCAGTCTGTTTGAGCTCCATTTCCCTCTGTCACATTTTGGAAAGTATCTGCATGTAACAATCCAGAATGGAAGTTGAACATGTCATTTACCCTTTCCTTTCCTCAAGGATCTCTACCATGTGCTGCCTACTGTCGAATATCTGAAAATAGTGGCCTCATATACACCACACACTTTCGAAGTGTTAATGAGGACCAGTCTGATGCCCATTATTCCGTAATGGTTGAAATGAGAATTCTTTTCATGGTATCTTAATAATTTTCGCATCCTCTCAGTCATAAGGCTTTTGACAAATTTCAACCTCTTGTTTGAGTACTCAAGGAACTCTTTGGTACCACTGCCTCTTTGAAATAAAACTCAGCATTTGACTTAAGCTATAATTAAACATACTCTTCTATATGAATGAGATATATCTAATATTTTTTTGCATATATTGAAAAATAGAAATTAAATTTTACTCATATAGATTTTTCATTTAAAAACATTCCCTGAAAGCAAGGGCATATGACCTGTCTTTTCTCACCACTAGGTGGCCATTTAAACAATTCAATGTCATATAATTTCAGAAAGAATAACGTATAAATGGTAAGACCACTAAAATATAATGTGTAAATGGTAAGACCATTAAGAAAAAAACATGTATGTGGTTTGTTGTTACCTACCTTCAAACATATGGGTAAATTTATAAAATGATAAAATGAAATAAAGACATAGTGGTGCTATGTCTTTATTGCCTACATAGTGCATAGAAAAGTTTGAGTCATTGATACTCATTGGCTGAGTTATGGAAATAAAGCCACGAACTCACACTGATGAAATGACATACATTTCTATAATTAATGAATCATTCCTTAGCCCAAATTTCAATGCCAAGTTAAAGTTTCAGCAAGAACTTAGAGGATTTGAGTGGGAGATAAAGTACTAATAATATAATCCAATCCTTCCATTTTATATAGGAGAAAACTACTGTCAGAGAGATAGCACAGACTGTAAGGAACAGAAACACAGGGTGAGATAGGTCTGAAACTGAATGTTGATTCTACTGCCCAACTGTTACAATATATGAGGCAAGTCAATATCTCTTAAGTTCAGGTTCCTCATCTCTAAAATGAATATAATGCCATTAAACTTATAGAATTATTATGACTAACACTCAAATATTTGCAATTCACCTGGAAGGAATTTCAAATTAAAAGAAAAATATATATATATAGTTTCTTTCCACTTCACTTGCCCTAAAATGTATTATAAGCAATTGATAGCTCTACAATCAGGCCCAGTGTTCGTTATACACACACTCTACTCCATGATGGGTCAGCATTCAATCCTACTGAACAATTCATCTTATAAAGAACACAGACAAGTTATATACTTATTATTTTGTATATGTGAGACAAAGGACCCTATATGGTAAAACTCCAAAAATGTTCATTGGAAGGAAAATTTCAAGTACTTTCAAAGGACTTACTGCAACTTTTATAATATATTTTTCATGTCTGATTAATGAGAAACTTTTGCGATAATTCAGTCTATCCAGGGATGTAAATGCTACTTTCTGTTTTTCAAGCCAGATTACAGAAGAACTTCTAAAGCACTTCAATACATTCAGGGATTCTAAACAAATATGTCAACATTCATTTTGCATTTATATCTGCATCAGTTAAAGGAAGAGATGCAGAAATAAACAGCATTTAGAATTTGTTCCCTTTCTTTTTTAAGAACTAAGATACTCCAGTGCATTTTTTTTTATAGAGGATTCAAACTCCTAACTGAGATAAATGTATTTCAGACTGAAGTTTTTAGTAGCTTTACTAAGCAGTTTATGGGTTGGTACTCTGCCATCAAGTGATCTATAACCTTATAACTCACTATTATGCAAATACAAATTTGCCAAGAAGACATGTGTTCTAAGATTTTTCTCTAAGGACAATCACGTATTTCAAATTCCGAATACAAAATTATGTTTGACATTTAATCTAAACCTGGCTTACCCTTAAAAATAAATAATATAAAATATGCCCCATAGCACTTTGCTTGAGACAAGTGGTTTTCTTCCTTTTTGATATTTCAGGTTTAGTCCTTAACATCTGCAGTTCGTACCACATATGGTGGACATACTCTCATATACGCCTGTGGCTCCTGAATGTACATTGAATTTGGAAGCTTCACTTGAGATAAATATAAAACAGTGTTGCCAGAAAAATAGAACATGTTAGAAAATACGTTTTACATCAGTGAACATGTTACAAATTGTTAAAAGTCACACATCCAATCATCATTAATTAATTCTACAAAACGAGGCTGACAAGTTCACATGTACTGAAGCATGTTTTACGGGGAATTAATACTAGAGAATGACAGATAAAATGTAGCCAAGATTGGATGTGAGCAAATAATTTGGGAAAGGTCAGTTGGGGTAAAAAAGTTTTCCTTTTGGTTTTCTTATATTCAGTAAGTAGGGGCAGGTCCCACAGCTGCAGTAGACAGCATTTTTCATCACTCCTGTATCTCCTGAGATCCTCTGATGCAGATATGACTCACTGTCAAATCTCAATGGGGTCACATCAAGCTGAACAATAGTTTAATATCTGAAAATGTGCTGAACACTGTGGACTATTGACAGTTTTCCTAAAAATCAAATACATGTCTGGCAACTTCATTTTGATGTGCTAGGTAAGTTAGCACACGCATTAAACGAGATGTATTACTCAAAATTAATTTGAAATTTGTAGGTTGTTCTGCATTATGTTGGAATTTTCACTATCAGATTAAATTGCATAATGGATCACCTCTGAAGAATGTTATGTCTGTAATGTGGAGTAATGAAGTGTCCAATATATGAAGTCAAATATCTCATATTTTAACCTTATGCTAACTAAAAATAGCAGGTAGAGCTGGACATGCATTTGTGAAAGTGTGTCTTTAATGTGTTGGGAGGAAAATGTAGGCATATTGTGACATATTATTTAGTCTCTAGACTCTCTCTGTCACACACCGTTACCTATCTGTCTATCCATCTAACTATCTTTGGAACTTCTCCACAAGGTAATTTAAACTGAAGAAATGTGTAAAATCATTATTTAAGAACATTTATGTAAAAGCATACATAGATTCCCACACACCCCAACCCAAACACACACAAAACTCCAAGCCATACTTTTCTGTAAGTAGATTTCTACAAATGTATGGTAAGAAGAGTATTGTACATACAAAATGTAAGAAATATATAAGAAAATAAATCTAATCCTTTTAAAAGCCAGCAAAATTTACAATGATATGGAGTAAAGAGGGCATTTCACTTTTTACTCTTACTATTTTTTAATATTAGGAGAGTGTTGTTACATTTTGCAATTAAAACAAGTAGACTCTGGATTTTTCTGACAGCTTGCTGCAATGTCGAGAGGAAGCAGGCTGTGAACTGGCAGCTCACAAGGTTAGACTAAGCTCAGACCTGAACTGTGATCCCAGAACCTACGCATGGCACTTAACGTTCTTGTGGCTCACTTCCTGATTTTCCAATAAATAAAAACACTTTGAAATATACAGATACAATGTGAATTAAAGAAACATATTTAGCCATCTTTTAATCTTTCATTATCCTTAGTGACAGGCTATCAAAAGGTCATGAGACATACCTATTATACAGTTTGCAGTCACCCCTAAATTTTAGAATCTATCCGTGCATTGACTTAGTAGTCTTTAGTTGGCAAATGATGTCGCAGACAAGCGGATATGTCTGTAGGATCAGGGCTGCTGCCCCTCAGGGAAGCGCTGTACCTGGTCATCAGGAAAGTGGGAGTGGTCTACTTCCTCATCATGTATTATTGTGATTAAAATCCTCTTTTTCACACATCTCTCATTTTTCTCACTTAGGGTCAAAACTGATGATGTCCCTTGTTTTGATGGCTCTGCTCTTCTAGAGATCCTCTGAAGGTGAAGAGAAGATAGCTTTAGAATTTTGATCAAAATATGGATTATTTCCCTACAGGAAAATGTTTAGGCTTTTTTGTTTTATCTGTTAGACTCTTCACTACTTGTAGGGAAGGATGAAATTTTAGCTATCTTTCACTTCCTGCTATCTTCCCATTTCTAGGAGTGTCTAATATTTATTACATGTATGTTAGCTGAATAAATGTCCTAGCCAAGATTCGATACCCATAATCTAAGGCTAAAGATCTTGGAATCTGGAGCCCAAAAAACTAACATTAGAAAACTGGTCTTACTGCATATAAAGTAAGATGTAGCCAATTTATGTAACCTAACTGTCCACTTCCCCATTTGCTAACTGGACATAATCATACCACATAAGGTTTTTTTGGTAAGATTAAATGAGGTGATTGAGACAGGTTATATATTTTAGGATGTTTATTACACATATGACTTGCACTGTCTAGGCAAAGGGGATATATAAATGCAGAAGTTAGGCATTAATTAAATGACCATAAGAGTAATTGTAAAGATAAACATAGGGAATCTAAACTTTTGAACAGACGCAGAAAATGTCTCCATAATGATATACACCTAAAGGCCAGTAAAATCTGGAGTATGATTGAACACAGAAGAGAAGACCAAAGCATACTGAGAGTATAGCGTTGTCAAGGTTGCACAAAGGGGCTGGGGCACCCAAGGAACTGAAAGAGGTCAGTGAGGCTAAAGAACTCTGAGGAAGGAATATAGTTGAGGTGATAGGGGCTAGATTTAACTTAAGATAATGTACAAAAACTCTTAGCAGAGAATCAGGTCTATTGTCGTCTACCTTATAAAGAGGAGGAGGATGACAATGATGATAATGATAAAACAATCTCCTGGGGGGGGACTTTCAAAATAGGACTCATCCTGTATGATACATGCTGTAGGGTTACAATTTATTATCCTATATTCTACATGTTTGTCTAGCTACTTAACATCCTGATCTTCACTTTGTAAAAGTAAGGACAATTCTAATCATCATCATCATCACCATCATCTTCACCATCGTGGAGGCAATGGTTGAACTCAGGGCCATGGTGGATAGTTAGTCCTTATGATAACTTGCTAGGCTTTGTGTCCAAGGTCAGTGAGAAGAGTGTGGGGCAGGGGGAGGAAAAAAAAACCGAAGCAAAAAGAAAACCAGATCTGACTATTAAGGTCTTTCAGTCTGATAAACTGATTAAAAAAACAAACAAACAAACAGGGAGCAAATTTAATTGATTCAACAAATTAAACTAAATTAAAAACTAAACACTAATTTTGAATTCAGTTTGTGATCAATGCTTTTCACAATGACAAAACAAAGTAACATAATATGGCTACCTTTCTGAATGCAAAGACCTTTCCTTGAAATTAGATATCATCTGGGATAAACATAAAGGTAAACTAAAATTGTTGCTTTTAAATATAGTCTCAATTATGTCTGTATGAAATACTGGTAACAAATATTAAGTCTACTTATAGTATCTAGGAAGTTTTGGACCATATCACTCTCTCTTTAGTTTGATCATCATTAGGAAACAGTTAAATTTCATTTTTGCCAAAAATATTAGAAATTTAAATCAGTTATGAAAACATTTTACCTAAAAGCGAGTAAGAGCTCTCTGGGTCTCCAGCAACTATTGCTTCCCTGGTCTCTTGGCCTGTTTAATGGCCCTCACCCTTCTGGCCAGTTTGCTTTCTGGTCTCAGCCTGAGTCAGCTTTATAAAATGCCAGTCTGGGATTCTAGACCTCCAGTCAAGATGGCAGCACAGGTAAACACAGCTCATGTCCTCACACAACCACATCACAATTACAACTACATGATACAACAACCATCCCTCAGAACTGTCAGAAATTGAGTTGAATGGAAGTCTGACAACTATGGTATCAAAGAAACCACATCCATGCAGACTGGTAGGAGGAGTGGAGATGCAGAGCAGGCTGATCCCACATCCACATACGGTGGGTCAAATTTGGAAGGAGTATCTTGGGAGTGAGGAATCCCAGTCACCAACCAGGTCTCCCACCCCAGGGTTCCAGAGCCAGGAAGATAAATCCCCATAACTTCTGGCTGCAAAAAACAGTGGGGATGTTACAGTACAAAAGGGGGGTGGGCAAGGGCAGCCAAAGCAATATACTATTACCCGAAAGGAACCCCCCCAGGTTCATTATGTCTGTCACCAGAGGATAGACACCTCTCAATGCCCAAGATTTGTGAAAAGGAAAGGAATTTATTATCCATTTGAAATAACACAAATTAAAGTTCCCCACAAATGCATACAGTCCTCCCAGCACCTTCCACGGGGCAAAAGGGAGCACTTCCAAAGCCTCGTGGTCCTGCTGACTCTCACCCAAAACTCATGGTCCCAAACAAGACACCAAAGCCATGTGGTCCTAAAAAGATGCGTGGTCCCAAAAAGAGAGATGCCCAATGGCTGCCGTACCTCCGTTTAAATCCCAGCGCTAATCTTCCTCTACAGCCCCATTTCCGGCTCCTCTCACAATTGGCCACAGCTGCCAGCATTCTGGGCAGGTGTGGCCCTGTGGTGTGGAGCCAATTATCTCCAAGCTCTTCTGGACCCTATTACAAATCCCTGTTTGGGGCTCCCCTCTTGGCTACACCCTGTTATAGGGATTGAGTCAGTGGAAAAAACTGCTGGAATCCCAAGCACTTCCCCTTAAAGAATCACACATGGACTTACTCAGACTCACTCCCCGTGAGCACCAGCACTGAGATAGCAGCTTGAAAGGCACCAGTGGCATACAGGGAGGACCTGAAATGTCTGGCATCAAGGCAGGAGCTGAGGGACAGCTTTCTCCCAGACAGAAAAATAGGCAGAGACCACTGTCCCTTTTCTGAGCTCTCCCCACATAGAGCCACAGAGCTGGCAGGGGGAGCCATATCTGAGACGCCGTCAACCTGGCTAAAATTGTTTTCCCTCTCCTGGAGATCCTCTGAGACTCCATCCCACCCAACTTAAAGGCCCACCTAGATTGATAACCATGACTTTTCCATATGAATGGCTGGTCTTGGCTCATGCCTCACAACCTCTTAAATCCTATCAAATAAGCATCAACCAGCCTTTGTAAGCCCCCAGCCCCTATACCTCTTGCTAAAATGGTCCTAGGCCTGCACTAGCTTTAGCCAGCTTAGGTTCACAGCATGACTTTGCCTGGGAATCTCCAAGCCCAGCACAAGTAGCAGTCATCTCAGATTGCTTTACAGCTCAGGTAGGATGGCCTTGGGCAAAACACAGGTGGGGGCTGACCTTAGGCTGCACCACCAGGAAACCCCAGAGACTATGCACCCAGGGGGCAGCTACAGACCACACTGGAGTACAATCACCCTGCCCCTGCACAGCTGATTCTCCATGGAGGGTGGAGGTTGGTGCTCAGTGGTCATAGTCAGTCCTTGCAGCTGACTGGTCTGGGTAAATTCCTCCCATTGACCTGCCAACAGCAAACAAGGCTCAATTGCAAGAGGAGGGTGTACTCAGCTGACACAAAGGCCATAGTTTGAGTGCTCAGTTTGGGTGATAGGGGAGGCTGTGCCACTGGACTAAATTGGGTCATGCTACCAAAATACAGAGTCATAATAGCTGTGCCTAATACATAGAAACAAACACAGTGAGGCTGCCAAGATGAAGAGACAAGGGAATGTGGCCCAAATGAAAGAACAGATCAAAATTCCAGAAGAAGAGCTAAATGAAATGGAGATAAGCAATCCACCAAAAGCAGAGTTCCAAAAACTGTTAAAAGGATGCTCAAGGCACTTAGTGAGGACCTCCACAGCATAAAAAAGATCCAGTCAGAAATGAAGGGTACACTAATTGAAATAAAGAACAATTTACAAGGAAACAACAGTAGAGTGGATGAAGCCAAGAATCAGATCAATGATTTGGAACATAAGGAAGCAAAAAACAACCAACTGGAATGACAAGAAGAAAAAAATAATCCCCCCAAAAGGAGAATAATATGAGCAGCCTCTGGGACAACTTCAAGAGTTCCAACATTTGCATCATAAGGGTGTCTGAAGGAGAAGAGTAAGAATGAGAAATTGGAAATTCATTTGAAAAAAAAATAATGAAAGAAAACTTCCCTAATTTGCTGAAGGAAATAGACATACAAGTCCAGGAAACAAAGGGAGTCCCAAACAAGAAGGATGCAAAGAGGCCCACTGTGAGACAAATCATAATTAAAATGCCAAAGATTAAAGATAAAGAGAGGATCTTAAAAGCAGCAAGAGAAAAGAAATTAGTTAGCTACAGGAAAGTTCCCACAAGACTGTTAGCTGATTTCTCAAAAGAAACTTTGCAAGCTATAAGTGACTGGCAAGAAATATTCAAAGTGATAAAAAGCAGGGACCTACAGCCAAGATTGCTCTACCCAGCAAAGATATCATTTAAAAGTGAAGGGCAGATAAAGAGCTTCCCAGACAAGAAAAAACTAAAGGAGTTCATCATCACCAAACAATTAGTATATGAAATGTTAAAGTGAATTATTTAAGCAAAAAAAGATCAAAACTATGAATAATAAAATGGCAAAAAATACAAATCTAACAACAATTGAATCTAAAACACAAACTAAGCAAAGAAGAAGAACAGAGACAGAATCATGGATATGGAGAGTGTTTTGATGGTTGCCAAATGGGAGGGGGGCTGCGAGGGCATGGGTGAAGAAGTGAGGGGACTAAGAAGTACAAATAGGCAGTTATAGAATAGCCATGGAGATACAAAGTACAGTATAGGAAATGGAGTAGCCAAAGAACATATACCCATGACCCATGGACACGAACAATGGTGTGGGGAGAACCTGAGGGAGTGAGGGGTGCTGGGTGGACAGGAACAAACGGAAAAATTAGGACAACTTTAGTAGCATAATCAATAATATATAATAAAAAATGAAAGCATATGAGTACTCACATGTCAAAATGTTAATAATTATTATCATTGGCCATTTTGAATTCAACATTACACTGTATGGCTTTGAGAATTCCTATTTAAGTACTATCTACACATAATATAATCGTGAGATATGGCAAGTTGGTTGCAATATCAGCATAGCAAATCTTCAATACTAGTTCAAGTTGAACAGAATTGTACAAGATAAAATGTCTAAACTACCTTCCATCTGATCTTATTAACCATGGTCCATAATTACATATCTGTGACCCCAAACCACAGGCTAATAGAATACAACTTTACAGCACACATCACAAAGTTTCTCAGAAAATTGTGCTTTGCTTTAATCATATGCTTTTTCAAGTTGCAACTTATCCAGAGTGGGGGAAATGTTCGATTACACATTCACTACCCAGTCATGCATAATAAGGAAAATGTTAATTATCTAACAGCATGTTCACATTTTCTCCTAGTTGGCAAGTATAGGATTTTGGCTGCTATCACTTATCTAATAGGTACTGGAGTTTTACACATTCGTTATCAGCACAGAATTTGCCTTGTCTAGTTGTACTGCCTACATATTCCACTGTTCCAGGAGTCATTTAAGCATATAATAAATTGAGTTTCAATGAGCTGGAACCTCCCGCTTCAGCCGATTTTTTCAGCAAATTATTTTCCAGCTGTAGCTTCAGCAGGAGTTTTTCCCACTCTGAGAAGATGGCTGTAATGGCCACATATTTTATATGCCAATTCTAAAATCATTGTAATCAGCTAGTTATTATGCATTAAGTCAGTGATGAGCAAATTTAAAAAGGGTTCAAATCACTCTATGGATATGGTAAGTATCTTTAATATACTTCGTGTTTTGGCACTAAAGCTGGATATGACAAAAACAAGGCCAATATATCTGGGGCTTTGCCATGGAGCAGGGAAAATGCTGTTTTGCCATTTATAGTATACTTTTCTGCATATTTATGTTCCAACAAACATCACTGGGGTATGAAGCAAGTATTGATATTTGAGGATCAGCAAACCCCAAACTTTGACTCTAATGTAATCACTTGCATCTGTTCTCATTTAAATCCATGCTCTCTCTTGAAGCAGATAGATATGAAGGGTATTCAAATGAACCAAACTGAGAAGGGCATTTGGTTGAGGATCACTATATACTTGGCACTGGTTTAATGGAAGACATAGATAGCTACAGATACAATATAACTATCTCTCTATACATATAATACACAAATATGCATACACATAGACACACACACATATTAAATATGCTAGGATATATATCTAACACCAGCTGTAAGGGATGTGTGCAGTAAGGGATACCAAGCACTTTACAATCTATTGTCAATTGTCAGCTTTAGTTCTGACCATACCTTATCTTTCTTTCTTTGATATTATATCTTCTTTAATTTGAGAAATGCTTCCCACCTCTACATGGACCTATCAGAAAAGCAATGTGCCTGCAGTGATGCAAACTACGAACAAACGCAGAAAAGAAGGGCAGGAGATAATGTGCAATGGGAGGTACAGGAAAACGAGGTCACACAGGACCTTGGTGTCCATAACCAGGCTTTTTATTTTTATACTGAGGGAAATAACAAGCCTCCACAGTGCTTTAAATATGATCAACTGGGCTGTCATGTTGAAACCAAGGCAGAAAGACCACTTCAAAAGCTATTCCAATAAACAAGGGGAAAGAAAATGGCAATTTAAATGAGCGTGGTAACAAAGGAAATAATAAGACGTGATTGGATTCCTGATCTACGTGAAAGGTAGGGTCAACTAGATTTCCTGATTAGATCAAGAACAGAAGGAAGAGACGTCGGGGACAATTTCCACTTTGCCTTGGGCGACTGGTAGAAAGCATTCCTATCTACTGCAGCAGGGAAGATTTCTGGAGGGGCTTGTTTGGGCAAGGAGACCAGGAACCCAGTTCTGTTGCTGTGATGTTGGAGGTGCCGGTATACACCCAGGAACAGACAGTGTGTATGCGAGGTTGGTGTTCAGGAGAGATATCAGGGTTGCAAATAAAGTTTGCCTGTCATCAGCATAGAAAAAGTCCTTGAAGTTGTGACCCTAGATAGGAATATGGAAGAAAGAAAGACACTAAAAAAAGATAAAGAGAAGCAAGGACATAAAATAAATCAACAGAAAGATTGAGTGATAAAGTTAAATAATAATCCAGAAAGCATATCAAAAAGACACAATAATGGAAGACAGGAAATAAAGAATCAGAAAACTCAATCACATGACAATATTATCTCACATCTGAATAAGGAGCTCCAAAGAACCAAGAAAAAAATAAAATAACTTGAAAAATAATG
This sequence comes from Tonatia bakeri, assembly GCA_004024845.1. Lineage (NCBI taxonomy): Eukaryota > Metazoa > Chordata > Mammalia > Chiroptera > Phyllostomidae > Tonatia > Tonatia bakeri. The sequence goes on from PVIA01000169.1 coordinate 455,997, forward strand.
AATACAATATTTTGAGAAAGTTTCCAGGCCTAAAAGATATGCGTTTCTGGATTGACTGTCCCACATATTGAATAGAACAACTAGCAAGATAGGTGAAATTCCCAAAACACAGTGACGAAGAGAATATTCTAAACTCTTCCAACAAGAAAGGTATAGGTCATCTGCAAACATTAATAATCAGAAGGGCTTGAGATTTCTCAATGGCACTATCAGAGGCTTGAAGACAGTGGAGTAATGCCTTCAAAATTCTGACAGAAAATAATTTCCCAGTTAAAATTACAAGTACAGGCAAATTATATGTCAAGGGAGAAGTTGGATAGAACCATTTAAAGTCCCATAAGAACTTTAACAAAACAATACCTCCCACATGGTTTTTTTTTTAAAGAAAGTTAGTAGGAAATGTACTTCACCAAAATAAAGGTGTAAACCAAAATAGAAGAATAGATAGCACTCAGGGCATCTGCGCCATGAGAGCGCCTAGCAGGCTCACCACGATGGGGACGGAAGAGAAATATCGTGCCGTTGCATCTTTGTGCTGCCCTCCCTTCCCCTGTACTGTTACCTGCTGTCGTGTCATAGCTCCTAGTTCGGGCCTCTCCTTTCTTCTTTGTGCTTTCTTGGCACACACTGCTCCTGTGACTAGAGAATGGGTATCTTTCCCCTATGTATCTTTTAGTATTTAGAACAGAAAAACACCTACTCTTTTACTTTCAATGATGTCTTACTCTAAGGAAAATGACTTTGCTCTGAGTTGCCCAGCCTCTAAGGAGGTATTAAATACACTGTATTTTGTCTCCCTGTAAGCCGGACTCTTGCCTACTGAACTACGTATCCCTTGATGCAAGGGGCCACATTCTATGGCCATTGTATCTCTAGCATCCAGCCTGATACTCAAGAAATATTGAATGAGTAAATGAAGGAACAGATTTAATTCATTATTTAGAGATATGCATCTCATTAAGTAGCTCATTAAGTTCCTAAATGCAAACAGGACTAACAATAATGGGATGGTATACACCTCTACAGCAACCACTTATTAAGTGCGTCTTACATTCAGTAAGTTGCTCATTCACAATCTCATCCCTCCTAAGTCCTAGCCTGGGGTTTTGAACTCATGTCTGTTGAACTCTGAAGTCTGTGCTCTGTGTTACTACGCAGTTCTCCTTTTTGAGGAAAAAGGAGAAGTTTTAATTAAGACAGCCTCTTTCAGAGAAACAGAAGTTTTGTAGCAAAAAAAAAAAAATGCCAATTGAATGAAAAGTCCATGAATGCCAATTGCATGAGAATAGACAAGCCAGTATATTCTTTCTAAAAAGTTGGGAAAAAATAATGCTTTTCTTCCCTGGATGAGAGTTTATCTGCCAAAACTAATCCTGGAGTGAGTTTTATAGCCATGTTATAAACCTCTGTAAAGTAAAGAATGTAATAGAAATGCTGACAAAGCCCTCCTTATGACAGGTTTAAAAGGCATAGCTATAAAACAGAAGTAATTTCTGGAATTTAGAAATTATGCATGACTGTAAAGACAAACATATTTGCCATAAAATGAAGCCCACACCTGCATGGGGATATACTGGCTCCCACCTAATTCAGGGTCAGCAATAACTTTAAAACAAATTCTATTAAACTCTTATCAAGCTGTTCGAGTCAAAATTAAAGGGAGGAAAAAACCCAGCAAAATTCTCTGCAGAACATTAAATCATGCAAAATTTCAAATAAACAAATTCAGCTAAAGGAAACTAGGAACAAATCCTCCCTTTAAAATGCTTCTCCTAAAACAGCTGAAGAACTCAACATTTAAAAGCAAAAATAGCAAGCACTTGTGAGTGTTTCACAAGCAAAACACTATGAATGTGGTGAGGCAGAAAATGATGGCGAAACAAATAATTTATCAATAGTACTGATAGCTGCTTATCATCTGAGGTCTTTCTGATGAATCTTTAAAAATGCCAGTTCTACAGGAGTAGGGACTGGGGCAGAATGGCAAAGATTTCGAAGGACACAGAGTTAGTCTCTTGACACTCCCGTGGTGGGTTTTTGTCCCCATCTGACCTCACCCATCCTATGTCTCTTGATTTCGCTACATGCACAAAGTACATTTGAAAGGTCTTAGGTTGTGCAATCAGAGAAAACCGTATTCAACTCTTGTTTTTGTATATCATTGGGTAAGATTGGACAAGTTATTCATTTATCTCCAGTGCTCACTTATTTTATTTATAAAGCAGGATCAATATTACTTACCTACCCAGGAAAATCTCATATTGTGGGTCATTGGCCTTCTTACCTATTTTAGTCACCCAAATATCTAAATAATTAGATGAAGCTAACGTCTTAAATTAAAAGCAGATGGATGCCCCTAGATGACAATGCAGTTTGATAAATTTAGGTACAAAGGCCATGTTTGAAATCTATGTTCCTTTAATGTTTTGCAGTATTTTTTAAAAGCATTGGTGGGTTTTTTGCACGTGGGCACACCAAGTCTCCCAAACTGCACAGGTTTCATAAGAGATGGGACTAAAATTAAAAAACAACAACAACAAAGCTAAGATTCTTATTATTATCTCTTCAATATCCCTGAGACAATAGGACAAAGCAGATACAAGCTCCTATTGTAAATTATTGTATGTACAAAGTCTGTGTTGCTTTTTGTTTTACTCCTGTGGTTTGACAGAATGCTTGACATCTGGCAGGTGTCCATCAGTGTTTGTTAAACAACGAAAGAATGAGTGCAAAGAGACAGACCACATCAATGGGCCTTCTGCTAACTGGGGAAGGGGGAAGAGTAATATGGGAAATGCTGAAATTAAAATGGGGAGAGTTTGGGTGTTTTTTTCCTGTTTAATCTCTCACATGTGATGGTGAAATGAGAGCATGTTTGGATGCTGACGGGAATAATAGAGTAGAGAGAAACTGATTGATAATAGACAGGGGGAGAAACAGAACATTAATATAACTGACAGGTCACAGTCTCTGTGAGAGGAAGAGCAGACAGGCTCCAGAGGGGCGGTGGATGGACTGGCCTGTTTCGGTTTTGAGGATACTTAGATAAAATAACTCACATAAAACAGAATTGAGAAAATTATGGAAAAGGTTAGATATAATAATCCATGTAAAGATAATCCATATAAAGCACTTAGTTACTTCTCAATAAATGCTGATTATTATTATAAGTAGAGAGTCCCTAAAACATAAGAAGAACAAAATAAATCTTAGTTTCTACTCTAGCTAGATGAGTAATAACATTGCAGAGATCATGTTATGTTCTACTTGAAATCTGAAGAATTCTTGGAGCACATTTGGCCGAGAAGAATATGTTTTTTTCTCACTCTCCCTCCCCCTGCACCTCCTTCTACTTTCCCTCCTCCTCTTCTACCACCAGAATTACGTGAGAGCAGAAAATCCATATGTAAACCCACTCAAATGCCCTCCCTGAAGGCAGAGATTGTGCCATTTATATCTGAAATGAAGAGCTTGGCACACATAATAGCTATTGAGCAAATTTTTGCTGCTAACAAAATTATTGATATTATGTCAGCATTCATTGTTCGAGAATCTCATAAACCTCGAATGCTAAAAACCGTCACAGAACCAGCAGTGAACTTGGTGACCTTGTAGCTTCTAGGACAACTCTCTTCCACGTTGTAACCCTCAGTGCAAGGGCAACAGGACCCTAACTCTGGCACAGTGGCATTCAGCACATGTGCAGAGGGCAAGTGGTTTATCACGAGAAAAGGAGGGTAGAAACAAAGGGTGGTTGAGTAAAGTTTTTACACGCATTGCTAATCTCTAAGGGACAGAATGCCTAGAAGAAATTCTCTGTCAAGAAATGTTCATTTCGATAAATCTGTCACCAAAAGAAAGGCAAAACAATGCCAAAAAATTTACTTCCAGGATTCATAACCAGAAAGCTGCTCATTCAATTTTCTGCAGTGGCACACACTCAAAAGATGCATAAAACATTTAACACTGTTGTTCCCCAGTTTTATTAATGCTTGCTAACTCATTTATTCTCCTGATGACAATCTTGCCGGAAGCCTCTCACTTTCTGTAGGGTACTCAAGTGACTTCAGTTGCAACCGAATCTGTGGTAATTAGTCAACTAAATCTGTGAGAAATTATTGGGATACGACTTCGTTATTACAGAAAATTATTCAGAATTCTAAGTATTTACCTCAGAATATTTCTATTCACCATATGTCCAAGCCAGCACAACTTGAAGGCCTAAAAGTGAATCCACGTAAATCAAAAATGCTTTCTTTGGCTTCGTTGGGTAGAGTGATTCACAATATGTGTGTCTCTAGTAAGTAAAGCACAAAACCAGAAGTAAGGATGGGAATATGACTTTCTTCCTCTAGGAGGTATTCTAAAAGGCTTTCCTGAGTAAAGCTTGGATGGTAGAGAAACCCAATTCTCATGAAGTTTGGATGGAAATTTGAAAATATTCAAGATATAAACTGAAAAGTCCAAACAATGTGAAATCACAGTGAGACAGATTCAAGCCTGAGCTGGTCCCTAGGAGAGCCAGGAATCTGGGCAGAGACAATTCCTTCTCTTTGCATGTCCAGTCTTTTAGAAGCTGCTGGCAGGGTGTTTCACATGGCCATTATGATTTGACATGTTGTATGGCATCTTATATCAGAAACTGAAAGAAAAGAGCATCCACCTTTTTGATTTAACAGACTATCAAACTCAGAGAAATGACTGATCCAAGTTAGCACAGCTAACTTGAGCATCAATTTTGAAAGAATGCAAGACAGGGAGAGGATGTATGAAGAGCAGAATCTTGTGATCATGCACCTGAGATTTGGAATTGCAGCTCTGTCCCTTACAGACCTCCGTGAGAAGTGCCCTGTGTGATGATGCGGCACAACGCTAGCGCACAGCCAGACATGTGAGGTTAGCTTCCGGTTTCTTATCTGCAGACAACTAGTGACTACACTGCCCCTTTCCAGCCTGTTTCGGCCTTTGTATTCCAAAAAAAAAAGTGGTATTCAATAATTAGGATGGATTTGTGAGTAGGATGGATTTGAGATACACAAACAGGTGCTTGAGAAGAAGAGCCACCTATCTATTGTTGCTGCTCCAATGGGATGGCTTTATAGACATGATGGGAACTAGGTGGCCTACACTGGTGGGGAATTGGAAGGAGCCGTGAGGATAACAGATAAACAAATCAGTGCAAGGACTGAGCACCATAGGTTACTCTAACACATGATGTTTACTCACCAGGAGCTAGTATATGCAGATTTGATCCAAGACCAATGTCAGTGTCCAAAGGGATGTAATCTGGTAGAGGGGATAGCAAGAATTTCCATAAGGTGATAATATTCAAAGTCAAAGGTATCTACACCTCAGTCCCAGTAGGCCAACCCTATTCGGACAAGTAGAGCCACAGCGAGTAGCAGAACAGAAGTAACAAGGAGGGGACTGGCAGAGTATAAGCCAGTGATAGGTCCCACCCAGGAGGTTATGACTTTGACAGGGACTTAAGTGTCCCTGGGAGACAGGAGAGCAAAGTAGAAGATGGGTCTTACAAACTGTAACACAAGTATCACGATTGAGGAAATAAGACTTCCAGACTTACAAAAGTCTAGTGCATTTCCACTCTGACCCACTTTAGGGACTGGGCAACTCCCTGCATTGATTGGGAGGAACTCAGGAACCAAGTGTGGCTGATCCTTTAGGAACAGGGTCACGTGGAGTCTAGTTGAATGGGGGTTGACTCCAGTGTCCCACAAATCCCAAGCAAGACTCTAATGAATGGGGTGTGCCTGGACAAATGAGGATCACTCAATAGACAAGAAAAACACAACCGAGTTTCATCTGAAAATGAGTCCAATTTTGTCTTGCCCCGCTTTTAAAATGAACACATCTTTGCTCTTGAAATCCCTATTAAGTAAGTTGTAGATAAAAAAAAAATAAAGAATTATGTGGGGTTTGTCATACTTTTCTGTTATTTTGTGTATCTTTTTTCTAAAATGAATGTTTATAACCCAATGTTTTGTTAGTGTGTGTGTGTGTGTGTGGTGGAGGGGGGGGGCACAAGATTCCAGAAGTTAAATGTCAAAATAATAAAGCTATAATAAAGAAGTGAGATGCTACTCACTCTTAAGTACATTCTGCACAAGAGGCCAGTCACAAATTGACCAAAAGAAAGTAGAGGATCACAAGGAGAAAACAGGCTCAGCTTCAACACGGAAATAATTCAAATGATGGCCGTGGGTACAAATCACGTTTTCCCACACAGAAACAAGATTGATCTTAATAATATCCTCTCACATTTTAAAGTGCAGCATTACTCAGAATTCCCACCAAGAGCAAGTCAGTCATATGTTATAGGATGGAAGTGAAAACTTATAGGTCCTCAATCAGTAGACACTAATATACAATCAAACTCCAGATGGAAAGTTTACTATATCTATTTTACATAAATATTTCTATATTTACCAAAAGGTCAGCTTGAGAGTCATAGGAGGTAAACCCTATCAGAGGCAGTAATGTGAAGAAAGCATCTCCAAATAAGAATTACCAGGGCTCACCGCAGCTCTATTTGTCACGAAATTGTGTGTTCCTATAACCTTGCTTTGCCTCAGTTTCCCCATCTGTAAAATGGGGACTGTAACTTCAGATCATCTCTTCTGGGGTTCAGGAAAGAACTAAAATAGAATGATTTATACAAGTACAGCCCACATAATTATTTATGGTTTTCAATCAATAACTTCTAGTTATTAGTATTAAGGCAGGTTTCAATGGGATGTTCAGAAATCTACCCCCACCAAAAAAACAAACAAACAAAAAAAAAAACTCATGTTCACACAGCAGTACATTAGAAAACCAGCATTAATATGCCCATCCACATTCACCAGCTTGTCAAGGACTTGCTTACTAAATAAGATAATCCATTTATCAGACCTCTGTAATTAATAAGAACACAGCTCCTCTCCCTGCGCTCTCTTATCAGATACATGACATTAGTAGCAAAGTGACATGACAGTGATATCAAAATTACAACATTAACAGGCACTGAATAAATAAAACCTGAAGCAAAATCTTTGCCGGTGCCAAGAATAGAATAGCTGAGATGCAGAAGGATATTTCAGAATTGAGTGGAGAATAGTAAATCACACAATACTGGCAGAATGCTAGAGATGATACTTTTTCAAAATAAAACTATGAAAAATTGGTGGGGACATACAGCCCAGCTATTTCATTGTGAATGACACAGTGAGCCTAATAAAGGAGCTGATTTATTGAAGACCTTATCACATCTTCAAGGGAGGTGTTTGCACTGATTTCCTGCACCCAGGGTAGAATTTGTGCTATTTGTGCCAAAGAAGGTTGCATTTTTATTCAAGCAAAAATCAATCTCTTCTCCATAAGGGCAGTGAGAATCTCAGCCTTCATGCCTTGAATATTCCGTTTTCAACATAAACATGACCGCCTCGTGATCATGTTGAAAAACGAATTACCTTTCGTGACCAGTGCCTACTCTCAGTTTTATTTAGAAATACGATTTCCTTCTGTTGAACATCATTCTTTGCACTGTTCATGCTCTCCCTAAACTGACCAAGGCCACCGGTGTCCTTGCATCTTTCCACAGACAGAACTAAGGTGGAGTCCACAAGAAAGAGGGTGAGACAGGGGGCGTGGGGAGTAGCACCGTCTCTTTAACTCTGTGTCTTTGACTGCTGGGACCTCCAAATAGATCAGTCGGGACATCCGTTGTTGTTGTCTCGGAGAAACATAGCTTTACTACCTTTAAGTTATATTCCCCTTTCTGACTGATGGAACACTTTGAGTTAACAAAACGAGCATGTTATGAGTTATTCCCTGTTTTCCTTTCCAGGAGCCGCCACACAAACATCCCTCTTTGGGCTCATTTTCCTTGTCTTTGCCTGCTGTAACCCCTGCCCCTGCCAGGTCACCTGCATGAGCTCACACAAATATATGTCCTATTGGTCAACAGTGAGGCCTTGAGTCCCCTTCTTGACCTCCCATTAAACAAATAATGGTCCTTTGAAAACAAAAGACGTTTGTCTCCATTTTGGTAGCTACCTGATTTCTTTGAAAAACCTATAGAAAGTAACTACAAATGTCAAGAGCTTTTGCTTTGAGATATCACGTATTTATTGGATATACCTCCTAAATATTCTGCTACAATTTCCATAAAACAGTGGTACATGGGCAACAATTAAGTAATTTATAACTGGTTTTGCCACATTTGCTAATTGTTACAATGTAATAAATTCATGTTTAAATCATATGGTATTTAACCTTCAAAAATTCACATAACACTGAAAGTCTTGAACTATTCCCAATTATTTTTTAAAACAGTAATTTTTAATCTTTCAATATAAATTCAAAAAAGAGTATGATAAAAGAAATAATATCTTAACAATACAGTTTGGGAGCTACTAATTTGAACTGGGTCACTGACCTGATAGATATTCACAAGTTTTATTTTTTATATTTTAATTTTTGACTTTGGACCATTGCCATGTCCCATGTTTCTGATTTTCTGTCTTTCTGCGCCCCGCTCCTTAGAAACAGTGTCCCAGTGACGTCACATAGAGAGATGCATTCATTTTAAAGCTGAAGTCTGTTCTCTAAGTGTCGCTACTGGTCATAACACTGACTCACTCATTTCTAAAATATTTGACAGCATTCAGCACATCTCTTCCTGAATATTATTTGTTTCCTTATTTTGCCCAGAGTTTTCTGGAATTTAAGAGTAGTTTCCTTATCACGTGGGTTTGCAATTCTTGTTTGTTTTTCTATTGTTCTCTCTGGCCCTTTCCAGATTTCCTTCTCAATTACAAATGAAGAGTGTAAAGAGTCAACCAACAGTTCACTCCAAAACTGCATGACCTACTGCTGTTGAAGCAACTTAATCTCCATAAATGCAACCTTTAACCAGAATTTTAGAAATTCTATTATAATAATCCAAAGCAATTCCAAGGAAACCTTAACCTGGCAGACTTTTATCTAAGATCCTGTTGAGGACAATGTTTCTTTCACAAGTGTAGCAATTTAAAATGACTCTTGGACTGTCTTCCCCTGCCCTGGACAGACAAATGAGCTTTAAAATCATCTAGTGCTGTAACTATGCAAGACCTCTAAGTATTCCCTTCTAACCAAAACATCCTCTGTTCCTTGCCCTCGTGAGATTTTTATCCTCTTGACACTTACAGAAATCCTTAGGATAAGATCATGCTACCTTGATATAAAATGGTAAATTGATATAACATTATCAAGCTGCTGTATCTACTTGTACAGATGGTTTTGCATATAAATTTTATAAAGTGTTTACAGTGCTTAAATTCCAGATTAGCCAAGTCTCATTTGCTTTCTTCTAAACTCTCAATCATGAATGACTAGCATCAAAGTAGTTTTATGTGTGCAGATATAGGTTCTATATACACAGAACCTAAAAATAATAATTTTTAAAACAACTGTATAATAAACTCCTATGTCTATAATTACTGCTAAAAATAGACATGCCACACTTTTCACATATTACATATCCATAAACAGCTTCATACATGAAAAGCCAGATGCATTAGTTTTATATTTTTAACAATATACTAGGGAAAGCAGGGGAAGGATCATCAAGGAACATGTATAAAGGACCCATGGACAAAGCCAAAGGAGGGAAGGATTGAGGGTGGGAGGTGAAGGGTGGGTGGGGTGGGGGAGAGCGGTGGCAGGAAAATGGAGACAACTATACTTGAACAACAGTAAAAAATGCAAAATATAAAAATTAAAAAATAAAAACATATATGCTACAGTTCAGTTCATTGCATTTGCCTAAGAAAGCATCAGACTAAATAAAACAAATTTATCTTTGAATACCAATATTTGCCATTATTTTTATTATTCTTTTCTAAATGTGTCTTTGTTCTGTGTTGTTCCAAGTTTAGTTTGTCTTTGCTAAAACACTAAAATTAAATAAATAATGCCATACACCTAATTGAGACTGTATTTTCTTGTTTAATATAGGGAATAACAAACGTTTTGGAAACAATGGAAACTAGAAAACTTGTGAAAGCCACGAGCATTCTTCCTGGGATACAGCGCATGACACACACGAACATAAGCACACAGCATTATTTTTGAAATATCAGGTTAAGCATATCTGGCCTGGAAGATTAACATAACAATATTCAATTTTCCACTATCAAGAATCTGTTTCCATTTTTTCCTATTTCATAGTGAAATAAACAGCTGACCATAATGTACATCACTAAAAACATGAAAGCATAAGGGAAGAACTAGAAAGTCAGAGGCAGAGCTGTGGTTGTGCTATTTAGAACGCACTGGCTGGAGGGGCAAATGACCTGAAGTACAGCAAGATTTGTCATCATCTATCTTCTCTTACACAATAACTAAAGGTGCAGAACGACTTTTTTAATTTCGATAATCTTCTCAATTCACATTCCTGCTTCCCTTCACAGGCAAATGAAGACGAGGATCCGAAACCTGCACAAGAAGGCTTCTTGTTAATCCATGTCCTCAGGTGAAGAGTAACTGTGCATCCAGTTGACTCAGGCCTGACACGCCAGCCATCACCCTACGGAGAAAAACAAAGTCTGCCACTGGTTTGAGGACATGTTCTCTCTCTCTCTCTCTCTATCAAATAACTGTTTTACATATTTTTCTGTCCATCCCTTCAAAAATTGATTATTTCTGGTAGGAATCGAGTACTCAAACTTGTCCTGCATCTGAGGTTTTTGTTGTTGTTGGTGGTGGTGGTGAAAAATGCATAAATCGGCAAAGAGAGAATTCTGAAACAGGAGTTGAGCATGTTGCATTTCACTGGCGTATTTGACCTCAGTTCCTTTTAGGAGAGAAGAAATTGGTGCTATCATTTGCATTTAACGTCTACAGTTTCACGTTGCTCCACGTGGTGACCTGTGGGAAGGGACTGGGTTGTACACTCATAGGTGTGTACCACCCAGGAACCATGCTGCCTGGGTTCCGGTTCAAGTTTCCCCTCCTCCTCTCTGTGAGAGCTTGGGCTAGGTATTTTGCCTCTCTGTTCCTCTGTTTTTCTATGTGTTAAATGGAGAAAGCAGCTGATATTATAAGATACCTATCTCGCAAGGGTTGTCCTATGGATTAAATGAGTTCATTACTTCAGTTCCTCAGCTACGGTGTTAAGAACTTTGCCTGGAACACAAAGAATGCCATGTGAGCATCAGCTGTTCTTGGGAATTACTCACTTTCAGCTTTTTTAAATGAAATCTTCTCGGGTTAGAGGTATTTCTTCTCCTTTATAATTGTTGCTGAAGTTCAACTGTTAATGTTGACACAAATTTAAAAAGATTGATGTTCAGAGCCAGACATCTTCGTGCTGATGGAACACAGCTCTACAACTATGAACTCATTTACTTAAAAATCTTACAAACATAAAATGCCAGAATACATGTTTTCATCTTTCTCCATGTTGTTTGTCATTATTGTCAACAATAACTGACAATAAACTTTCTTTTTAACTAATAAATGTGTGTATGAAAACATTTCACTGGATTATATAATTAATGGTTTTATATTTCTTTTTGAACTGTCAACATTTGTGAAGCCTTTATAATTTCTTCCAACTTGAGATTCAATTTCTGATATTTCCCCCCATGCTTGGTTGGTTTCTTATTCTCAAATAACTGATAAGTTTGACATGCCCTACTTAAAATTATGCAGGGATTTCCATATTTTCTAATGCATGATATAATGCCAAAATATAAAAATGCCATGTCAGTTGCTCTCCACAAAATGTGTTCTCTCTGTAGGAAAGAATATTTCCTTCAATATTTTTAATATAGTTACTCCGGAAATCCTACCAGTATATTAATGTTGTAGAGATAGCTTATAGATTCTCACAAGAAGAACAAAAAGTGTCTTAAAGATAAATGAGTTGTTGGCTCCTATATACAACACAAAATTAATTTAACCCCAACTGGTATGAAAGAATTAAAGATGTTACCAGCCTCATCACATTGGGCCAAGTGTTGTGTATAAATATGTATAAACTATATGTATAGTTTATATATATATATCATAGGTATATAAACTATATATATATAGTTTTTATATCTATATCTAGATATACACACAATGATCTAAATATAAATGGCAGGACAATAATATGTGATATTTTCTATATAACAAATGATGTATCTCAGAGCATCCTTTTTTAAGAACTTCTCTTATTCTAACTTTTCAAAATCTACTCCACGGAAAAGGAAATACACACACATATATTTAATATACATTACATATTTCACTGTCTATGAACATGATGCCAGAAAAACTTGCACAGATATACTTAAAAGAAAGTTCATCACAGATTGGTTTTTAATAGTAAAATACTAGAAATAGCCTAACTGTTCAACAACAGGAAACTCACAACAGATTATAATAAATCTACAAAGTGAAAAAATAGGCAACCATTCAAAGCATGCTGAATTCAAATATTTTGTACTTTTCCAAACTTAATTAGACTGCAAAACAGCATATATATTAATGTTTCTGTATACATATATGTTTTTAGCATAGTTTTAGATGTGGAGAGAGACACTATTATAAATTTGTAAATACAAAATATTCTGGGCCAATTGCTTTATATACATAATACTAGGAAGTAGAAACCTGAAGATCAGGGAAGTTATTTCATTAGCTCAAGTTTTCACAGCTAAGTTAGGATTCAACTCATGTGCATTTGTTCTCTTGAGTACCATGCTAAACTCCTTATTTGTGGAATAAGAAAATGTTATAATAAAGGATAATTATTATTTTTAATAGGACAACTTAATTAAACATCTACTATAAAGGAAAGAAAAAACTAATATAACAATATTTTTTCTTCATGAATACTAACGTAAATAAAGAGATAACTAGAGAAATAGTTGTGCTTACTGTCTTACATCCTTATTGACTTTATGCAGAACTCCCACTTTTGTATAGCATTTACTGCAGGTTTTGTCAATATTGTAAATTAATTTTTTATTGTTGTTCAAGTACAGTTGTCTCCATTTTCCCGCCACCATTTTCCCTGGCCCCACCCTCAATCCTTCCCCCTTTGGCTTTGTCCATGGGTCCTTTATACACATTCCTCGATGACCCTTTGGATGCTGATGTTAAAGGTTTTAATTTTGACATTAAATCCAAACAGAATCTTTGGCCTGCATTTCATAAATGTAGACTTGATGTACAACTCATTGTACAAATACAGTCAATCTTAAAGAGCAGTATTATAGTACATAGTGGGTCATATGTGACTACAGACTTGGAAATATGCAAGTATGATGTTGATCAAAATTTTCAGTAGGACCCCCCCACAAAAAAAACCCAGCCAAAATGAATGAATAAGTAATTTAGCAAGTTTAAGCTCATGGTTGATTTCCCCATTTTGTGTTTATTATTACTGTTTATTATTGCCTTCTATCCTCACTGCTGCTTAACAACAAATAACAAGAAATTTGCCTTGCAAATATGTATGCCTTTCATAAATTTTGCAGAGTTTAACATGCAAAAAATCTGATATACTGAAATCTATGATAGAAAAAAAAGTTTCGCTTTACCAAATTATACTTGACACAGTAATATTAAAATTAAAAATTCACTTATTTTTTTTCCTTCTTTGAAAATTATACTCCTCTGGTGACTCATACCTGGAAAGATCTTAAGTGGTTCATAAAAGTTTCACCTACCATAGCAAAGCTTTATTTTACAGAATATTTTCTAAGTGTCTCATTATTTCTATGTGAATAAGGTGTAACATCTCCAGTGTATTATTCATACACTTCACTTTTTTCTTTTTAGCAAATGTGTTAAATACTTTAGAAATGGGGATTACAAACCCAAATTCTTAGAGGGTCAAAGCAGCTATCTTAAACAAGGGAAGAATAATAACTACAGGGAAGAGGTAGGGGAAGAAATGAAGGGGAAGGTCCTGGTACCTATTTAAAGGAAGCAACCACACAAACAGAAACATCTTAAAAGAGAAGGAGAGAGTTTTACAAAAATGAGTCAGCAATAGAATAGCCCAGGAGAAGTCCAGGGAGGGCAATGAACCAGCATCTCTTCACGAGTTTTCAACCTGGCCTTCAGAACTTGTAGGTAAGTCTGACCTGTGCAGTCCCTCTCAGGAAGCCCAAGGCCATGGTGTCACTCTGGCTAGATGCTGACAAGGGAATGATCAAATGTCCACAGCCACCCCCATCCAGTGTGCTCATATTACCTGGAAAGAAGCAATTATGCATCTCTGGTTTCTTTGGACGTGCTCGTCTGTCTCTACCACCTGCCCTGGCTCTTGAGAAATGCCATGTACAGACAGAACCTGGCAGGGAGACAGTGCCTTTATTTTCAAATTGAAAGTTTACAGAATACAAAGTGAGCCTGCACAATGGACTCACATTCTGTGGAGAATTGTCTGCAGATGAGAAGGAAAACCAGAGTCCTGCCAGAAACGTGAAGGAGGCTGGAAGACATATCAATGGGACCTCACAGTCCAGTCCCTGCAAACCCAGCTGGGAGATTTTCCTGGGCTTATGTTTTTGGGTCTCAAAGGTGATGAAACACCAACTAAAGATCCTGTTAATATTTTTTTAAATGATAATAAAAATAATAATAAAGGAAGCAGCTATAATCCAGTTGTGGCCAATATTTGCCACATAGGAATGTACTGCTGACTTAGTTGGGCTCCATCTGCAGAATCAGGAAAGGATAGATGGTCTCCTTTCATAAGAAATCAGCCAACTTTTAAATGTTGACACAGAATCAATTTTTATACATTGTATAGCACAAACCACCTATATCTGTAGGACTGATCTGCAAACTGAGCTGCTTTATGTTAAAAAAAAAATGATTCATTAGCATTTTGCAAAGAAACTCCAGCAGGGTTTAATTGTATTCTACCTTAGTATTTGTTTTTTTTTCAAACTTAAATCCATAGATGGGTCAAAATCCAGTACATAGTATTAATTAGTATAACAGGCAGCATTTGCAAGAAGAGAAATATCAACTGCTTGAGTACTAGTGTAGAAAAATATAATTGTAGCACTTCATATGAACAAAGCCACTTACAATACGTTGACCAGGAGGAGTCTGGCTAGAAAATACCTGGAACAGGAGCACACTGACCTCAGGGGTAATAGAGAACCTTAAAGTAATGGGCAGTTCTTGAGTGTTTTGAGTTGGGAATGCACATTTTTGCACACTTGTTGGGTTAAAAGGGTAGGGGAAGAATTAGCAAATATTTACATACCAGTCATTATTCAATGTGGACAAAGTCTGCTCTTACGTATTATTTTACCATGAGATTAAGGTTCTGAAAATTTTTCTTTGTGAAGGACATTTTGCTTAAATATTGAAAGTTTTAAAAAAATATTCTTTGTAGGGGAGTATGAATGTTTCTTATAAGAAACTACATTTGCTAAAACATGTCTTACCAAAAAAAAAAAATGTTTGTATTCCCCTGAATGTTGTAAATAGTGTTTACCATAGCTGGTTGATACCCACAAATGGTTTGGATAATTAATTCACTATGATGTCTCTGATCTAGTTTTAATTAACTCAACCTGTATAAAGATACTATCATTTTTTTTAATTAGGAGCATATCTAATGGCATATTTTGTCTTTTAAATAAATATTAGCAAAATATAATAAGTTTAACAAAATAGCTTTAAAGCATAGTGCTTAATCCTCATTTGTCACTATACCTAAAATGTTGATATACATTAAACATGTGATGAAATGATGTAAACATTTCAAAGAGAAATACGTTAAAGTAAATAGAACCTTCACTTTTCAAACAAAGGTATGGTGTCAAAATGATGGGGTCAAAATGATGGGTAGCAACACTAAATTATCTGCTGGTAAACGATTCCTGAAATATTATATTTAATTCTGATAAGTACATTTTAAAACAACATTAAATAATAAAAGTGCATATGTAGTAATTTCCTTCCTTGCTTTCCTTCCAGTTTTGCCTTTTTGGTACTGTTTGATTTTCAAAAAACGCTTGATCTCACTACACTATAGTTTCTTCAGCTATAAAAATGGGAATAAATGTACAGCACTTCTCTGGTCTACAATGCTAGGCACTACTCTCTTCCCATTATATCAGTGTATGTAACTTACAATGTCTAAAATATAGTAGCCATTAATATTATTATTGCTATTAATTTATTTCCTGATTATTATTATATTGCTTTTGTGATCTTTAGGTAGATTATTTGAACTTCAATAATTGTTAGATTATTCACAAACAAGACCGGGTTCTTAGAAAATATGTTTGTTAAGTTTCCTCATTGAGTACATCAAAAAATGAATGGTGTAATTAACTGACTCTATTATTTAAAGTATTCATTAAAGAATTGTTTAATTTCTAAGTAAATATTAATCCCAGCCGGCCAGAGAGCTCTTCAATATCATTACATTACCCAGATAGGCTGATCCAGAAATTATGCTTTCATTCATATGATGAAGATGGTGATGTACTCTGGGTAACTCTGTAAGATTGTGGGCCCCAAATATTTTCCTCTATTAAATTTAAGTTCAATGGTAATATTCATCAATAAAGTCATCAAAAATAATAGATTTTAGCCCTGGCTAGTATGGTCCAGTGGATTGAGTGAGAGCCTGTGAACCAAAGAGTTGCTGGTTCCATTCCCAGTGAGGGCACATGCTTGAGTTGTGGGCCAGGTCCCCAGTGGGGGGCATGCTAGAGGCAACCACACATTGGTTTTTCTCTCCCTCTCTTTCTCCCTCCCTTCTCTCTCTAAAAGTAAAGAAATAAAATCTTTAAAAATTATAGATTTTAAATAATTAAATAGTATTAAACATGCATTTAGAGAATAGTATTGGACACTATTTCAAGTTAAAAACAGACATGTAATTGTGTTGCTTATTCTCTGTATAATTTTCCAAAAATGTGTTTGAAGTGGTTTCATCTATACAATTATATTTATAATACAATGTAAACATGTAGAAAATCATATGTAATTTTTTAGGAATAGTTTTAGCTAACATTTATCCTCTGGATTAGTTGCAAGGTTATTGCAGGTAGCAGGAGTGGCTATAATATATTATAATCCATCACCTTAATTCACCTCCCTAAAATCTCAAAATTGTAGTTTCTCTTTGGTTTCATTTCTCTTGGCTTCATATGCATTTTAGTGTGATCTTACATATGTAGAGTTTGGGAGAAGCAGGGAGGGTGGGGATTGGTACCCAGTTTAATCTGTACGATGTTCTGCACCGCCCCTGAGATACAATATTGTCAAGGATCTTTCTCCCCTCTTTTCTTTCATTGCATCTGACTAACATTCTTACTGAACTCTCACTTTCTTTTTTCCCAGTAGGTGGTGTAGATTTATGTGGGCATTCACTAAGGCCTTCCTCTGTACCAAGAAAATCATTAGATTAAATTCAGAGTCCTTCCAGTGGAGTCAGAAAACATCAAAGCATAGGTATTTATTAAAAGCAATATTTTATAATCTAATAAATGTCCTCAAACATGCAACAATTTTAATAAATTTATATTAAATTAGTACTTAAGGAACTTTAATTTCAAACGTTCTATAACTGTGATTTTTTGAGTGGCTGAGGTGGGAAAAAAAGTCATCTAACAAGTTGGAGCCCTTTGCCTGTGGGGACTCTGAGCGAACTGTAATTACAAGGATTAGAAGTTATAATTTTTAAGCGGGGAATGTAATTGATAATAATGTAATTGTTAACTAAAATCGAAAGGACAAGATTCTCCCCTTCCCATTCATTTTGTTCTGCCTCTGTCCTTGTCCCAATACTATTGGTATCAGAGTGAAGGACAAGGAAGAAGACAAGCAAAAAGAAGATGCTGTTGTCTAAACAGTCTGTACGTAAGGAGCGGAATCTTTACTGTGCACATTAGGAAATAACTTCTGGTAATGAAGGTTGCATATTCATGACAAGTTAAAAAAATGCTCTTCAGGGGGAAAAAAAACTTCCTACACTGGAAAAAATGATATTCATTTATGTAATGAGTATATCACAAAAAGTAAAATATTTTATTGCTCATAAAAATATGCTATGACTTACAAAAGTGATTGCCTGGTTTTCATCTATTTTGTAGTTGAGCCAATGATCCTAGAGAGGCTAAAATAGTTTTCTGAATCTGAATCCAGATTTTTGGTAATTCATCAGACCCCACTGAGATTTTTTTCATTCTCACTCCACTGACTACTGACTCTGGGAGAACAGTCAACCCAGAAACTGACCAAGGTGTTCTTATTGTCAGCTTCTGCTCAGAACCTCCATCCTTGGTCCATGAAGTTAAATGAATAAATGACTGGCATTCAGAGGAAAATATACTTAAAAAAATAGTTCAGTTCTGAGGTTTCAAACCAAGCAATGCTAATCAAAAAATCAAAAAGATAAATTACTAAGGTTTCTCTACTGACTTTATGTCTTTTCATAGTCTAAATGTTCATGCTTAATCAATGAGGTATTATTATTATTATTATGTCATACTCCTTTCAGATTAAAAAAACAAAATCTGGACTGAGATCTTTCAAAAGACAGGTGTTTCCAATTGCATATGATCTGGTCACTAAAAAGGAAAGAATAAATATGCTTAAAGTTAAAAAAAATTATTTAAAAGATTCTCAGGGGTCATTACAATGAAACATTTCTTATAGTTGGTGCCAGGAAAGGAACTCTTCTCAAAGGAAAACACAATCCACAGTAGGGGAGATTTAAGATGCAGTCCTAGAAACGGTAGTGCCGTGTATATTTATGAGAACCAGAGATCTGATCAGCAGTTTTCAAGGAAGTTTCACTTAAATTAAAACATAAATTTCTTAATGTTCATTTCCATTATGCACTGTGTCAGTTCACTTCTTTCAATGCAGTTCAAGGAAGTAGATACAGGAAAAAGAAAATCTAGAACATTGACCAAAGGAAACTCTTAGACCAGACCAGGCGATATGCCTTTAATTTATCAGTGTAATTGTCTTGAAAATGATTGAAATCTCTTGAATGAGTTAATACATACAAGGAGACTCAGTGAATATTGAACATTAGGACAAACAGGCAGTATATTCTGAGTAAGTATTTTATGCCTCAGGTATGTTGGCAAGCAGGCACCCAAGGGGCACAATATTTTACAATTTAAGAACAATACACCTTCAAAAATGCATTGCCTGAAGTGATATACTGTTATTACAAAATAATTTTTTAAATGAAATGGCATGCATTTGCAGAAACCTGAAGTTATGGACACTAGAAAAGTTACCGATAACAAGTAGAAATTTCTAATTTCCCTCATAATTTCAGACAGCTACGTTTAAAGGAAATAGCAGATGGTGAGAAACCCGAATTCTCAGAGAGCTTACTCTGAAACTTTTCTTAACTGTACAGATCTTCAGACAAGACTGAGATTTCCTTCCTTCCTCCCTTCTTTCCTATTTATTGAGTCTCTACTAACTGGATCATCTAAAACAGGGCCTGTAGTGTGTTTTTTTTTGCAGTGATAAAGATTCGAACATTCCTGATCTAGCGGCTCTCAGCCCCAGAGGTTGATTAATGTGGTTGGCTTCACTCCACCAATAAACAGAGAGCTTTCCCTTGACCTAGAAATAATTAAATAGGAAATAAGTCCATTATGCAGCCTCCAAATTAAAAGAGAGTATAACATATGTGATGAACTCAGTTGTAAAACTAGACACACAGCACACCCATTGCGCACTGTGGGAAATGGTTCTCCCTAGAATACACCGACAATTAGAAATCTAGTATACAGGTATATTTTGCTCAAAATGTATTTGTCATCTTCCTTAAAAAATAGCCTGTACAACATGTTATTTCAATATTTCAAATTCTTCTAAATACTTTTCCTTGAGTATTTCATTTCACGGAAACAGCCTAAAGTTCTCCAGAACTAAAAGTATTTTAGTTCCGATTTAGAAGACATGGTGTGTGGCTCAGGTTTAAAAATAAAGTGAGATTATTGGCAACGAGATTTTCATTGAGCTCATAAGTAGGTCAGGGACAATGGCAAAGGAAGAATTTCATAAATGTAGAGGATAATGGTGGCAAAACAAAAAAATCTAAACTGTATTGCTATTTTTATAAAGTCCCCTCTTCATTTGTATGTATACATGCAAATATAAGGATTATTTAATCCCTTACTAATTTAGAGTGAGATGAACGAATGTTCATAAAATCTATAGATATTATCATAGGTATGATGAAAGAAACTATCATTACTTACCGTGAAGTAGAAAATTCTGACTTTTTCTACTTCACAAAAGAAACTATTTGCTTCCAACCAGCTATTTTCTGAGGGAGTTTAGCACTCCGGTTAAAATGATCAGAGCAGGATTGTTCTATTAACTGGAAGTCCTCCATCCACAATCAAATGCAAAGCAGTAACTACCACACTTCATGTATTAGTGATGCAGTTTCTATCCAGCAAGCAAGTCACTAAGTTAAAAATCAGAATTAAATTGCCTTTTCAGTTAAACAGGGAATTTCCAGGGAATGTAAAGGTCCTCCTGTTGAATGTCGAGATATGCTACCTTTTTAGAGAAAGTCTGTAAAAGATAATTATATGTTAAATATTCCCACATTTTTGTTAAAATGCCAAAATAATCGGTTTGAAGAAAACATGGTAGTTATGAAACAATATCAAAACAAATCCTAATAATTCTATCATTTGCAAGTACAATAAAGGTATGGTTACAATAAAAGTTCAAATTTATTTCTAAATATGGTAGAAAATCCTCTTAGAAGCTGTAGTATATAATAAATATATCTTATGGATTAATATTAATTTAAATTCACTACCATTTGACTAAGGTTTGTATAGAGATTGATACACACATAAAATGCAAGAGATCAGCAATATATTTTTAAATAGCCAGTTGATTGAAAACAACAACAACTCTGTATTTAATTACTTGTAGATTTAAAGTACAGAACATATAGTCATTGAGATCCATGTATCCCAGGCTTGCTCTGAAGCCACCACCATGAACAGTCTGGGAGAAGGAAAAAAACAAAGGAGGCCTCTCAGATGCCACTACCCCAACCTCCCTGTGCCCAGCTGTGGTCCTGGTCAACCCCACCATGTTCTTCAACATCTCTGTTGACCACAAGCCCTTGGGCTGCACTTCCTTCAGGCTGTTTGCAGACAAAGTTCCAAAGACAGCAGAAAACATTATTTTCCTGAGCACTGGGAAGAAGGGGTTGGTTATAGAGCTCTGCTTTCACAGAATGGTTCTGGGATTGATGTGCCAGGGTGGTGACTTCACAGGTCATAACACCACAGGCCACAAGTGCATCATCTCAGGGGGGAAATACAGTGATGAGAATTTTATCCCAAAATATACAGGTCCCGGCATCTTGTCCTGGCAAATGCTGTACCCAACACAAATGGTTTCCAGTTTTTCATCAGCATTGGCAAGGCCGAGTGGTTGGATGACAAGTGACGTGGTCTCCCACCAGGCAAAAGATGACATGGATGGCAAGGTAGCCATGGAGTGCTTTGGTCCAGGAATGGCAAGACTGGAAAGAAGATCACCATTGCTGACTGTGGACAAGTCTAATAAATTTGACTTGTGTTTCATCTTCACCACCAAACTGTCCCTTCTGTAGCTCAGAAGAGCACCCCTTCACCCCATCTTCTGGAATGTTCTAGAATCTTCATGCTCTTGCTACAGTTCGTTGGGTTCCATATTTTCCTTACTACTTCCAAGTCTAGCTGGATTACAGAGTTAAGTTTATGAGTATGAAATAAAAACTAAACAACAGGAAAAAGAAAAGACAACCAGCAAAGGAAATTAAGAAAAGCATCCATTCATCCATCCTTCCATCACCATTGGTTTGGGGTGGTGAATATAAAATACAATATACTACAGATGATGTATTATAGAGTTTTCCCCTTGAAACCTATATACTTTTATTAACTAAATCATCCCAATAAACTTAATAATAATTTAAAAAAGAGCATACAGTGGGAAAGAAAGAAAAACCAGGAAAAATGGTATATTGGATATGAAGGCTGAAGGAGTTTCAGAGAGAACAGAAAGATAAATGGTGTGAAATGCCACTTTTAAGTAAAATGTGGAATCAGATCATTGGATTAAATATTGTGAACAGAGCTAGATCTTGGCAAGATAGTTTGCAGGAGAGCTGAGATAGTCTAATACTATGAGCTCCAGAAAGTACTCAGTACATTCATGCTTTTGAAGAGATTTGCTATACAATGGAAAGGAGGAGATGATGGCTAACATGGAAGTGGAGTCAAGAGAAGGTTCTTTTAGATGAAATAATAGCACATGTCTGTGATAATGGAAAATATCTGAGTGAGGGTACGAAAGCATAAATACCAGAAAGTTACTAAATCTTGGTCTCATACAAATACAGAGTGAGGGACAGTCTTTATTTACCTGTTAGTGAGAGAACCAGCACAATGATAAAAAAGATTCAGGAAAAGTAGAGGTTGGGAAAAAAGAATGTGGAGATAAAGATGAAAAGTTATAAACACAACAGACCAATATCTTACAGCAATTAATCTATAATCTTTGGAGTAATTTTTTCCCAGTAGGACAGAAATCATCTGTATCTTTCCAGATGGAAATAATTTGCAAATTATCAAGCTTTCTGGAAGTTAACATAGAACTTTACAGGTTTGAGATCATAATCAATAGTAAATAGTACACCAAAAAATTATATAAATTTTTATAATTATAATTTACTTAAAAATGCACTAAATATAAAACAGATAAATGGATGTATAGAGCAGTAGATTGATGGAATGATGTGATAAAACAAGTATAGTAAAACAGTAATTGTAGAAGTTTAGTTATAAATATATAGTTGAAGAGATTTTCTGCAAAATTCACTGCAAAATTCTTTTAATGTGCAGTATGTTTCATTTTTACATAAAATTTTTTTAGGGAAAAACATACTCCCAAGGGTTAGAAGACTCTTCTTTTTTAAATTTTTATTGGATTTATTGAGGTGGCATGGGTTAATAAAGTTATGTAGGTGTACAATTCTATAATACATCATCTGTATATTGTATTGTGTGTTTGCCATCTCCAAGCCATGTCTCCTTCCATCACTTAACTCACATTTTCCCTCTTTGGCCTCCTCCTATCCCCCTTTCCCTCTGGTAACCACCATACTATTGTTGTCTTAAGCATGATTATAGGAAAATGCTCTCGTATAATTTTAGGAAAGCACAAAGTAATCTTCTTACCTTACTTCCAAATAAGTGTATGTTTTCTTTACAGGGAAAAATAATAATCTATTACAAAGAGGAAAGAATTCTTGGAATAGAGATCAGTGCTCATAAATGCAGAGGAAAAGAAATTCCAGGCACAGATAAAGGCAATGGTCTCAGCCAGCCTCACTGTTCATTCAGAGTATGTGGAAAAGGCAAAGTACTGCATTACTGGAGGTAGTTCACGGTACATGAGAACGGGAGTTGATAAAATATTCTCTTCTGGGTGAATCTACTGGAAGCAAAGCTTGAGATGTGAGGACAACAAAGAGATTTAAAAGAGTCAGTTTGGAAAGTGAGAGAGCAGAGGCCATGTGCCTCTCCACTAGCATGCAGCTGCACCGGAACAGGTGTGGTGTGGGCAGCAGGTTGTAATCTTAAACAAAGTTTATCGAAACGTTAACTAGAGAATGTTATGGTCTGATTTTAAAACCAGAGCTAGAGCTTGCCAGGTGAGTATGATGGAGTGCAGTGTCTGGGTGGTTCAGAGAGAAAAGCTTTGGTCTGTGATGTTAAATCTTAGAAAAGTATTTCTGATAAGAAAGAAAATTATTTTCCCTAGAAAGAAGCTAATTCAAGCCAAAATTGAGATTTATGAGTGGAGTAATCCATCTTTCCATTCAATTATTTAATCTACATTTTTGACAAGATTCTCCACTTTGTGAAATCAAATAGTGACACTCTTTCATCTTAAGGCCGTGTGTTGGGATATAGTTCATACATTTCACCAATAAAGCTGCTATTATTTTATCAATACTGATAGAAGCACATTTATAAGATTAGTTTAGCAAACAAAATATAGATAATTAGGTATTGTTCTAGTGATACAATAATTTAACACAGCCACTGAGCTCTGGTAACTGAAGTTCCATGTAGAAACTAAAAATTTAGCCCACAAGTAAGACTAGAACGTATCTATAATGGAATTTCCCACTGGATTTTCAGAATGTATTTTATGATACTTTGCATTTTAAGTGACTTTCTTTTTAAAACTCTGATTAGCTTTTAATTTAAATCAGAGAAATTACCACTTGTACTTTTGCCTGAAAAAAAAATCAGCCTATATTTTAATGTTAACTCACATTCAAACTTTCTGTTTTTAAATGCATGCATTTAACTCCTCCCTGTTATTTTTTAAGTCAATTCATGCAAATGTAATGGAAAACTAATTATGGTTTTTCACTAACCAGTGTACTTGGACAAATTGTGATTGTATGGGTCTGTATTCTTTTTCTGTTTCTCTGAAAAGCTGCATTCCTCAAATGAATAATTACCTACAAAATAATTAAATGTTGTTGATATGGTCTACTCACACCCTTGTACACCAAAAGTGCAGACTCTGTCTTCTTGGAAATCTATCTCTGTCATGTTGGATAAACTTACTGCCCATCACACAACTGGCATTGGTCCCTACTCAATTACACTAGAATATAGTATAAGAATATATTAAAATATATAGTACTAGAATATATTAAAAGATAAATCAGATTTAATTTCAATCACCAACAGTCTGTGAATCCATACTCTGTTACAGATTAAAAAGACCAATTAAAATAAAAACTCTAATGAAAACTGTTAGGAGTACACAGGCTGTGTAGCTGTCCTCAGTCTAAGCTATACTCTCAGGAAGCCTGTGAACTATTCAGATGACATAAACACAGCCACTGTTTTTATCAGAAAACTAATCTCTTGAAACACCTGAGACATTATGACATCCCTGGAAATACCTACTCTTCTGAGGCTGACACATTCCATTGCAGACCAGCTGTTTGGATGTGGAGTTAATGCCAGGGAATGGAGGGTGCCTTGGGCTGTCTTGGAGTCTTGTCAGAGATGTGATGGCAGCTTCCTGCCCAGGACTGCTTGAGAGGGACTAGAGAATATGGGGTTACAGAGGGGTGGGTAAGAGGGCAGAGCATTCAGGTAAAAGTTTTCAACTTAGAGCCTCAAGGACCTCTTGCCGATGTCATCATTGAGCATGTATGAGTATTCTCGAATTCCAAAAAGATCAAGGATTTCTCTGAATCCCAAAAAGCCAAGATGCTGAGTCTCCCTGACTTGGAACCCAGAAAGACAAAACTCAGACCTAACAGAGCTTTTTGCTTCAGTTCCTTCACCAGATACTTACAGTATAGCATGCTCCAACAACAAAAACTGGACCCAGGGAACAATAAAATGATACCAGCCCATCTCAGGGATCCTCATACCAAGATCAAAATTAGGTAGTGTAATCCAATACTGAGGGAAACAGAACTCCTGGGGTGTTGGAGGAACAAGATAAACACCTAACAGCAATGACAGAATGTTTATCTTCTCTCTCTTTATACTTATATATGTAGATATATATATTTAGATAAATATAGACATGGATATGGATATGGATATAGATATAGATGATAGATATATAATGTATATGTATACAGATATATGTGTATATATACATATATGTGTATATGGAGAGTATTTTAAAAGATTAAATACAACACCTACATGCATGCACACAAATCTCCCTCAACCTCCTTTTGTCTCATTCCCCTTTCTGTCTTTCCTTTTTTTTAAAGACATTATTTAGAAGTATGATAGACAATAAGCTACATATATTTAAAGTGTGTGATTGGTGAATATACACCAAGGAATCAAGAACCACAAGCAAGTAATAAATGTGTCCATCATCCCCAAAGTCTTCTCACTCCCTTGGTAATCACAACCTCCTCCCCTTTCCAAATGCTGCCTACTTCCACCCTCCATTCCTAGGCAACAAATGGTTGGTTGTCTATAGATTATAGGGTCTATAGAGTCACTATAAATTAGTTTGGATTTGCTAGAATTTTACAGAAAGACAGTACATTCATAGACTGCAATTAATACTACTTGCTAATACAAGGAACACATTTCTAATAGTTATTAAAACATGTATGGAACCTTAAACTAACTTTGCTACATGAATTGAGCCAGTCACAAAGCACCACATATTGTATATTGCATTTCTATAACATGCTCAGAATAGACAAATCTGTAGAGAAGGAAGCTGGATTGGTGATTGTCTGGGGCCAGAAGGGAATAAAGGGTTGGCCAGGGACTGTTTGTAGATACAAGGGATCTTTCTGGTGCTACAGAAATGTTTTAAAATTGGATTGTGTTGCTTGTATCCAATTTGTACACTTGCTAAAAATTATCACATTAAACTGTATACTTAAAATTAGTAAATTTTATGAGATATAAACTATACCTTATTAAAGTTATTGAAAGAACATATATAAAGTAAATGGGGAAACCAATGTGTCAAGTATAGACAATATTAGAGAAATTAATTTTCATAGATGTAATAATTACATGTGGTTTTATATAAAAGCCCTTATGATAAAGATATGCACATGATGAAATAGCATATCTGACACTTATAAGCAAATATAACATATGTACTACAGATCTAATGCATATATATATATATCTTAGTAATGCATATGTAAAGTGTATAGGATAAAGAAACAATAGGCACTGAATGAAGAGAGAAATTATGCAGATGTTCATTATACTAATACTGAAGACATCTAGCTGAAAATTTCACATACATTTTTTAAGAAATGTTAAAGCATATCAGTAAATGTTGGAAGGACATCAACAGGTTAAAAAAAGCAGCCACTTTTTGTAAAGACACTAAAATGGAAACAGAAGTAAACGACTTTAATGTTTAAAGAATAAAAGACCAATTATTCTAAACCTTCAGCAAATATTATTTCCAGTGTTGAGACACTAACTCTATCCTATTTAAATCAGACACTAGAAAGAGATGCCTATTAACACCATTTTTATTTAATACTGCATTGAAATTTTTCACAAATGCAATAAGACAGAAAAAAGTACATAACTTGAAAAAATTCTTTTTTGGGGGGATGGACTGATATTCCACTGGCATCTAGAAAAAATTACAATATTTAAAGAGAAATTTCTGTAAGGTGGTTGGATAGAAGTCAAATATGAAAGCATCAACAGCTTTTCTCTGCTCCTACAGTGTCATAAACCAAAGAGAGAACAATCTTATTTGCAGTAACAAGAAAAACTAAAAAAAATCATAAGAATATATTTAAAAGTAATTTTACAGAGAAGTATGCAAAATTATCTCACAAAATGTCAATTCTTCCATGTTTAATACTAAAATCTGTTGTGATTCTAATTAGAATACCAAAGAATGGCCATTTTTTAAAGAATTGGAAAAAATAACCTTAACATTCAAATGGAAGAGCAGTATGTGGAAAATAAATTACCTTCCCAGCAACAGAATATGCTACAAAGCCACTGTGATCAAATCAATATGGTATTGGTATAGAAAAATACATATAGATTGATAGAACTGAGGAGAGGATCCAGAATTATATATACTTCTATGTGTAAAATGTATGTATGTTTGGCAAAGGCAGTCACTCAAAGGGAAAACTGTCTCAATCTAATAGTGCTGGCAGAACCAGACCTTTTGAAAAAAATTTTAGTGCCCAGATTATCCATTTACAAAATTGAATATTATGGAAACATTAAGACAAAATTTAAATAGTAATATGAAATATTAAACTCCTGCAAAGTAATCAAGAAGACTTTGTGTTCAGTGAGGGCAATGTCATGGTGCACAAGGTAGGAGAGATATTTCTGAGGTTACAATTCCAAAAGCTATAAGAGAAATAGAGGCATTAATGTAAATATAAATATCAAAAAGTATTAATTGACCCAAAAAGCTCATAAGCCCATGATGAATTGCTTTAATTTCTGAATTAAAAGGTAAAAATTTAAAAAATGTACAGTACTGACAGATTGTTTAACAGAAGTCCCAGGGGTGATCACCTCATGCCTACACTATTCCGGTTGCTTTCTCATACAGTATAAATCCATCACACGGACCAGGGGCAGGTTAAGCTTCCTCCAGACCTGTTTTCCCGTGATTATCCCCTTTCTACTCAAATGGCATCAGAGGTGATATACCACCTGCAAATCCAGTCTAACTCATTCAAACTATGATGGAAGGTTTTGTTTATCACCCCTACCAGACTTATCCTCTTGCTTGCCAATGCATTTTATGAACACATTTCCATCCTCAGCTCTCCAACACGATCACCACTCACACCAAGTCAATATGTTTGCTATGCCAAACCGTGTATTAGGCTCACTGCTATTTCTTTGATTATTGCAGGTCCTGCAAATAAAATATTCCCCAGCTTCCTCTTTACCAGTTCACATCACTCACTTCCCTGAAAATACGATGCCAATGCAAATGGAAAGATTAACCCCATCTTATCCATTGATCCATTTCTGGGGAGAGTCAATGAGGGTCGCAGAGATTGAGTGACAGAGATGTTGGCTGACACTTAATCATAGCGGCAACAGCAGAAACCACTGTCGGCTCCAAAAGAGATAATTAGTTAAATGAATTACAGCCATTAATACAACCAAAAAGCAGATATTAAAAGTTATGTTGTCAAGAACTGTGATCACACAGAAAAAAAATTAGTGTTTATCCTTAAATTAAAAAAATCAGTCCCTAAACTAGTAATTGTTCAATTGATGGAGTTTTATATTCTGCAACACTGCAGATATATAATTGGTAAAAAAATATAATAATTAGTTTCACAGGGTGGTTTCTTGTAATATTCCTCACAAATGGATGATAGTATCATTGCCAAGACCAATTGGAGCAACATAAAGACCAGTGCTAAAAGCAGCAAGATTGGGGAGCACGTGGCGTGAGCTGGATGGCATACTAATGGACTAGAATTTAAAGTACTTGGAATGGACCAGCCACATCCTCCAGTAAAGCCTTCCTAAACATTAGTCCTCTTGACCACAGTTAGGTATAATTAATTATGCTCACTCATTTAGAGGCAGTGAGTTAGAAATTAGATTCTCTGCTGAGTGTTTCAAGTGCAGATATTTTATGCTACCAGTTATATACAATAAACAGAATTTCTGTAAAATATATAGTGTCAGGTAAAAAAAATTTAAATCTGATTGATAGATGCTAACCCAAGAGCTTTTATAAACTTTTCCTTGTCCCATAGAAGTATAAAGCCCCCAAAATTAAATACTAATTTCCATAGCCTTCGTTAGAGTTAGGATTGCAGAAGTTTCTTGGCGGGTTCCTGGGAATTTCTCATTCTTTAATAAAAAATAACAGAAACAGCTAGCACGGTTCCTTCCTGCTTTCTTCTCGCCTTGAACACAAACAGGATGCCTGGAGCTTTTCAAGACGCCATGAGGGCCAAGGGGATTGTGGATATTAAACAGAGATTTGCTCAAGTAATTTCAAGTATTATAGTTTAGATAAGTGCCTCAAAGGAAAAGTAGAGGGTCTCCAGCTGGTGCTGAAACATTTGAACTAATAAATAATAAATATATTTACTTAATTAAAAAGTATGTGAATATATTCTCATGGTAAACATTCAAGCTATCAAAAAGTGTGTTAGTGAAAAATAAACAGCATACACTCTCCCTAACCCTCAGCTGTAGATCTCTGTCTTTTTGTAGAACTTTATTTTTTTAGAGCAGTTTTAGGGTTACAACGAAACTGAGAGGAAGGTACAGAAATGCATTTGCCTTTCCAACGGGGATCACTATAAACACCTTGTTCTTTTTACACATGTATAGATGTAGCTTAACGGATGATTTTAAGAAGAAGTGGCACTGTGTATATTGTTCTGAAATATTCCTTCCTCACTAATGTGACATGGAAAATTTCCAGGTATGTCCATATAGGTTGCACCTTATTCTTTTTTGTCAACTGTATCATAGTCCATAATATGAAGGCATTATTATATGTTTAAATATTCTTTATTGAAGGGAATGTAGGTCACATTCAATGCTTTGCTGTCGGAAATGCTGCTATAATAAACATCCATGCACATGACATTTTTGTGCTTATTTGTAAATTATTCTTTGGGCTAAATACACACTCCTATAATAGTAGGAAATAGGTAAGAAAATTGTAAATTTGGATAGTTACTGTCAACCTGACTTCATAAGAATGTTTTATAAATTTACATTTTCATTCGTAAATGAGATAGTGTGTTTCCCCGCACACTTACTCAAAATTGATATCATTAATCACTTTTAATTTTGCTTGCCAACTGGCAAAAAAATACATTTTAATTTGCATTCCCGAATGATTCTCTCATCATATATTTGTTTAAGTACATTCCTTATTCTTTCATGCATAACCTATTTACATATTTGACCTTTTTTCCTATAACTGTCTTTTTGTTATTGATCTTGGTATTGATTCATTATTCTTGATATTAGTTTTTGGCAATTTTATAGAGAGAAAACATATTTTACTTAAATATTCCAACTTAAATTTTATCTTAGTCTATATATTTTATTTCCACAGAGCACTTAATTTTTTATGTAGTTAAATATATCATATTTTTTTAAGATTCAGTTATGCTTAGGCAGACTTGTTCTTTCCAGGAAATTATGAAAATTATAACTGTCATATTTGACCATAAATGTAACTGGACAGCCCAGCTGGGAAGAATTTTTGAGTAATGATTTAGGGTTCTAACTTTGTTTGCTAAATAAAATGTCAGAACATTATTAAGCAGTCTGTGTTTTGTGAAATATCATTATCTCCCCCTTATTTACTTGGTCACACTTTTGTGCAGTTTTACGTTACTATGAAATATTTCAGTCATCCATAAAATCACAATGAATAACATAGCAACCATCTGGGCAGTCACCAGCCAGCTATACCTAATATTAATTCATTTTTGCCTGAGATTAAAAGGGAAAAATCAGTATAGATAATATTCCCTTTCATTTTAATGTTATTTCTCTCTCTCCGAAGAGACCATTATTTTCCTGAAGTTAATGTGATTATAACTTTCCTGTACTAGTATGTAGTCTCACACAATCGATAGTACATAAGGAATAAGTATTCTAGCATGATTACCCATTTTCTCTTCCTACCATTTTATTTTGTTAAGGATTTTTTACAGATGATTAATGCATTTTACAATGAAAACATTTTTGTATTTAATTATTTTGCTTATGGTCTCTCTGCTATTTCTCTTATTTTATATCTGCTTATTGAATTTTTAAATCTATCTTGCTAATGTACATTCTCCTGAAAAGTTTTAGAATACATCTGTGGGTGGTTGGAATTCTCAGCTCTTGTATTGTTGAAACCATTCTTGTTTTTCCTTTTCTCTTGAGTGCTGCTATAGCTCAGTATGAAATTTGGTATTATCATTTCATTGGCCTCTCCTATTCAGTGGTTCTCTTGATTCTGTTGGGATGCTGACCCTTCTTTTGTAATTGATTGTTTTAAATATTCTTTAGGAATCTTAAGGTTTTCTCATCAGCCTTGGTCTAAGAACTTTTCCGCACAAAATGTGCGATGTGTTTCTTTTTTCATGTATCCTGCTTATGAGTCGATGGTAACTTCCTTTTGAGTAATTATGACTTCATTAGATCACATGGCCTTCTATTGCCTCTGATTATGTCATTTTTAAAAATTTTATTTATTTATTTTTAGAGAGGGAAGGGAGGGAGAAAGAGAGAGAGAGAGAGAGAGACATCAATGTGCGGTTGCTAGGGGCCATGGCCTGCAACCCAGGGATGTGCCCTGACTGGGAATCGAACCTGTGATGCTTTGGTTCACAGCCCGCACTCAATCCACTGAGCTACGCCAGCCAGGGCTTGATTACATCATTTTTTATTTTCATTAATTTCTCTTTTTAGAAGTTGTATTAGATGAATAACGGCTTTTCTTTTTTTCTTTTTCTTTTTCATCTAAGCATTTTAAATTCTTTCAAATTTTTTCTTTGACCTTACTGTAGTATCAGTAAGTTTCTTCCAGTTGTCAATTTTTTTAAAACAAAACATGACTATTCTATCCATGAGCCAATCTAAATATTTTCCTCCTTGATAATATGCTTCCATTTTCTAGGTATTTATTTGCTTCCTTTTAAAACAGATACACCTAAACCCTCACACATGTAATATACACTCCAATTTTTGATTTTACATATATATATGTAACTATATACACACACACACACACACACACACCAATTTACATATGCTCCATTAACATTGTAGTTTTAGATATTATTTTTTTCCATCTCGCAATTTGGTTGCTTATCTTCCACGTCATTGATTTTCCCCAAATACTTGTTGATTTTCAGTTACATGTTATATTTGTACTTATAATTTCATATTAACTGTTCTGAGATGCTATTTATATTTTCCATAAACTGCTTTCAATGATGAGAGAGTCCCAGGATTGCTGTCAAACAGACTGTGTTGGTAGTGTGACTGCTGGCCCTGGAGGCCACAGAGTCTGCAAGTACTGATAACACCAGTGGGCCTCTGGCTCCAGGGAACGTTTCCTAATTCCTTTAGTACAGCAAGTCTCTCCTCGTATTCACTGCTTGATATAAAGAGGGAACAAAGTTTCCAATTTAGCTAGCTTGACTGGGCTACTTTCTCAAATACGGTGACAGTTGCCTTAAGACTTCTAGTCTGCTTATTTTGTTTTATTTTTTCTTTATTGACACTATTATGGATGGTCCCATCCCCCATCCCCTAGCCTTGCCTGCTTCCACTCAGCTCCTGCCATGCCTTCCCTCTGGCCATCACCACACTGTTGTCTGTGTGTCTGGGTTGTGCACCCAGAGAAGTCAACAAGCAATTCAACCTTGTACCCCAGGGTGCCTGCAGGCTATGGAGATGGTATCTGAGTTGCTGACCCACAGATAAAGACGACTAGGAAAACTGCCCCCAGACTGCAACTCTTATCTGATTAGCCTTTTTTCCCAACCCTCTTACCTACCCTTGTTCCTTAGAAATAGGTGGGCTTCAGGTGAGATGTTAAGACCGTTTTTGACCATACATAATCCTCCGTCTTCTCAGATCAATGGCATCTGAATGAAACACCCATAAAGATTCAATTCTTGTCTCTACTTACTGGTTCTGGTAGTGACAGGCTGCACGATGCTGACCTTTCTGGTTCTAGTTTATTTAGACACCATATATATATTCTTTACTGGCATTTGGAAATTTCTACTTGTTATAGGCAGGGACCATTTTCTGAAGCTGCAAAGTAGATTAGATACCACAATACATCTGACTCACTTTTCCCATGGTCAACCTGACTCATTTTCCCGCAGCAAACAAAATAAATACACCAACTGTGGCTAGGCAAGTGGTTGCTAGGCAAGTGCGGCTAGTGGTTGCTGTCTTGATCATCTTACTATCTTAACTAGTACTTCAGTTACTAACCCACTGGATGTTAATAGTTTGAAAAAAGTCAACAAGATCTCTACTTTACCAAACTCTTATATAAATTCAATCCTAATTTCTTATTATCCTAAGCACTTAAAAAAGGCACAGGAGAAACTACTGTATTTTTCAGACTATAAGATGCACTCCCCTCCCCCAAATTTGGGAGGAATAATGGTTGTTAATGCTGCTGTTGAGTTCTGTTTACATTTACACTGGTGAAATATTATGCTATTTATGTTATTAAATATTTTACTGCATTTTTTGCTTCAAATTCTTTTTTCCTATTTTCCTCCTCTAAAACCTAGGTGCATATTATGGTCTGAAAAATACGGTAAATTGTGTTTAATGGTGATATTATGCATAAATCATGTATTTTCAAGGGCACATGTATGTCATTACTCCCTTGATCAAAATTGAAAAAAGAAATTTTCAGTTAAAGAAAAAATAGAAGTAGAATTATAGGTTGCTTATACACACTAGCTCTGAGGTCAAACTACATAGAAGAAAACTCTGATTTACCCAATTAAAAGCCCAGTGACTTTAATCAAGTTCTGTAACGTCTCTAGGCCAGTTTTCCACTCAGTCTGTCAAACAGAGATAACCAAAATACTCCTTCACAGGGTCAGTGTGATAGTTAAAGGGGACAAGGTACACAAAAGCACATTAACACAGTGAAAAACACTGAGTAAATATTAGCTATGATTATTTCACTTGCATCTATTAAGCCCCTTTCATGTCATTTTTTACAGTAAGAATAATGGACAAGTTTGATACTTTCTAAGCAGATTTTGTTTTGACACATATTTAAACCTGGCAAGGATCTCTCACCCAAAGGCAGACTGGTTTTCTGTGTGTTTGTTCACCTCTAAACCAATGTAATGTAGAGAATTGAGCAAGTAAACAAACCCTCTAATTTAGTTCTCAGTTTAATCAAGGCTGTGAAAATTAGGCCAGTTTTTAGAAAAGGAATGGATTTGTAAAACAAATAAACAATTGATTAGCAAGTCAATAGAGACACCAGCTCCTTTAGTGTGTGATCTTTTTAATTGCGGGTTTAGACGATCAGAGAAAGGCAGAATTTAGCATCAGGAAATCTTTATTGCTCTTAATTATAATACAGCGACTCACATGTTGGCTGACCTCGGATTATAAAAAGGCAAACTATATTTTAAGTTAAATTTATGTTGATTGGGTCTTTTGATTGTGCGTGTATTCTTTCTGCTGTTTTCCCTCCTTCTAAACAGTATTGAACACTAAACCCTTAATAATAGCTAAAGCCTTTAAATATATTTAGTGACAGCACAGAAAGCCAGGATGCTAATAAAATTTCTTTTACACATTTTTATTTCAATTTTACAACACTGCTGGATGTCAACGGCTGAAACTTAAAATTATAAATCTGTGATGAGCTGGTTTCACTAGTATTTTAAAAATTTAAGCTTTTATTAGTTCCCCTTATTTTTTCTTTGCCAGGAAGATTTGTTATTTATATATGATAATGAACTTCATCTTTCTTTTAACACTTGAGCTTAAAGATAAGAGGACCTGATGTCTGCCAGGATGATTCAGACAGGTATTTATCCCGAATCAGTAGGCAGAGACATTTCCTTCTTCATTCATTCAAGTGTTCACTCCACCAACTCTTGGGCCATAGGTACCATCAAAAATGATCGAGTGGGAGCCTGGGTGGAGTGGGAACAGAAAAGAATCATTGGTGAAACAGAAAGTGACACCTCTCAATTTGAGCTTCCCTCACTGTTTAGAAAATACCTAACTCAGTCATTAATGGTTAATAAGCCATTCGAAAATACTTTCAGTTTTACTGGTGTTCATTTTTTTTTTACTTTTATGTCTTTAATTTTGATGGTCATTTTATCACACTCTGGTTTTAAATACATCAGGAAAAGAAAACACATTTTATGCCTGCCTATTCCTATATGGCATCTTCTTCTAATAAAAGGCTATTTCGGCCACATTGAACATCTGTTGTTCAGGGTAGCCACCTGTATTAATTACCTTAGCTAGATCCTCTGGATAACTTGCTGCAGCTTCTTCATCAACACTCGCTGCTTCACCTTGAACTTTTATGCAATGGAGATGGCTTTGCCCTTTAAGCATTGTGAACCAGCCGCTGCTGGCTTCCAGCTTTCCTTCTCTAGCCACCCTCTCTCAGTCTTCACAGAGAAGACACGAGCTCGGGCCTTGCTCTGGAGTAGGTTTTGGCAAAGGGAAGGCTGTGGCCGGTGGTTCCGGTGGTTCTTCTCTCCAGACCGCTAACACATTCTTCCTATCAGCAAGGAAGTTGTTTCGCCTCCTTATCACCTGTGTGTTCGCTGAAGTCGCATTTTCAATGTTGTTCAAAAACTTGAATTAATGAAAAATATTGCAAAGGTAAATAATGGAGATAACAAGATGGTTCTATTACAATTTTCTCCCAATTATTTAAACAGTAGAAATTAATGTCAGTTAAAATCTCATTTTGAGGGGTGGAGTGTGGGGAAATGCAGTTTAACAAAACGTAACTGAAAGTGTACCTGAAAGAGAATGAGGAATGCCGGGAACATTTCTAAACATAGTCACAGTGAAGAATCATCTTCCTTACTATGGTGGCACCGAAGTTTCCCAAGAAAGTGGGCTCTTCAAAGATGTGAAGATGGGACCCTGGTCTTACAGAAAACAGTAATATCCAGAAAAGATTTGTTCACGGACTCCCTAGGCTACTGGAACAAAAGGTATTTTTAATAGGTGCACTCCATGATGATGTTTTAAAAGTGACTTTAAGCAAAAGTCACTTTAAGTTACTGTCAAACTGGGTAAAACAAATCATTTATTAATGAAAGAACACATAAGCATCATTAAGGGAAGCTAGAAGGTTTGGAATACTTTTCTAAGATAGTGACATGGATGGAAAAGAAGCTAAATGGCCTTCCTGTCTCCTGAGAGCCCATCAGGAATGGTTAGAGAGATCAGGCATTTCTTGCTCTAAGATCGCACTGCCGTCGGAACATCCAATAATACTTGCAGATTAACCTCCGTGGGGAGAAATCATGTCAATTTGTCCCCTGTACTCTGCAAGGAAGGAAACACGGCATTATACTTAAATTGTGAAACTCATTTTGGCTGAGAAAGCCGGGTCTTCCAATGTGCTTGCCAAGACAATGCAATGATACAAAATGCATGCTGAATTATACATAAACACGCATATATACATAGCTACACAGACACACACGCCATGTTTGGATGATAAATAGACCAAAGGTTGGTATTGGAGTACTTAGTCAATGGGGCAGCTCAGGATACATTTGGGAACGTATTAAGCCCTCACACAAAATAGCATGTGTTTCCAGAACCCATTTAATCTGGGTTCAAAGGGATTTGAGGCTCTTGAACTGTTAGGACTTGAAAGATGAGAATGGGCTGCCTTTGACGTGAGCCACAAATCTTGAGCATATGGAAGGGGCTGACCCGCTGTGCTCTGCAAATGAGAAATTTGTCTCTCTTGGCTTTTTAGGAGGCGCTGTGTGTGGAGACACAGGGAAAGAATAGCTCTACCAGCAAAGCCTGAAGTGGCGTGCGTGTTATTCACAACACCTTGCAATTTGAGTCTGAGGCTGAATCTAATGTGCTGGGAAAGAGGTCAATTGTAACAAACAAAGAACAACAGCCTCCCCCGCTGTAACTTTCCCCGTCCAAGCTGCTCACCCAGCTTTATATTTCAAATGGGAGGAAGAAAAGGATTGGAGGAAATAGTCCATTTCCCCTCAAAACAAAATAAAGTGATAATATTAGGGTGCGCTCTACCTCGTAAAACTGACATCTGACATTGGCTGAGTTTGAAAACTTTGGGCATGAGATGGGGGTTGGATTGGGTTCATACAGAAAGGGTTATTTAATTTTCCTTTATTTTTGAAAGTAAAATAACTGAAGTTTGCATGATGAATGATCCTTAACTCACTTCCATTTTCTCCTTCCCTGGTGCATTTTAAAGGGAACCAATGGTGGAGATTCTTTTCATTTCCTTTCTGAGGCTATGAAGTACACGCAATGCCGTGAACTGGAGCAGCTGAGCTGTTTACAGTCACAGGGCCTGGAATTAATTTCATCAGGCGACACTTGTCGCCTTATTAGGTAACAGTGGAAATAATTTGGATCTCTAATTGCTCTCAGGGACAAGAGGGAACACCTGCATCCTCAGTCCGCCCTCATCTCTGAGGCGGGCTTATGGGATTCTTCACAAGCACACTGGTGTTATTCCTGCTCAGATCAATAATTACAGCCCTTAAATTCTACTCCCAATCATAAGTATGTTTTTTTTCCCTCCTCGTAAAGTCATCTTTCACTTGTCCCTCTGAAATATATCTCTTAATGAAATAATGGGCCCCAGCAAACGAGTTTCTCTTCGGATGACACACTGGCCTGGCTTGTGGGACAGAAGATGAGGTAAAACATGAAGGTGGCGTTGATGATAGTGATTAAAACACCGGCTTTGACAGGCAATAACTATAAAATCTTGCTGCTAGTAATAATCTCTACAATACAACCGTAATACCAGTGCCCCATATGTCACAGCTTGGCCATCCATCTCCGTGAGTGTCACCGACTTAAGAAGGCTCC
Source organism: Tonatia bakeri (assembly GCA_004024845.1). Lineage (NCBI taxonomy): Eukaryota > Metazoa > Chordata > Mammalia > Chiroptera > Phyllostomidae > Tonatia > Tonatia bakeri. The sequence continues at coordinate 494,144 of PVIA01000169.1, forward strand.
ATGAGAGCCTGTCATTATTTTTAAGTGGGGAAAAGAAGGACACAATTCCATTGCCGTACCACATTAGTCACTCCTGTTCAGTCCTGCTGCTGACTTATTTATTTTCCAGGGAAAGAAATCCATACACTTCAAGCTATTAGCACTGAGTTTACATTTCCTGTTGGTATGCTTTGTGGGGTCATTTACTCCATGTCCTGCAGGCATCTCTGAGGGTAAGCTTGCTTTTTAATCATGTTAAATGTGCACAACAAAAAAGTTTCTGAAATTCGTTAGGAATTATTCAATCATGTATTTAAGTATGTGTGTATACATGTGTATGTACATTCAATCATATGTGTATATGTAAGTTATTATTATTGAATGGCAGGGGAACACAGTGCCTACAGCAGTCCTAGTGGACGGGGTTGAAGGCCAGCACAGAAACCAACAGGAACAGAAGGACACTGACAATTTGGCAAAAGAGAATCTTCAGAACTTAATCATACAGGTAGCTTGTCTTTAAATTACAGTGGACCTTGACAGGGGACGTATCTTACTTTACAGCAAAGGAACAGTAACTAAAGTTCTTATTATAAGGCCACACTTTGTAAAGCAAGAAATGTTCATAATGAATAATATTATTGGTAAAGTGAAAGGGGAAAAAGGTTTTTTCTAGCAAATATTTTTTGAAGATACCATTTAGGGACAATTACGTAGCTTATAAGTTTAATGATTTCATTTTTGGAATGTCTTTCCTTGCATGTTATATCTTGCATTAACAAATTATTGGAGGTAATTGGGCAAGTTACTTCATTTCTGCGACTCAGTTCCCCCATCTGTACAATGAGCTTAATAGGAATATGGTCTCAAAGGATTGATGTGATTAAATAGTTCATATACCTTAAGTTCCTAGAAGAGTTCCCAGGTCATACTACATTCAATACAGTAGTTGCTACTATTGTTTTGTTACTGTAATTTGCAAGACTTAATTTTGGAGTCACAGCAGAATTAATTCAAATCTTAGACTACCAGTTACTAGCTAAGAAGGATCAATTGGCAGATAGTTTAACCACTTCAAGCTTCTGTAAAATGGGGACAATGACAGTTTCTTCCCAAAGCTGGAAAGAAGAGATGTGATCATGTATGATAAGCCCTTACACCTGTGTCTCGCATACCATAAGTTTAGCTATTTAGGAAAATAATGCAAGTATTTGCATGGTCACATTCTTCATCACGTTAAAGTAAGAAAATATGTCTATCCAAGCAAGTAAAATTTGTGTTTTCCAACCTTTTAACTTCACAAATTCTACCATAATCATCTGCCCTTTCCCTCAAAGCTATCTAGTCCCCAAGTGCTCACATGTTACATGGGGCTTTTTCAAGATTCAGTGAAAAGATCTGCAGCCAATAAATGATATCATAGGAATGGGTGCAAATACTTCCTCTCAACTCTAAGGTAAACCTGGCTGGGCTGTAAGGAGGAGACACGTGGCAACAGACTTCTCTACATGCTCCTCCAGCAAGGTGATCTTCACACTCCCCAGCAGACGGGAGAGAAAACCGGCGGATAGCTTGCTAGAAAAAGGTGCAGACTGGTAAGCCCATTGCATCTCCTTTCTGCTTTCCTCATTAATTCTCTGATCCTTATTCCATTGTATAACTTAACAACTATCTCTATAGACAAAAAAAAAAAAACACACACAAAAAACTCGATCTAGTTCCCACTGCCACTCTTTAGAGGCTTGTACAGTTCTTGAGGCAGAAGCCAAGAGGTTTTCCCTAAATGAGAAACCGGCAGGAAACTTTCACCTGCTCTGCAGGCGAGCAGCGCGTTTCAGTGAATCTCAATGAACTCGGCATCACTGCTCTTTTGTCTCCGTGTTTGATGTTGCAGGGAGAGAAGATACTGCACTCCTAAGACCCCTACAGGTCGGACCACCACATTCAAGCAGAAACATATCAGCAAAGTTTTTTTTTTTAAAGGATGAAAGAAGAAAAAATGTGTTTTATTTGGATTTTACATAGATAGAATATTAGCTGGCCAAATCAGACCTAGAGAGATGCAGACGACAGCTATTTTGTACTCCCATATCTTTCCCCCATGTTGAGATTAAACTCGTGGTGTTCCCATGGAGATATCTGGTAGTGTTCACTTAGTTTTCCCCCCTCAATTAACGATTAATGCTATCTTCTAATTACAAAGAGTGAAGATGAAACAGTCAGAAACTTCGAATTCCTAAGGTTATTTCAGTCTTTTACAAAGTTGTAAGGCTAATATGCAACTTTACCTTACATTTTCTCATCTATAACAGGGAACATGATTTTAAAACAGAGAGGGGGATTTCTGGAAAGGAAAATATCAGGTTCCACTGGGTGACCTGTGTGCTAGAGACAGCTCATGAGGTACTTTTGATGACAAGTGTTTTTTAAAAGGTTGGGATTATAGTGCCACTATTTTAGAATCATGAAGAAGTAGTGATTTGGATTTTGAGTTTCTCTTGAAAAACCTGAGACTCTGGCAGTGGTACACAGGAAGACCTGCATAGCAGAGGCTGGCTAAGTAGCTTCTTTTGGAAGGGGTGTTTGCTCACCACTTACCAGAGATTCAACAATACTTCTTTAAAAAGTCCTCACCTGAGGATATGTTTATTGATCTTAGAGAGAGGGAAAGCGAGGGGAGGGGGCAGAGAGACAGAGTGAGAGGGAGAAACATCCATGTGAGAGAAACATCAATCAGTTGCCTCCCATAAGGGCCCTGACCATAGATTGAACCCACAACCTAGGTATGTGCTCCGACTGGGGATCAAACCCACAACCTTTTGGTATACCGGACAATGCTCCAGCCAACTGAGCCACCTGGTCAGGGAAAATCCTGTCTTGTTTTATCCATCCCACCTCTCACCCATGTACTGTACTGAAGTGGTCTCTGTAAGCCTTTGATTTTATGACCCCTACCTCCACCGATCAAAAGCCAAACCCCTTCACCATCAAGCCAGCTGAAAATCAACCACACAAGAATGACTGAGCAGGTCATGTTGTTACTGTTGCCAGGGTCACACTGACCAATATGATCGCCTTTGTTGTTAAGGAGGTTATAATCTAGAAATGGTGATCAAATGTACAGCAAAAATAACATAAGTAGTGCTAGAAATCACAGCTCACAAAAACCTAAGATAGTTTTGACAGTTTAGATGAGAGAGATGTGGAAGGAAAAGCGGAAAAGCCCATCAACATTTCATCCAATGACATTTCCAGATTAGCTCCACCCAGCGGAAATACAACACAAGCCAATAAAGTATTTTGAAAATTTCTAGTAGCCACAGCAATCAAAGAAAAAAACAACTTGAAATTAATTTTTAACAATATATAATTTAGCCCAATGAATCCCAAATATTATCATTTCAACTGGTAATCAGTATAAAAATATTAATGATACTGCTGTTCTGCTCTTTCATACTGAGACTTAGAAATGAAGTGTGAATGCCCATTTATGGCACCTCCCAGTCCAGACTAACCACATCACCTCAATCAGGACCCCCCCCCCCCCAGGCCCAGGGATGCAGGAATACTTCTATCATCACGGGACATTCCACTGATGGTATGGCTCTAGAGAGCATTCCAAGCAGAGGGGGCCATGGAAATGCTGACCAACCAGATGTACGAAAGCCCATGTCGGTTTCTGTAAGTACTATGTCCATTTCAATTTGATTATGGGTCACATGTATAAAAGTAACAGACATAGGTTAATAATTTTTTGGCTGCAAAAATAACATAAAGTAACAAACTTGCTTAAACAATGCATAATTTTGATATTGAATAACAAATGTATAAGTAAACCACCCAAATTTATAAATTCCTAAGAAAATTTTCCAGTCCACTGTGAAATATGTACCATTATGTGTGCAAATATTGGCTCACATAAATGAATAGCCCAGATATAGTTCTAACTCCTGGTACTGGCACATGTAGGTGTTTGAGTGATGAATTCAGGACTCGGTTCTTGCTCTGTTTTCCTTTGCTTCATTAGCACAGTTATTGAATATGCTCTCTCCTTGATGGCAAGAAAGTTGTCAGAGGTTCCAGGCTTTCTGCCTATGATCTTAGGAGACTTAAATTTTATTTCGAGTAGTTCTGTCAAATCAGGTGTTTAAATCCACAGGCTCTGATTAGCCTGATTTAGACAATCTACTCATTCATAAATTAATTACTATGGCCAAGGGAGTGAGATCTTCTCACTGATAAAGCCTAATTCTCATACTTACTCCTGAATTCCAGGGTGTGGCCGAGCTACCTGATCACAGGTGGTTGACTGAGAGTCATTACCCAAAGGGAAAAGGAGGAGCTTTTACCTGAAGATTCATATGTGAAAGATGGCCAGGCAAATACAAATAATGTTCACTAGATTACATGTGAAGAATTTTGGACACAATATCATGGGTTTCAGACAAGTAAGTTTTTGTTAAAATCTGTTTGTGCTCCCATGAAAACCTGGAACCTCTAGAAAGCAATCCCACTGAACAGTCCTCCAATATTTCATCATCCAGAGCAGCAGAACTCACATACAGATACCAGGAGACAGATTTTTCATACATAAAACTGAAAAATCTGCAATACGATTGGCTGTAAAGTAGAGAAAAATCAATTTATCAATGTTTGTTACTCTCTAATGTTGAACAAGTTGTCCTAAAGTCTGGACTGATTAGTTACGATATTTTATGTCTTACTAATACAGCTAATGTGATCACTTCATATAAAACTCTACCTCACTGTTTCAATATAATGTCTAATTTCTTTAAATTTTTTTCATTAACTTTGTTCTTGTGTGCTTCATTTTAATTTTAGCTCAATGCATAGTTTATCATTAAATAAAATACCCATGATCATTTATTTTTATTAAATTTTTAAGATGTAAAGGAAACAAGTACAAAGATGAAGTTGTAAATAAAACATCATGTGTAAGTATTCCATATCTACTCCTAGGTCTTACAACTTGGGGTTCAGCTAGCCTTACAGAGTTCACTACATTTTAGTAATTTCCAATGATGTTCTCAGGTATTCACTTGCTTTCAGAGTTATTTTATATTTGAAGAGTTCATGCTATTTGTTAATACTCTGCCATTTAGTTATATATACTCATATATTCAGCTTCAGGCAAAATATTCAAGTACCTTTGATTTATATAGCTTGTATTCAGTTACCCCTTAACAGCTTTTTAAATAAGTATCCAAAAGGTATTATCATCCCATAAAATCAATCTAAATTTCATAAATTAAAAAGTGGTATGCTATCCTAATACCAATATATATTTAAAATATGAAGTTATATTTTAAAAAAAACAGTACCATCATAGGTTTATACTGTATTCCAACTGATAATTTTCATAAATAGATTTCATGGAATCTTTTATGTACCTTAATATTTTGCAAGCACCAGCTGTTATTATTCAAGTAATACAAAACAAATATAATATAAAGTATAGAGTTGTGTAGCAAGAGACTAGGTCTACAGCATTGCAATTACTAAGGAAATTCAGAGTTGAAAAACAGCTTCAGCTACGTTCTGATTTAATTCTTATTTAATATAAAGTGAAGTACCCAACACGCTGCTCTACATATTTTTATAGACAACTAGGCCTCTGAAATTATATTTTCATTCCATTATCCCAAAATAGCCAAATAGTCTCTTGAGTCTCTCATCTCAAAGAAGGAGATTACTAAGGCGATTCTGCAGCAAAATCAATGAAAACAATATTTTGGCCTAAACTACCCAGAAAATTAAGGACTCTGTGTGTTTATTGAATGAATTACCTTCAAGCTTTACTATTAACAAAGTACTGTAGAAAGACATTTTACCTTCAATGATGTAACCGGAATGTGAAGAATCCATTATGTGCATTTTAGTCACTCAGTAGATAACTGTCGAACGAATAAATGTGCACATGACCATAGTTATCGTTTTATTTTGCTTCCTTATTTGATGTTGTTGTTGCTGTTGTTATTATTATATTCTAATGTAGAGTGTTGTGCCAAGATACTGTAGTCCCAAATAAAGGCAAGTAAGAGGTTTCCTCGTTCATTGAGCCATACTGAACACCAACATTTACAGCTCCCAAGAGAAGGTAATATTTTGAATTGTCTGTTTCTGAAGACCTGTCTAAAATTACAAGTCCTAACAATGCATGTTACCTATCAGACTTGACAGTGCATGATTTTAACTGCGCTCTTCTAAAAATTCAAATTCCCACACTCTGATTCTAATTCCACAGGACTAATTCTATAAGGACTAAGAATCCATATTTTAAACAAGGAACCCACCCAACTTTTAGGTTGGCAATGCTCAGACCATATAACAAACATTGTACCTATACACCTAATTATATAATAATCTTTAGGCGATACTCATTTTATACACCTTACCGCTATCCCCAAGCCCTACAGCCATGTCTGTTAAATTACATTTAATGAAATGCACTTAGCTTTAATCAGTGGTAGAGACATAAGAATCAACAATATTATAAAATACTATATTTTATTAAAAATGTTTAACATATTTGTAATATCTATTGCTTCTTGAATGTCCCAATAATTGAGTGTTCAGTGATAATAATTGTAATAATCATTATCAAATTTCTTCCTTCTGCTTATCATGATAACATGATAATTGGCTCTCTGTCTCTCTCTCCCTGTCGGTGAATGCAAAACAGAGTCACTGGGAATGTGATTTGAAAACCCAGACCTATGCACTTACTAAAATGGAGTCTTACTGAGGATGTCCTCTAATATTAACTTTGAAAGTATTTCCTGGGTGTTAAACATTATACCATTTGATCCCTTAACTAAACTGAGAACCATACCTACAGGCAGTTCTGAAGAGGTCATCTTCAGAATGCGGCGGATGAATAAAATAAAATATTTACCCTACTCCTCAACGTCTTCCTGTCATCATACCTGCATGCATTTACAAACCAAACTAATAACACAAATTCTCCTCTAAAACAAAAAAATACTGTTTCCCTTACTCACAACTTAGTTCTGACACCAAATGCAGGTGTTTTTCTGTCAGAATGAGCAATTCTGAAACTAAGTACCTGGAGTTAGCTCAGAGCCCACGAGTTGAGAGCCCAGTCCCTCATGACATCTCCCAGATTCTGACTCCAAGTCCAGGCCTCTCCTAATACTTCAGCCAGCTCTCAATCAGGGGTTCCCATGATCCCCTCTGGTTCCATATTTTGCTATAACAGCGCACAGAACTCAGGGACGCATTTACTGGTTTGTCACAAAGGGTATATATTATATACCTATAATAAGGAATACAGACAAGCAGCCGCAGGAGGAGGTCCATAGGGCAAAGGATGAGTTGGTGTGCCTGGAGAGCCACACCCTCTCTGGGCGTGCCACCCTTTGGCACCTCAGTGTGTTCACATCCTGGAAGCTGTCCAAACCCTTTTATTTAAGGTTTTATTTAAGGTTTTTGCTTAGGCATGGTTCATTAAATCATCAGCTATCAGTGATTACCTCAGTCCCCAGCCCCTTTCTCCTTGAGGCTGAGGTGACTCTGAAAGTCCAACCCTCACATCACATTATGGTTCCTCAAGCAACCAGCCCCACTGTGCAAGAGTCACCTTTTTATCCTAAACTGAGGTACAGTGGAAAGGGGCTTATTGTGAATAACAAGATATTCTTCTCACTCCGCTCACTCAAGCAACTATAAAAGTTTTAGGAGCTGTGTTCCGGAACTGGGGATGAAGACCAAAAACATATTTACTGCATCACAGTATCACATCTCCAACAGCACTGTCGACTAATATTTGGTGAGTGTTTCCTAAATAACAGTTTTATGAAAACATAAACAGAAGACAGTGTTATACTACCTTAAAGTATTAATATACTTTATAATATAAGGTACATTATATTTTAACTAGCAAAATTTCTTTTTTTGATTCTTCTTTCCTTTCTCAAAGTTTGCCTCTCTCTGTCTCTGATACCTCTCCCTCTTCCAGAGCATCTCACCCTTTTAGCCTGCATCTTGACACACCAATCTTACATGTGCTAACTGAGCTCCCAAACTGACATTTCTTCTACTCACATCCTCACAACAAAAGCTGCTCTTCAGCTCTACTCTCCTCTTCAGAAGTAAAAACCAAATCGGAGTTTCTTTCCCCATCGCTTCAGGACAATGGAGTCAGCTGAAACGCACGCCTTATCGAAGGGAGTAGGGTCAATTACATTGCCATACTGAAAGTCGGGTGTTAATAAAGAGAAGGAAGCTGTTAAATGAAAGAGAATCAGAGATGTGAGAGAGGCCAGAGAACGAACTTTCCCGCAGGTGACCTAGAACACTTGAGTCTGTGGGGACTAGAAAAACAAGGGTGGGTGGTTTTGTCTCCCAGAAGGCTTGCTGTTTCTAGTTCAGGCCTCAATCAAGCTGACATAATAAAATGGATCTGTATTCACTGAAGTGGTAAATAAATTTATAGTAATATATAGACAGTTTTTGAGCAAAAAGCAGATGTCATGATCATTTCTACATTTCCATGAAAATAAGTAATGCCCCCCAAATCTTTTTAAAATTTTGTATGTGCTGAAAACATTAATACCTGAATTTCCATATTTAACTGTAGAATATCACATTACATGGAAACATCTTGCATTTTCAGCATTTATTCTTTTGAACATTAGTCAATGCAGGTACTTTTAAACCCTAAAGAGTCTCTAAATACTTAAATTCTCAGGAAAATAGAAATACCCTAGTCTTATAAGTTCTATTTTTTCCTGAACAAAGTACATATTTTACTAAGATAAGGAAACATAAGGCAAGCAAAACTATAAAATATAAAGTATATGCTATTCAAAATTAATGATATATTTCAAATACATTACTCTAGCTTAAGTCATCAAGCACTTAGGGAAATGTTTCCTATGTTTGGGCGTAACCACTCATTTGGCAATGCGAGGTCATGTGTTTTGAAAGAACAATCTGAGTTGGAGTGTTTTGCCCCTCTAGACTTCATGCAGAGTGCTTTCAAGTAGTGTCACAAGTGGATAAATGCACCTAATGGCTGGACTGCACAGCCTGATGTATGTTTATTTGACTACGCCAACAACCCACCGAATGTACAATGAACTCTTCTTAAAAAAAAACACAGCCATGTAAATGCAAAAGATATGTTAATCAGTATTATCACGGAGTTTTGTTTTTTTTTACATGTCATGTTAGGATGCTTGGAATGATCATTTGGCTGTCAGCAATAAAGCAGCTTCTACGGGGAATGCATTATGGAAACATCTCAACGATCTCGATAAAAGGAAACACACAGTCAGTCCCCTTGCTAGACCGAGGCCAGTATAGTGCTGGCTTCTGTAGAATGGTAATTTGGTAGGCACAAACTGTTTCCAACAAGAACAGGGAAGGTAAAACCAATACAGTAGAAAGGGGTCCATAAAATATTAAGAACAGAATTAAAAAATGAAGGGAATAAATAAAATGTGCCCTTCCAAATCACTGTATAGCTTCTTTTGAAGCAGTCGGTGCAGTAGGGACATTTGTAGTAAAGGGGTTTGAATCCTACCAGGAGTGGTGGGGACTCACCAGCAGTAGGGTGTTCCCTTAGCATCTCCTGCAGGAATTGTTATTTTAATTGGCTGAAATAAACCATCATGCCTCAAGCTAGTGACAAAATTGTATATGTAGGCAGCTTTTTGCCCTTTGGGAAAGAGACCCATTAAAAAAGTTTGCACTTTGAATTAAAAAGAAAGAAAGAAAGAATGGTTACTCATTTCAAAGCAACACAAAATCATCTGGAAACTCTTCATCTTGTCTCTCTCTGTCATGCTGCCCCCATGTCAGATTTGTATTTTTCTTTGAAACTGAAAAATGTCACGTGTGGTGGTGTGGGGGTTGTTTTCTAACTAGAAATTGTTCAAGAGAAGCCCGAGGCACCCAATGGAGTCGCTTGTCCTAAAGCCATGACAACCAGCCTAGACTTAGTACCTGATGTAAGTGTAATTTCAACCTTTTCCGGGAATGTAATCTTAGCACGTCAGTCTGGAATTTTCTAATGGGTCTCAATGTGGTAATCTGTCAGATGGGACCTCTCCACCCCACAAAGGGAACTGAGACAATCTGCCTCATAAGACACCCCCCCTCCTGCTGCTTGATTCATGAATTGTTCAAGAGGGCCAATGAGATCTTTAAAATGTACTCAGTTGAATTTTTATTTCTTAACAGAATTTACCCAATATTGCCTTCCAACCTCTACCTCTGTCTCCCCATTTCTTTTCCAAAGCCTTGAAAACTCTAAGGCCTTATTATTTTGTTACTTATTCTAATTAATTACTAGGGTGAGTACTTACAAATCCCTAGGAATATATGTCCTTTAAGAATGTAGTAATTTCATTCCTGATACATCCAGCTGTGTGCATTCTAAGAACAAAACCATGCACTGGTAATACAGGGTTTCAGAGGTAAAAATGCTGTTCTCATGTCTCAAATTACAATAATGGAATGCATTTAAAATTTTATGAACTGGTCGAAACAACAGAGGTGCCATTTAAAAAGTATAATTATTTTAGCTGGGTACTGGCTGAATTTCCATTTGGAGTGTAGAGATGGAAACCCCTTAGGAATAAAATGTGTTAGCTTAGCGAAAAGAAAGCATGGAAGCTTGAGCAGGTGTGAGGTTTGTGGTGGGATTCTGCAAAGGATGTGTAAAAGACTAGAGTTCAAAGTAAAAACAACATAAACCACTAATTATGTAATCAGGTTAGAAAAAAATGAAGGAACACAAAAAATGAATGATATAAATGGTATAAAGCCTGGGAAACCGAGAGAATTGCAAAATTGGAAAAGATGTTGAAGTGAAAATGATTAGGAATGGACACATGCTAAATTAATGAAAAACTTATTTAATATTTGGAGATCTGCATGTGTAGACTTTCATGAGAGAGCATAAAAGCAGTGAAGAGGTGCACTCAAAGGTTCATTCCTCAGTAGTCCTCAAGACTAGAGAGAGCTCCAGCCTCTCAAAGTGTATGATGTAAATATTATAGTGGAAACATGCCATATACATACAAACATACACATATATATCAGTTCAGAAAATCATTTCTATAAAACCCAATAAATTATGCCAATAGATTCAATATTCAAGTAACATAATCGTGTTGATAAACAGATGTGGGATCTCAAGCACCTTGTCTTAATGTTCTGAAAGACCCTGTGATAAACACAACCAAAGTTTTCCTGTACCTTCCAAGAAAACGAGCAGTGAAGTTTTCTCAGAACAAAGCTAACCTTTGCCTGACCTTCCCAAATCTATTTTATGACGTCTTTAACCTGCCTGCTTTCCTCTGAAGACTCATTCTGGACCTGCTCCACGCTGCAATGATTCAACAAAGGCGTGAGCTCATGACTTGGGTTGGTGTTTTTCCTCCCACAATCCTTCTACCAGGCTGACCTTAGATGCTTCCACATTACCTTCGACTGCCTCCAAGTTTCATTTCTTTATGATCTCTAAACTCCTCGTGGAGATTGGCATACTTCATGAGAAACATCCCAAAAGAGGGTGGTGGGGAAAACCCCAGCCAAATCATGTATGGGGGAATCTAAGAATCAGACTCCTAGCAAAAGTACTGTTAACCCAGTGTGGCTTTCCTGGAAATCTGGGAAGCACAAGGAAACAAACAAAAAACCTTACCTTTGGTAAAGATTCTTTGCTTACCAGACTTCAGGCAGTTTCTTGAACCTCCTTCTAGATACAGGTGTGTACTTCTTCGGAAAATGTGCCTTTGCAAGCACGCTGCTAAGTCAGTTTAACCATGGCCCCCCTACCTGAGTATCTGACCAGGTCCACCCCAATGATGTCCGATGTTCACTCACTCTGGCTTATCTTCAACGAGAACCCTGTTAGGTTGGTTTAGTCAGAGCCCCCTTATCCCTGATGATTTATCTCAGTAATTTTCCATCTACTGACCCCCAATCCTGCCCCTAGGCTGTACATTTCTACTTGCCCATGCTGTATTTGGGGTTGAACACACTTTTTCTCCCTCACTGTAAAATCCCATTGCAGGGGTTCCCATGTAAAGGGCCATGGTCCTTCACAATGTCTGCCATACCATCTCTCCCAAGTGACGTGAGTATGTTTTATCTTTAACACTTTCTGTCACATTGAGGTCATCTCCCTCATGAAGATGATGGGATAATAGTAACTGAACATTATTTATATCCATTTCCAGCCTAAAATACTGCTGTATCCATTTTCACAAACTGAATGGCTCTTTTCCAGAAAACCAGAATCTTCATGTTCATAGAGATTCAGTGGCTAGATGCAGAAGTCTCAAGATTGCTATTGACAGACTGTATCATTTAAAGCAGCCCTCTCTAGAATAAATGATAAGTCACCTGCAGAATTGCTAAGGAAAAAAAAAGATGCAATACTGAAACTATTGCACCTGCTACCAAATAAAATCAATTTAGAAGAACGTTAGTAAGATATTTTCAACTTGAAAGTTTTTTTATTTTTTGGTTTTTTTTCTTTTACATTTCAGAAATAAAGGAAAAAACAAAACTGTCCTATGAAGGGCATTTGTAAAAAATCTTAAAATAAATATAGGTTGATGGGTCTACCTGTGGTAAAGAACAGGTTTTCCAATGACTGGGGCCAGGAAGAGGATTTCCTGCAGACTGCGGCTTCTTAGAGTGCTTCAGGGACCTTGTCTGCTGTTTTCTTATCCAATGTATCCTCACCTCTCAGCCCTTAATGACAGTGTTCGAAGGACCTAAAAGGGGGGAAAGACATTTTTGAAAAGACTGCTGAGTTACAGCAAAGTCACCTTGTACTTGCTTCAGACATTGTGCACTCAGGAATGTAAAATAGAAACACTGCGTTCCAGTAGCCAACCTGCTGGATACAGGGACAGGGTGGAGGGGCTGGGACACGTCCACATAGTTACAAGGAGGAAAACATCTCTCAGTGCGCATGTGAAGCCAGTTTGGCTCCAGGAATTGCTTTTTACAAATGATGCTGCTACATTTTGTTTGAGAAAGAAGTGGCAGGGGTGAGAGGAGATGGAGAGAGAACCCTGAGCAAGGTCATTGTTTCAGTGCATATTCATGGAGGGCCCACTCTGCGCAGTTACAGTGACATGATGCCTTTCCAGAGTTTCTAGCGTAACTGGGTAAAAGGTAAGAAAATATGCAACTGTAATGCAACGGGGTCAATGTGATGGGGAAAGGTGGTAGGTGATATACATTATTAAGGTGGAGGCTACTTATTTCCTAAATTTGGGAGGGGAGAAGAGAGGGTCAAGGAAGACTCCCCAAGAAAAAGGACTTCCAAAGAAAGAGCTGAAGCAGTGCAAGTGGTTAATGAACTTAGAACACTGGAGACAGGCTTTGAAAATGTCCTATAGGCAGAGGGGAGAATGAGAGCTGGAAAGAGCAAAGACTGGGAAGGCGAAGAGACAATTCTCACTTGACATCAACGCCCTGTTTCAGGGGTGGGACCTGAACCTTTAAATTGTTATCAGATTTTGAGCAGTATAAGGACTGCCTAGGAGAGCATCAGGTTTCTCGGAGGCCTAAAGAAAGTCTTACTAAAGTATCTTTTACCAACTTACTTTGCACTTATTAATAAAAGTTTTTCTAAAGTTAATCTTAAAGTATCTCAATATGCGTTTTGGGATTTAAATCAAATGAATATATGTAACATATGCAATTTTTTATGAAACCAGCTTTTATTTTGTAAAGACTGAACAAAGAAACACATTTTTCTTTGGATTTGGCTAAGCTAGAAGGCTGATAAGATGGCTGTTTGCAAATGGACCAGTTTGTGTCCACAGAGTAATCTATATATAGACACCCATATAAATATGTATACACATATGTAAGCACATGCATGCCTCCCTTCCTCTCTCTCTCTCTCTGTCTCTCTCTGATTCTTCTATCTTTTGGAACTACACTGGCAAACCTAAATAGTTTTAGGACTTTATAATACTTCTGCAAAATGAGTTATTTTTATCTAATGAATATATGCAACAAGCAATTTAGAAAAATAGTGAACATGGCATATATCAAATATTAAAATTTATATGCAATCCTGAAACAAAGTCCTTTAAGTATATTCAACTACTCATTGGTTTGAAAAGTGAATTTGCATAATCCTCTACATGAACTGGGATTTCGGACTAGTTTTCTCAGGAGAGACAAAGGAAGGGCAGTTCCATGTTTGAAATGCTTGAGCATGGTGTTAACTCTTCAGATTTCAGTCCTGTCATATGGGGAAAACACTGGTCACCACCTGCTGGGTCTCTTGCCCTGCCTGAGAACTTCAGAGCCCCACTCCAATTATTTTTTCACCTTAAACACCAGACAAAAAGAACCATTAGCGATCAGATGCTGCAGAGGGTGGGCGAAAGCAGATCGCGTGTTTTTCTTGCCACAAGAACTGCCGAGCCTATCGGATGACTTTGTTCCCATAAATCAACTCTGGGCCCGAGATTTAAGCTACTCTGCCATCAGCTTGGATTACACTGAGTTATGTGCATTTCCAGACCCCATCAGTGGTCCAGCATAGCAACACTGAATGAACTGGAAGTGAAAAAGAGTTCTGTTAGGGCCAATAAATATGTAGCTACACATTAGTTCTTATAAAACCCTCCTATATTAAAAAAATATAAAATTACACTGTAGCCATCCATACTTTTAAGTCATGGTTATATTATATTAAATTCTATTACTAATAATTCAATAAGTTACAGTAATACATTAGAGGATCTGGATAGGGAAAAAAATCTCTTCTTTTTTGGCTAAAAACTGCCAAAGAAATGATGTAGTGAAACAAATTTTAATGTGTTTTTTGTGGTTTCAGTCATCAGAAAAGCAAGCTTGTGCCATTATACATATGGTATATTTATTCTTTAATTGGCCAGGGAAAGTGGTTCTTTCTCCTCTCACTGAAGCTTGCTACAATCCAAATGTGTTGGGTTCGCTCATCTAGGGCAGCCCTCTTTCGTAGGTAAAATAGACAACCTCAATTACATGTTAGGATGCCACTTTTGCTTCATTTGGCTATAATTTTGGTGAGACATTTATGTGAGGTGCTTATTATAATAGTACATAACATGGGAGGGGATGACACAAATTAGGTCAAACAAAGTATCTCTTAGGAATTTGAATCCTGAGTACAAAGAACTAATAGAAAAGTTTATTCATTCTGTGACAATGGGAACCTGATGATTCTTTTCATTTATTCTAAATCCCTCAATCCCAGTAGTTATCCCATTTCTGTCTTTCTTGAAGCCTGGTTCTACCTTTCCATACATTCTATAAGCTGACCCATGTATTCTATAAAAAAAAAAAAAGGCTTGAGTTAGTCATGGATGGTTTCTATTACTTGTAATCAAAGAATTCTAACTGAAACAAAGATTCATAGCAAAGCTCACAGGCAATGAAGCAAGCGCTAGAAGAACTGTATGATAAAGTAAAAATGCAAGGGCCATCAGGGAGAAAAATAACAACACAATCATGGAGGGGCGTGAAGGAGGGACGCCCAGCTCATGTTTGCATAAAAATAAGTGTGTATAAAGAAAGTAAAAGCATAGATGAAATTTCCAGAGGAGATGACAAAGGTCAGAGCCTGTCAGAGGAGGAGGGAGCAACATCAGCAAAGGGATCAAGTTGGTGACGGGATCGAGGCAAAACAAGTTGAAGAAGAGATTAAGGGAGGGCAAGTTTGAGGTGAAATCAAAGTTTAGGGATAGAACCCAGATTCACACATAAGCCTGGGGAATACAGAAAGAAAAAGATCAGGAAGAATTGTTCATTTAAAAAATAAATGTTTGTTGTGGTTTTGTGATGGAATGCTGAATAAGACAAATAAGCTCTTGACCTCCAGGAAATGTGCATGTTCCTGGAGGAGAGAAACAAACAGCTAACAAAAATATTCTCCAGCAAACAAAATCCTTTTGAAACACAACAAGTTCTGTGAAGGAAACAAAGGACTAACAGACCAAGGGCGCGGATGGAGGGGAGGGTTGAAAGTGGGCTGGAGGAGGGTTGGGATATTTCAGGTAAGAATTCGAGTGCGGGCACATGGGGGAAATGGAGCATTCTGGGCAAAGGAACAGAAAAGACACATGTCCTAGGGAGAAATGACTTTGACTTGTTCTCAGAGTTGACCGTGGATGACTCTAGCAGAGTGAGCAAAGGAGAGTGTGATGTCAGACAGTGCTGGAGACAGGAGCCAGACCGACAGGTTTTTTATGCCTAAGAGGGGGTTGCAATTTATTTCAAATTTATGAGTGAGGTACTTACATCTTACAAAGATCAACTTAACATCTACAGGTGGGGGCAATCAGTCTTTTTCCTTTTTAAATTATTGCACAAGGATATGTTTATTGACTTTAGAGAGGAAGAGAGGCAGAGAGAGGGGGAGAGAGACACACTGATGTGAGAGAGAAACATCGACCCTTTGCCTCCCGTACATACCCGGACCAAGGATCGAACCCCCAACCTAGGTACTGTGCCCTGACTGGAAATTGGTCTGGGGATGACCCTCCAACCAACTGAGCCATACCAAACAATTAGTCTTGAATGATGAATTAGGTTTAGGTGAAGAAGAAATGTGAGGACTCAAGAAGACCCTATCATGACAGACATAATGGTGGGTTTAAATACAAGCATGATGAAGGATTTTTTAAAAAATAGTACATAATGTAGAACTTCTGAAAGTATTATAGTGACAACTACCCTCCGTATTGTCCGTAATACATATTCCCACCTCTAATTTGCTATAGTGTTTATACTTCTTGCTACATAATTAATTCCATGCCCTTAATTCCATGATGCCAGTAGTGCATGTTTTAGATCATATTTTGTTTCCCAACTAAACTGAAACCATCTCAAGGGCAGGGTTCATGCCATATATTTCTGTATGTTCCACACTGTCAAGCTTATATTTGATATGAATATAAATCAGTAATAATAAAAAATATGTATTTGATGTTTACTATGTCCTAGACACTGCCTAAGGGTTTTACATGCATGCAACCATTTAATCCTTATTACAAATCTATGAAGAAGGCCCAGTTATTATTCTAAAAATTAAAAAAAAAACTAAATTTTCCACCATTATCTCCCTTGCCCACTTATTACTAATTGGTTAGTTGACTTATATATTTCAGACACAAAACGTCTGGTCAGAAAGGCTATTGGTCAAACTTTTTAAAAGAATGCTTGCAAATGACATTTTCACGATCCTGTTCCTAGTGGAAATCAACCACAGATCTGTTCATCGTGGAAAGCTTCCACACATTTCCTTTATCTGAATTTACTAGCTTTCCTGAAAATATGTGTTACTGAAATTGAAGGTTTTATTTAATACTTATCACATGATACTGTTTCCCTTACCCTCCTTTTCATTTAATTAAGCCAAACTATATTTCTTTCACCAACATTTCAAAAAGATGAGCACAAAGTCTACAACAGATGTCTCATTGACATTTTGTCTCTATTCTAAGCATTTCTAACATCTACATGTGTATGCAGAAATCACCACCAAATAATGATTATAACAAAGATTATAATTGTGGCCCAATCTTCTCAACAGATACAGGTGCCATAAAGTCTAAAAGAAAAAGGAAATGGTGATATGAAGGGGAAAAATAACAAACACACACCAATGTGAATTACAAGGAAATTCACATGTAAAGACTGTCAAAAAAAGTAACTATTGGGCTCATTACAGGAGAACACAAGAAGGAAAACAAAAATAGAAATCATTTAGATCTTACCCTGGAGCTCACAAATATAAAAGACAATGGAGGAATTTTAACTGAGCAAAAACACTCGAAATGTTTGCTAAAACCTACTTCTCTCTTAAAACACACCTATCTGTTTCCATACTTGACATTTCACTCACAATCCATTTTCCTTATCTGAAGTTTAAATTTTGTACATAGGCAATTCCAGTTACTATTTTGGCTCACATTCTGAATGCAAATAAATATGCCCCATATCCCCTTGGGAAGAGAACATTAAAATAATGAGTAGAAGGTGGTATGAAAACAAACACGAACACATTAATTTGTGCGGAAAATCAGATCAGAATATATTTGGTCACAGGAGTAGTGAAGATGAACAAGGAGAAGGGTGAAGGAGGGGAGGGGAAGGAGCAGGAAGAAGAGGAAAGTACAAGAGAAAGAATATCACACACACACCCGATCATTTTGAAAACTTTGAGTGTTTAAATGATTTGACCAGTTCTTTCAGGAGAAACTCATTATCTGGCCATCTTTAATATGTTCACCCCGCCCCCTCTGCCATCACCCCTATGACACTCCTAATTTGGGAAAGGTCTCTTGGCTTACAGAAAACTGTCATTCAAAAATATTAGGGTCACAACAGGCTGATTAATAACTGTGTTGAAAACCTAAATTTTGGTGATAGACCACATAAATCTCTCTTACGTGAGATGTCTGCTCTACGGCCTGTAGGGCTGATAGATTTTAGATTACAGGTTTAGCTGAATTTCTTCAGGAGCCCTGGCAAAGGAGGACCACAAAGAAAATACCATTAGAGGCATTCATATTTTCTTAAATGAAGAGGCAGAAACTTGGATTAGAAAAACCGCTAATCATCATGGGCTATTTTGGCAAAGTAGGACAAAGTAGCATAATAACATTCGAGTAAAAATGCTTTTAAAGTATTTAAATTCAGTCTTCACTTCTTCAAAAATTTAGAGAATTAGCCACTTGTTACCTCATTTAGTACTCAACATTCAATTTAGCCTAAAGCATTCTAATAAATATAAAAGACCCTGGAAATATATGAAAATAACATTCTGTAAACATCATATGGCTTCACAATTTGGGGCCAATTTACACATATTACTTTTTTTCATATGTGCTAAAAAATATTCTCCTTATTTTTAACCTTTTACTTCTCTTTATTCATATATTTTTCACCGCAGAAGCATTTTCTGAGGGGACCACCTATCAAAGTACCATGGAACGATGGTATTGATTAAGCATAATTTAAGAAATTGTAATTTGAGGGTTTTTTCCCTTGCCCTAAACATTACTCAGAAACTTGGTTAGAGAAGCAGGGCATATGAGACATGCAGGAATCAGTCTAGAAGTTGCAATGTGAGGGAACATGGTTCCGAGTGAAAGCCACAAAATTAAAGGCCTTATACATTCTGGAAGTTCCTGAAAACCAGCCACTCTCCCCACCATGCTGAACCTTGCAGCCCTTGTCTATTCCTCACTGTGTCTTGGGAGTTTACAAAAAACTCAGGAAACTGCTGTGCTGATAGCACAGACCCTGCAACATGACTTCCTGGGTCTTGAACTCTGCTCTGCCTCTTACCAGCTCTCTGACCTCAGCAAATAACCTTCCCATACCTCAAATTTTCATCTGTAAGTTGGGAATATTCCAATACCTACTTCATAAGTTTCTTATAAGTTAGTGTTGATAAAGGGCTTCGAAATAAGGCCAGGGTATAGTAACGTTGTGTAAGTGATCAATAAATAAATGTATGAAATTCAAAAGTGCATCATCAGTATATATTAATTAGGCACTAGTCCAAGTCATGTTACATATGATGGACAAAAACAGGATAGGTCAAATTTGGGGGCTTGTTCAGCTTACATGCTAGAGGAAAATAACAGAGATAAGCAAGACAGTTTTAGATGGAGTTACGGTACATGTTTTGAAGAAACAAGTGGTGATGGATTCAGGAAGAGTTCTATCTGGGAAGGCTCTTTGGGGCATGGGCTTTGGGATGGCAAGGTGGCCAAGGCCCAGGAACAGGAACTCTGAGGCCTCAGTGACTGGAAGTTTTGTCCTGTTCCTGGAACAGAAAGAAGGCCTAGGCACAGAGCATGGAGAAGAAAGGAGCAAAGCATTACACAGCACAAGGGACACAGGCCAGGGCTTGCAGTTTTGGATTTTAAGGGCCATGGAAAATCATTTCGGGATTTACAACTAATAATCAGGCTGGTCCAGTTTAACTGCCAATAAACTCCTTGTTTTTTGAATGAGGACTGAAACTCAGTGCCCATTTGTCTGACTTTCTGCGCTGCCTTGGTGCTTTCGGTCCTAAATTGTACCTTGTTAGTGAGTCAGCAGATGTAATAGATACTTGCTGGGAGGTATATGTACATATAGCTGCCACTGACGAAATGTTAGGTAGCTTCATTCATCTAGTTATATATGTTCTTTCCTTATATTCCATTCTGCCAATTTTTGGGTGATAATTACTTTCTAGCTTCTTGCCACAAACTGTGATCAGGACCACTACATGCATATGATATAGGCAGCTACCTACAGAAATACGATGTGAGAGGCACTAAACAACTTTTATGTTCCTGCCATTAGATTCACTGCATTGGTTTGCACAGGCGAAATGGCAGAGTAAACAGAAGGAACACATTTTGCTGAGAGCAGAGAAAATATCATCAAAGGATAGAAGCCTGAATGATACATGCAGGGAACAGGAGAGATTCCATAGCATAGGAATTCTAAACCAAAGCCCACAGTACCTTAGATAAGTAGATAAGATATCTACTTATACAACCTGCATTGTTCTACACATGATTTTAACCAAGAAGCAAATGTTCAAGACTTTTTGCATTTAAAATTATTCTCCAAACCCATTCATCTCGCAGTGCTATTTTCCCTAACCTATTTCAATGGACTCTACTAATTTCTCCTAATTCCACTTTTATTTCTAAATTTCTAAAAGCAGTTCAACCTTTTCAAAAGTATCTCGGGTTACAAAGGATATGCGTGCAACTTTGGGAAAACAAAGAGTAATAGTCTTCAAAATTCAGACTAATGAGAAAAAAACAATTAAGTGAAAACCTATAGCTGTTGTGCAAATACTGCGATAAGCAAAGAGAAGAACTTTGAGATAGGATCCCTTTTCCCCAGGAGCTAATGATGAAATTACTTTTAGACTCAGTGTCTTAATTTCATTGACTGTCTGTGGCTTCATAAATATTTGGTGTTTGCTTGCTTAGATGTCTAAACTTTTGGGCATAGTGTTGCTGGTTGGTTGAGTTTATAAATCATAATATTCAAATACGCAATATTTAAATCTATACAAATTATGTTTCTCCAGTAAAACCAGGGAACAGAAACCACATTTTGCTTCAAAATATCCCTACTTTACAGATTCAATAGGGCACTAAATTGTGAATATGTTAAACTTTTAAACATAAATGAACTTTAATTTTATGTCAAAAATGGATTGAAGTTAGCATTTTAAAAATAGTTATGATGATCTTATCAAAATGTTTTCCTCCAAACTCTGTATCTCCACATTCAGTAATTAGTATTATTTCTTCTTCTTTGTGAATGTTTGTTCTTAATGATTTAAAATCCTCTGTCAAAAATCCTCACACAAACACCCGTTCTGGAATGCTCATGTTGGCTACACACGGACATTGTTCCTTGGCGTGTTATAATTCTAACCAGAAATCGGCAGACCTGACACCCCAGGTGCCTTCATTTCCATGTAGATGAATGAGTAAGCTGGTTAGCTGCACTCCTGTTTTAGCCTCATGGGGTATGTGATGTTTTACCATCTCATGACTTATAATATTGTACCTCAATCTCTTTTTTATTCCTTTCGGTATTTATAATAAAGACCCTTAATTTTACATGAAAACTATATATGTATACAATTAGTATATGTATAGTGTTCATTTCCCTGTCTATGTTAAATTAAATATTGACTTTGCAAGCTCTATATAACTTATTATCTGCCATTCTCAATCGGTGAGATTCATTTACAAATTAATAAAACTTAATAAAAATAAATACTAATAAAAATTAATTTAAAAAATAAGGAAGTCCCGTGGTAAAATCCCACACATGTCAAATTGGATGACCTCATCAAGCCAATTAAAAAATTGACAAATCCATGTTTCCTCTGATAAAAATGACACAACTTTATTTCAACAGGGACTGATTTTTTTTTAAGACACTGAGACACTTTCCTTGAAGGAATAATGCTCTTCAATTTTAGAAAACTACATTTTTTTTTCTTTTCAGAAAATTGCTTTCTTGTGAGGCTTGTTAGCCTTTCTGTCCTTTCTGCCTTTTTCCAGAAGTTGATTTCTCATTCTTCAGCACTTTAGAAAATGTTGGGAGAGGATTTCAAGTATTTAAAAAATATATTTTTAGCCGATTTGCCTTTTGTGCACAGTGTCAGACAGTTCACGGGGGCACCCTGCGCTCTCTCACATCTTTGTCAGCGGAACGGGATTTTCATTCCTAAAGAACAATTGTTCGCATTACAAAAATAAGTCTCCTACGTAGGTGCCCTTGCTGATAGCTTCCAGAGAAAGGATGCAAAATAAATGATCCTGCAGACTGATTAATCTACTCTCTCTCCCCTCACCAAATCTAGGGCTTTCAGAGGGGTTGAAATGAAGACTTCTGCAGGCCAAGATGCTCTGAGATTTTCTAAACAGTATTTTTTTAAAAACAGCTACCACTGTTTCTAATACAGATTCTGTGAGCAGAGGGTCATATAAGAACCAAAAGTCAAATAAAATAGAGTCATCTTGAGGGTAATGTCAAAAATAGTTGCTACAGTTCCTCATACCCACGATGTTAAGAATATCAATAACCTTAGTTCAAAGGGGTGGGGGGAAGCCCTGCTATTTTGAATTCTGCACAATTATCAGGGAAAAACTATTGCTCAAGCTAACTGTTCACATGTGTCATTAGTTCAGTTTCTCAACCCTATCTGCACAATTAGAATCATTTTGGGGGGTGGGGGTTGAATCTTACCCCTGCTGGAGTTCCAGCCCCAGAGAAGCGGCTTTGATTGCTCCCACAGTTGGGAGCGGGCGTGGACACGTGTTCTGGTTGGCCCAAGTGTGATGCACAGCCAGGACTGAGGGACACTGGCTTGTCTCATACCTCCACGTCGAAACGTTTGCTTAAGAAATCTGCAACGTGAAATTACTAGGGAGAACTTGTCTTTTCAGCGGACAATGATAAACGAGGCTTGTCTGGGAATGGCTGGCTGGGTGTTTCACGGGTATTTATTTGTTCATGCAATCACTCCACATTTTGATTATTACTCTTAGTGTCAGTACAAGCAGTAGTGTTACAACCTCTGGGACTCATCTTTCAATTAATCCATAAAGCAAAAGATTATTTAGACCCTTTGCTCGCGGAAAATCTCACCCCCAAATTTTAAAACTTTACTTCTGACCCCAGGGTACTTACCCATTTTGCCCTACAGACAAACTAGCTGAGGAGCGATGTGGACAGTAAGGAGAAAGGGACCAGGTTGAGCACCGTTTCACCCCTAATACAGTCACATGCTGCATTTAGTGATTTGGATCAACCATGAACATCAAATATGCCAGGGGTCCCACAACATTATAACGAAACTGAAAAATTCCCATTCCTCAGTGACGTTACAGCCGTCCTGACATTGCCATCATTACGTGTAGCGATTGTAATGACGTAGACATGATGACCTCACACCCGTGGGAATGTTGAAGCCTGAAAATGAATACTCAAGTGTTTGTCGCACTGCCACTGGTGCAAACAAACCCACTTCATTGCCAGTTGTTTAAAAGTATAGTACCTACAATTATGTACAATACATAACCCTTAATGATAATAAATGTAGTAAGTGACTATGTTACTAGTTTATATATTAACTGTCCTATATCCTATACCTTGTATTGTTACTTTAGTGAAGGGGTCACCAACGTTTTTGGCACCAGGCATAGATTTCATTGAAGACAGGGGTGGGAAGGCGTGGGGGAGGAGGACAACAACAGGAGGCGGAGCTCCGATGAGCTTCACTCTGGGCAGGGATCCTAACAGGTGGACCAGGGGTGTTGGGGAGTCCTGCTTTAGAGTGCATTGTTTGCACTTTAAAACAACAGCAACAACAACAACAACAAAAAGCTGTGCTGTAAAACATTATGCCCTGTTATACCAGCAACAGCCTCACATGGCTCTGTTTACCTTGTCTCTTCATCGAATTATTTTCTCTTGTGCTTCATTTAATTTCATGTTGTTTTGGACAGTAACATGCTGGAAAGGCTTGTATCCTAGGAGCTATATGGGCTCTACCATAGAGCCTCAGTGTAATAGATATGCCCATTTAGGCATGTGTAAGTACAGTCCATGCTGTTCGCAAAGTGACAAGATCACCTAACAAGGCATTTCACAGACCATGTCCACATAGGTCAGTGGCCCGTGGCTGCACTGGGAATTAGGGAGAGCAAAGTTGTTAGAAAGGTGGGCCAAGTCATAGAGAGGGAGGTGTGACATCTGTTAAGTGATGTGCGCCATCATTAAAGACATTGTGGTTTTAAACTCTTTTGGGCAGGCAGCAAACGTTAGACCCACCCATCACTGCTTTCTGATTCCCTCAGTACCTAACTGTCGGAAACGTGGCATAGCAGAGCGCGGGTTAGGTAGTGTGCTTCTTATGGTAGAGAAGGAGGGTTTTGCAAGGAGGTGCCACGGTGCAAGTAGGCTAACCAGGAAGGGTGGCCACATCTGGGTCACATCTGTGTTAATGACAGAGATAAGTAACAGCCTGTGGTGAACCTTTGAACAACACCACCTATGTGTGTCCAAATTTTATTACAATATAATGATTAAGGGCATTAACTCTTGAAACAGACTCTCTCAAATCTAGGATATCCTATTTGTGTGTGCTCAGACTAAAAATTTAATATTTAAAACTCACTCCTGTCCTTAAACTGGATATAGTAATATACCTATTTCAGATGGAATTTGATGTTTGAGGTTGACTGAAACATGCATGGCTGTATTAGGGGTGAAACGGTGCCCAAATCTGCTCCCTTCCTCCCTATTGTCCGCATCCCTCCTCAGCTGGTTTGCAGAGCAAAATGGGTCAGTGCCCTGAGGTCAGACAAAAAATTTTGGTTCAAGATTTTTGGCAGAACAAAGGGTATAAATATATCTGTTGCTTTATGGATTAATTGAAAGATGGGTACCAGAGACTGTAACACTACTACTTACAATGATACTAAGAATAATAATCAAAATGTAGAGTAATTGCATGAAAAAATAAATACCAGTGAAACAGCCAGCCATCCCCAGACAAGACTCGTTTTCATCAGAAAGAAGAGTTCTCCCTAACAATTTCACCTTGCAGATTTCTCCAGTGGATGTTTCAAGATGGAAGGAGGTATGAGACAAGCCAGGGTCCCTCAGTCCTGGATGCACATCAGACAGGCCAATCAGAACATGTGCCCGCACCTGCTCCCAACTGTGGGGGCAATCGTAGCAGATTCTTTGGGGCTGGAACTCCACAGGGGTAAGATTCAAAAGCCCCCCGAATGATTCTAGTTGTGCAGATAGGCTTGAGAAACTGAACTATTGACACATGTGAACAGTTAGCTTGAGCGATAGAGTTTTTGCCTGATAATTGTGCAGAATTAAAAGTAGGAGGATTCCCCCCTCCCCTTTTTAACTAAGGTTACTGATATTCCAAGTTGCAAATAGTCAATGCTCTAAAATTTTATATGACAATGAGTTATTAAGAAATAGGTTAGCCCTGGTTGGTATAGCTCGGTAGATTGAGCCTGGGCTGTGAACCAAAGGGTTGCCAGTTTGATTTCCAGTCAGGGCACATGCCTGGGTTTCAGGCCAGGTCCCCAGTGGGGGCCATGTGAGAGGCAGCCACACATTGATTTTTCTCTCCTCTATTTCCCTCTCTCTAAAAATAAATAAATAAAATCTTTAAAAAAGGATTAGGATAATTTTTTTTATCTACTAAAGTATATGATAAACAGCATTTAAACTGCCAGGCACAGCCCCCAAATTAAATTTGATTTACAATATGGTGCTAGATGATACACTGTTACCTAAATTAGATTTCAGATTAATTCTAAGAGCCACATTCTATCTCATTATAAAGATGAGAAAATGAGGTATAGTGAAGTTAAGTAATTGTGTTAAGTCACATAGGTTATAAATGGTATAGATATAAAATTTTAGATCATGTTGGGTCCATTGCTTATTTTCTGGACTTGGAGATTTTCTGATTTTTAGTGGTCTAGGATTCTGGATTTTTACAATGACTAGTTTCACTTCACAACATAACCTTTCCATGCATGTAAGTCAGGCACACAATTAGAGGGTGACAAAGAAGGAACACAGTGTCCCAGACTCTCAAAGGAAGACCTAGCAACATCACTTTTAGCATCATTATCATTTTTGTCATCATCTGTTTCTATGAAGGCCTTACTCTGTGTGAGACACTGTATGATGCTCTTTACCCATCTTTTCTTATTCGATCTTATAAGCAATTCTATGAAGTAGATCCGGTCATTATCCCTATTTTACAGAAGACACTTAGACCCTTAGCAGCTTAGAAATTATCCCTTTACCCGGACAGGCTGACTCCAGAACCCATTTTCTCAACAACTGTCTTACAAGGCCATTCTACTAACATCTGCGCGCGCACGTGTGTGTGTGTGTGTAAAGTTCCATTTCTTGTACTTTACTACTATCTAAAGACTTCTATCCTAAAACTGATCATGGGATTTTTCCATTTGGCTTAGTCACTTGAGCTTAATACCTCCTGTTGTTACATCTCATACGTGGGATTTCTTTTCTAGGGAGGAAATCTGTTTATACTATCATTTAGACACTCCCTGAGAGCCTGAGCCATGGCCGGGTTCAAGATAGTGCATATTTCTTTACTGGACATTCCTACTGGCTGTTTTCAATCAGATGGTTGATAGAACCTTCTAATCGAGACCAAAGTCATATTTTGGCTTAGAAGGAGATAAACAAAAGAAAATAAAAATAAAGACCAAGGAAATGAAAGTACTTCGAAGCAAGAACTTTAAGCATCCGGGTTCAAGTTCTAATGTTACAACGTTGTCCAAAATAGTATTTCTGTAGTTCAGATTTTTCATTTGTTAAACAAAGCTACTTGTATTTCACTGATGCTAAAATGCAATTTTTCACATTTTAGCATCTATGAAGAAAGAACACAGCTTACAATTAATGATGTGGTATAGTTTAATTTACGATTTAATTTAATTTTCTTCTCAGTGACATCTAAAATAATGTCTTAGAATTAATGGTACTTTGACTTGCTAAAATACAATACATTTCTTACCAATGATTATATGCATTTTGCTTGACCCCCTACCTAATATTTAACTCTCCTTAGTGATTCAGTCTAAACAAATGATTTTACCCCCATTCCCCTTGACACAGACATAACTAGGAAACCTCAGGGAAAACTTTCTGCCCTACCAGGAAAGACACCCAAAAACATCTTTCTGATCTTTGCCATGTGACTTTCAGAAGACCATGTGGCCTTTTCACCTTGAGGTTAAAAATGATTAGCAAAGCAGAACAGAGCCTCGACAAATGCTGGATACAGAGGGAGGAGTCACAAGTGATCCCACCCAGAACCCTGCACTTCCTGCTACATGTGGCAATCCATCTTCTTCTGACCAACAAATACAGATCGTGGATAATCAGTGTTGTATGTTGGGGAAAGAGGATCAGTGTTACTCTGTTCAAGGTTACCTAGGTATCAACAAAGTTCAATTTTGAGCCGTTTACTTTTGAACTTTTCAAATAAATAAGAAAATACATGGAAATCATATTTATCATATTTTATACTCATCATATTTGCACTGGAAGCAAAAAGAGTAACAGACCCAAAGTTTCCAGTTATTCTGAAATTATATTAGATAAACAAAGATATAGAATATCTGTATTCCTACAACCGCAAGGGTGACAGGTGAACACATTTGGCATTTTATTTAATAAAGGAGAGGGCCTTAACAATATTGAATTGCACTCATGTTTCAGTTGTGGGCATCCCCTTCCACATGTTAATGATACTACAAACCGATAAACTATATGCAAATATTAAACAGTAACGAAGAGCTGAACAAAATGGGACCTCGCTCATTTCATCTTACCGTAAGACCTGGAGGTAGGATGGAAGGGGTCTGCTCGGGGGACAAAAGATAAGATTAATGAACACAGCTTTTAAGTAATAAGGATTGCGCTGAGTTGGCCTGTTACAAAATTTGTTGGGGCCTGCAGAATTCTTGTCTCACCTGCCAATGTGTTTCAGTGCTAGTAAACTCCTCTTGAATACCTTCTTGAGTTGGAAATCGTTTCATAGCATGGATTATTGCCACAAGGAAGGGAACTCTGAGAACAGCATTAGTAGAACACTTTCTCCTGATGTGGTCACTATTGAGATTGTGGGGAAGCACAAACATTACGACTGCATTCCAGTTGTGGTCCCTTATTGTGGGTACTGCTCTGGCCTGTCCCTGCCACCACCAAAAAGAACTAAATCCATTTTGAAGAGTTAGAAGCAACTGAGTATGAAGATATTAAAAATATGGCACATGCTAATAGTTAATTTGCAGTATGTCTGATGGGGGTGAGTTCACCATAATATTATGACTGTGATGGACAGATTTTAAATTACATGTCAAAGACCTACTTCAGCAGATGTTTACTACGTTCATTTAAGCCTTTCATTCTCTGTGTGTGAGTGGTTTTGTTTCCGGTTCAAGATGCCATTTCATGGGTGAACTGAAGATAACCTGGAGGAGAGTAATAGCATGTGAAGGGGTATGGGAACTGTTTAATTAAAAAATGAGGGGAACTATGGCTATCGATGTCTGAATAATATAATTTGCAGTCCAAACAGAGCTGCTCAAATATTTGATAGGATACTATTCAGAAGTCCTACAGATACACTGTATCGCTATCAAAAACACAAATAAGATAATAATTGGAAGCCAAAGAGAAACACTGCACTTCAACATCATTACATTTTTTTTTAAACCAACAGTTTCTCATGAGCTATTTAATAAGGTGCCAAGCATCTTCCTCGCCAGCAAATTTACTCAGACAGAAGTTGGATGCCATCTGCCTGGATAGCTGTGGAAGGCAGGCCTGCATTCGTGTAGGACAGTGGAAGAGATGACATAGTATGTCTTTTCCAACTCTGAGTAAACAGCCCACATTTACTGACTTTCTGTAATTTGCAAGGTGTTACACTAGGTTTGGAGATGCAGAAACAAAGGCCACAAGCCCACAAGAAGTTTCTGTCTAGGTGATTGTCTAGGTGATAAGCCAGATCGTTCAGTAAATTTCCAAAATGAGAGTGAACCACAATTTCTATGCGAGCCTGGAGGGGGAAGAAAAACTCAGGAATCAGAGGAGGAGATGATGTGACGAGACCCAGAAGATATACAGGAAATAGAAGGTGAAAAGAGAGAAGATAGATGTTTTCTAATCTTATTCAGTGCATATGTGTAATATGTACTTAATTTCTCATGTGATACAAGAACAGGAAGAGAAGAACATGCATGGTCTGTTATCACAATTACCATGAATTCTGTGTATGCATGCAGCTACCCTAAACTAAATGCAGGCACCACTTTAAAAAGCAGTAAAAAATACAAATGTCAGAGGCTTTTCAGCTTGCAAACCACAAGGGAACATATGTAAATAAAAGCCTGCTAAATAATTGCTTTTCTCAAAGCATTGAAATTTAGAAACAGCCAATTTAAGTAACCTTGTTATCTTGTCCAATTAAAAAACTCCTCAATAGTTAATACTTCTCTGCATATCTCTGTTGCCATCCAACAAAAAATATCTTTGTGAAATTCCTTGGGAATCTGGGAATAGCATGAGATTCTTTTACAGCAGGTGGAGCAAATATGATAATATTCTAATGATTCCTTCTACCTAGTGAATTACGTTGAGAAGTATGGCTTAAAAAGCCATTAGTAATACAGCAGGGAATACATGTCACATTCTATGGAGCTGTCCCTATTTCACCTACTGTTTTACTGTAAAATGTGCATTTTAATTTGAGGTCAGAAAAGGTAACCCTCAATGATCCTCACTTGCTACAAGTAACTGTCTTGTTTGCATCCTCCCCACAGAGAATAGGGATGACCTGGGTAGCAATTAGGGTATTGTGGAAGTGACAATGTGTGACATCCGAGGCTAGATCACTGAAGATGCCAGGGGTCCTGCCTTCCTCTTTTCAGTCGCTTGCTTTGGGGAAGCCATCTGCCACATCATTAGGACGCCCAGGCTGCCCTGTAGACAGCCATACAAGGCAAGGAACTGAGGCCTCCAGACAACAGACATGTGAGAGAGCCAGATTGGATGTGGGGGAGCTTTGCCCACAGAGCCCACCCATCCACCCCAGATGAGAATAAGCCCACCAAGACAGGATCTGCTTGGGGAGGAAAGGTGGTCAATCTCTTGAAAGAGAAGGGCCAGGAGCCCTTTCCTGAATGGGCTTTTATTGGGTTCAATTTGCACATGAATACAGGTAAACCTCATCAATCATTGCCAGACAGTAAGGATCAAACAATAGATAACATACAAAGAACTATGAGGGCTTATTCTAAGTCAGGGTCAGTTAGCTACAGGGCTATAAAACTTTGGGAAACAAACTCATTTCAAGCTTGGATCCTTATCACAAAATTTAGGGCATTCTTAGCAAAGCAGTTTTCACAGAATTTTATGCATTCTTTCTTAGGCCTGAGTGCCCCCAGGAACTGCCCGTTCTTGCCCAGGGCTGCACTGCCCTCCATCATTGTTTCAAGCTTAAGTCAGGCAGGGGAAGTAAGGCAGCCAAGAGATTAGGAGACTTCTTGCAGACAGAATGAGGACTCAGACTATGTCAAAGCCAAGGGATGAAAGTCCATCACCCCCTTTTCCTATAGGCCCCCAAGTCCTTCCCTGAGGGCCCCTTCATAACCATGCCTGTCTTAGGTTGTCCCTTCCTTGAGGAATCTTACCCATCATTGGCTAACCAGTCATCTGCTAGGGGTCAAGCAGGGTGAAGTAAAAAGGGGCAGAGGCAGTGCCCCTGCCAGGGAGATAAGCTTTGTCCCCTTAGTGGCATATGGTCCCAAGGTCTCTTTACTCAGCCTTAGCCATGGGGGGTTACAGCTTCTGAAACCAGACAGTGCAGTTCCCAACCATTGGAAGTGAATCTCCAGCCCTGTCAAGCCTTCAAGTGACTGTCTTAGGTGACACTGTGACTGCAACATTATGGAAGACACTGCGCAAGAGCCAACCAGACAACCTGCTCATAAAATCCATACCCGCAAAAAATGGAGGGTGACAAATGTCTGTTGCTGTTATGACAACAGCTTTATTGAGATGTAATTACACATCATAAAGTTGTTCGGTGTGAAATGTCCAAGTCAATGGTTCTACATATATTTAAAATGTTGTTCAACTATTGCCATCATCTAATTTTACAATATTTTTATTACCCTATAAATAAAAGTTTATCCGACATCAATTACTCCTACCCACTGAACCACACCCTGCACTTCCTGCTTCTCACAACCACTGATCTACTCCTGTCTTTGTACATTTTAACTGATCAAAGGAAAACAGGCCAGTGCTTACTGGAAAACCAAGTTGACATTCTTTGTGTGTGTGTGCGCGCGTGTGTGTGTGTTGAGGTAAGAAACTAAAGAAAATTTCATCAAAAACAGAAATAAAAATATAACTTCAATTTATGTGCTCACCTAATTACTATAGTAATGATTATTAATGATCTGAGAAAATGCCTTAAGTGTTATTATTAACCAAACTATTTCCTCCAACAATATAGGAAATAAGTTAAAATGCCTGATAATTTTTTCAGTTCTCCCCTTCTAGCCATTCCATTGTTTGTACAAAACAGAGAATGGCCTCTCATCATGCTTTTTAAAAAACTCAAGTTTCTTTTTCTTTAAAATGTTATTACAAATTGGACAATTCGGGACAGCATGAATTATTCAATGAGGGGTACTCAGTGTGTTCATTTAGGAATCAGATTAAGGTACACGTTCTGAAAACTTTCACTCCTATTTGCATTTGAAGAAAACAATCATGCAGTATGATTTTTAAAAGTTATTTCTATAGTACTTTTGTCTTTATCTGATTTATCTTCTACAATGGGCTACAAATATGAATAAGCAATAGTTAGATGGCCTAAAATAAGAAAAAGATTTAAAATAAGTGCATATATGTTTTATAGCAACATCAGCAAGTATTTACAAAGCTTTGAGACGGGTTTCACTTCTCATCCACAACTGATAAGAAAGTTCCTTAAAATCCTGCTATTACATCAAAGCTACTTGAGAATCTCTCAACAATACTATCTCTCAACTATCTTATTTTTAATATAACTTATTGCTACTTCTTTTAGACCTATGACAAAGAAAATTCCATCCATTTACTTGTTATGTTCTCATTGCTATATAGTACTTGTATTCTTTTATTTCCAAATGCCTGTTATAAATAATGGATTTAACTCAGAAAAGGTACTCCCACACACTTTCAATCCAAACTTGCCATGACATGTTCAGAAAAACATGGCAGTAATGATTGTGTTTATTTTAAATAAAGAGCTACTAAAAGTATCTTTAATATTTTTAATAACATCTGGATGAACACAAAGAATTACACTCCAGGGACTGATGATGTTATAAAGGCCTCTTAATAAGTACAAAAGTATCAAAAGCAGCACCATATAAAGACATAAAAGGTACATTGTGGCAAAGTGTGACAATAAATTACTCTCATTTAGTAAAAGAACAAAGGTAAGCTATACAATAAAGGCTCTTTAGTATAGGTATATGAATTCAAAAGGCAATTCTGTAAATGAAAAAAGAAACTCCTTGTGTGAAATTTGTTGTTTTGAGTGTTTTCATGATTTACATGACACAGGTCACTTTTAAATGATGTATGATAGAATCTGTACTTTTTCTTTTATGGAGATATTAAAATATTATAGTTAGATTATGCTCTGGCTATTTACACATCATTATCCAAGCATTTCCTTTTCAGTGTTTTCAAAGTGCCCAAAATGTAAAATTAACTTATACATAAAAGTATGATGGGGAAACATTCATGTTAAATGAGTTGATAAGCATATTTCCTATGCTCTTTCCCTGAAGCAGAATTTTTATTGGGTGTCCTATGTGTGTGTGTGGCCGGTCTTATAAACTGAAAGAAATCTTGATTTTGTTTGCAACTTTATAGATCCTAAAAATTTCTGGCAATAACCAGATAAAACAGTGGGATTTAGCTAGTGATTTTTTTTTCATTACATAAGTGATGCTCACTAGTTTATCTTAAACATCCCCTCCACTGCTACCATCTTTCATATAATATTTTACCATTCTGCATAACATATAAATGTATGAATCAATAGTCAAAATTAAATCTTCTTACTGTGGTCTGACAGACTCTGCAAAATCTGGCCCTGCACTGTCTGACCTAAACTGGTGCACACTTCCTGCTGTTTGGCTTTAGCCACACTGGCCTTCTTACATGTCCCAAAATACCCTAACTTTTTTCCAGTTTAGAGCATTTGCAACTTTTGTTCTAGATCTTCTTTACCAGTCATATCTCAGGTTAGCTTGAATATTATTTTCTCAGAAGGCTTCCTCAGCCACTTAAATAAATCTACTGCCTCCATTTTTGCTTTTTCTTCTTTTTAATCCTCACCCTAAGGTATGTTTATTGATTTTAGAGAGAAGAAAGAAGAGAGAGACACAGAGAAACATCAGTATGGGAGGGAAACATCAATTGGTTGCTACCTGTATACACCCAGCTGGTGATTGAACCCATAACCTAGATATATACTTTGACTGGGAATTGAACCCGCAACCTTTTGGTGTACAGAACAACACTCTAACCAACTGAGCCACGTGGCCAGGGCTGCCTGCATTATTCATCACAGCACCATATTTTTCTTCAGAGCAGTCACCACAATATGCAATGATTATTTTATGTTTTTATTTTGTGACTTCCATCAACCAACTCAAACATAAGCTACACAATGGCAAAAATCTGGCCTTTCAGGTTCTTAGTTGCATCAAAGGTAGAGTTGGAAATATTTGTTAAATAAATAAAGCAATTTGTACCCATGACTTATCTGTAACTAAGAGTCTCTGAACAGATATGACCGGTGTACTAGTATATGACTCATTCTCATTGCTTTTCCAGCTTTTAAGGCCAATTAAGTGGTATGTGTTTTTCAAGTTAAGTGTAGAAAGAGTGATATTTCAGAGGGCTACTTAAAAAATTCAACTAATATAATGAAGGTAAAATGAATAATTAATCTCTAAATCCTACACTTCAGCAGCTGTTTTCCTTGAAAATGAAATCTATCTTCTAAATATTTCACACATGTCTAAATGCAATATGTAGATTTTATTATTGAAAATATTAAGAGAAATTCTAATACAAGTTACCTCATGACATGTTCTTTGGAAAGAGATAGAGAAAAGAAAGAAAAAGTTATGTTTTATAAGTAATTAAAAGAATGGATCCAATCATTCCTTTAAAAATTATCATTGTATGAAGAGGATAATTTATTTTTAGCTAAGAACGAAGGCTAATAACTTAGGGATCATCATTTTTTAAAAAGTGCTAGCAGTGACATGAATATGAGCAAGCTTGAGTACATTATTAAATTTGTTCAGCTTGGTAGCAAAAATGGATTTGAAAGTTAAGGAGGTAAAGAGCTCTTCATGAAAAGTCAAGATATGTATATACATGTATCCATCAAGATATGCATTTCAAGTATAGTTTTCAAGACCCCTAATGTAAAACCCAGAAGTTAAAAAAAAACCCTGCAAATTTCAGATATAAGAATTTCATATGCAAGATATATAAAGAGACAAGAATAGGAACATATAAGATATAAATACATGGGTTTTTCTTGTGGTTTTAACATTATTAGACTAATCTGGGCAATCATTAGCCTGATACTAGACTGTCATAAAGGAGTATGTTGGGAAAGCCTGTCAGTCCACTGTGATAATTGGCTTTGCTTTCTTCAAGACAAAGAACATTTTTGTTCTGAGTATATATAGGACAGGCAACGAGATAAAAATAAGTCAGGGCTCATAGACCTTATTTCTTATAAACAGATTACTGGCTGATGATTTTGCATAGCTTAAGAACTTTATAAATCTAGGTCATCATTTCCTATGTGAAAAATTTGAGCCATCAATTTTACTTTCTAATTTCTAAGGAGATCTCATTGAGTCTGGTATCATATCTTCCTTTGTACTGAAATTAGGATAGAAGAATGAAAGGCAAAAAAAAAAAAGGAAATAGACATTTTTTGTACTCTCTTTTGGCTATCCCTCCACATAACAGGGATATGATATATTCCTAGTTTTAGGAATGAAAACACAGTTTCATTGATCTTCTTTGCATATACAAAAAATTTTGATTTGGGGGCTGGTGTTCCTGGGACCTAGATTTTTTTTAATTAAGAGAATGAAATATTCAGTGGGAATGCATCACTCGTCCTCTCTCCATACACCTCCCTCTGATCCTTGCTGTTGAATCCTCATCCCCCGTCCCCTCTGAGCACTGATTGTAGGATGTGGCCCACTGGAGAGTAAAATTAAAACAAAAAAGCAAAGTAGAAAGTCATAAAAAAGTATTTAATGGTTTTTTGCTTAAAAGAAAATGCATGGTTAATTGTTAAAAAAAATCCTCTCTAGGCTCTTAAAATTTACAATTGCTGCATGGTTTTAAACTCAATTAAATGAGAAAACTGAATAGACACATGCGACTTTAATGATGTGAGGTATCCCAATATTCTTTCTACATTTATTGAGAGAAGTGCAGCAGCATTTTATTGAATATATTGAATGATCTTTTTTTAAAGGCTTACCATGTGCTTTTTTCATTTTGTTCTGTCTTTCAGCTTTGTTCAATTACAAATAGGTCTCTAAGTAGGCTTAATAAGGAGAAAAATCTTATTAATAAAATTGTGATTTATGTGAATTTCTTAGTCTGGATAATGAAAATGGTCCCAATCTTGGGGCATAGAAAGTCAGCATTCATAACATTCCAGCATTATAGCAATGAAAATTGTTATAGTGACTAATAAAGGGAAAAATAAAAACATTTACAGGGAACATCACGGGTTCAAAATGGCAGTGCCACATCAGGAAGTCCTAGGACTAAGCATGAGTTTATGAAGGCAAGTACTAAAGTTAAAGGTCACACAACAGGTCTAGTCAGAAAACTTGGACATTTGATTATAACTTGCCAGGACGAAGTGGAGTTTCTTCACTTGGTTCTTGAAATTAGGCAGGTTGAAAAGAGCAGGTCTGGGACGTAAATAAACCCTTGCAGGGCATGCAAACAAGAGATACTTTTCTGCCAAAGAAAACCAAGAGATCAAATGCAATTGAATGGTAATGAACACCTTTCATCAGTATCAGGCAAACAACAGGGAGTGGTAGGGACCCTGGCTGACTCGTGGGCCTGTGCCCCTCCCCCTCTGTTACGTGGGTCCTGTAGTGTGTGCTCACCATCTGAAGGGTGGGGTTGGCGGGTACAAACATTTGGACTTCTCAGAAGTAATAAATCTGGATTTTTTCATGAAATTTTCTGATCTTGATCTCAGCGTTTGCTGGGTTATAAAAACATTTTTGTCGGCAAAACAAAACATGTCTGCTGTCAGTTTGAGAGAAAGGGGGAAGAAAAAAAAGGAATACATTCTTTTCAACCATAAAATTTTAATTGGAAAGTGACCTACGGTATTTTTTATTTCAGTCTCATCATTAGTGAAACACCAAGTTGTGCATTGGTCATATACTCTAACCCAAGGGGTACCAGACTCATTTTCACTGGGGGCTGCATCAGCCTCGTGGTTGCCTTCAAAGGGCCACATGTAATTTCAACTCCTTCACAGTTAAGGAGTAGATACATTTATACAGTCCTAAAATTACATTCGGCCCTTTGAAGGCAACCGCAAGGCTGATATGGTCCCCGATGAAAATGAGTTTGACACCCCTTCTCTAACCAATAGGCAGAGCTGAAAACAGGCATTTTGGTTTCTCATTCTATGTTCTTTGGTATGTAAAATGTATTGGAAATATATAAAATGTTGGTCCTTCTCCCCTTGAAACTAGCATGGTAAACAAAAGGGTGCTTTGTGATTCCCTTAGTGCTGTAATGTAAATATATACTACTAGTTTATTTTGGAACAGCAAATTCTCAACTACTACCAAAAAAAGCCCAAATAGTTCTTTTGTTTAGCTCTCTTATTCTAGTACAGAATTTCACTTTTAAAAGAATAATGTCAAGTTTTAAAATATATATATAACCATTAATCACAATACTAGTTTTCATAGAAAAACTAAAAAAAGAAAAAAGAGAATAAAGACAAATCTCTAATGATATGAATATTATTACCATTTGATTATATATAAACATATGCATATTCAGATTCTAAAAACAATATGAACAAATATGGAAATATCAATAACTATTGATGTGGGTAGTTTTCTGATTTTAAAAGTTATTTTAAAAATACAGATATATATACAGGGAATAGTGTCATTAAGCCCAAGTTCCCAGATATAGCTGCTCTTATTATATATATCACATAGAATGAATGTGTTTGTATGTATATATATACACTTTGATTTAAATATATTATATAATTAACAGTATAATACTATATAATATATAAATACCTGTTACTTCCACTCCAAATTATTCTACAGAAATCCTTCATGTTAATAAATTTAAAATTCTATTTTTTTACTCAATCTCTAACTGATGGACACACCCACAGATTCCAAATATTTTATTAATAAAAATATTAAATGAAAGCTTTTAATGCTATAATTTAAATTTATCCATTTATTATGTACACTTGTGATTACATTATATATTATCAACTTATTTAATTTTTAGAATATAAACTTGATAGTTGAAAAAGTGTCATAATGTACACTTCCTTTAGCACAATTTTATGTTCTACTTTGAAATCCTCATTCATAGGCAATTCAAATTAATTATATTTTATAATTTAGTATTTTAAATATTTTTGAATAATTTTGTAAGTAATTTTATTTACTGAAATTATTAAACTCTGTTATGTAACTGTTGTAAATTATTTTTACAGTTTTTCATTTGTCAAATATTTTTTATTACACATTTTAGTATATACATTTTAAGGTTTGACACAATACATTCTGTAAATTTTTTGTGTTTCCTAGATTTGCTAAAACACTTAAAATACTTTTCAGAACCCGAGGCTACACTTTAAAAATAAGATAAATTAACAGTAAAGGTGAACTAAACAGTTGACCATGCCTTAGTTTATAGAGCTGTGTGAAAAATATAGCTCTCCAGTAAAAAATAGCCTACTTTGCCATTAAGCACTTGCTATTTAATCTGAAGGCATATAAGTTCAAGAAGTCAAGATGTTACAAACCACATACCTTAAAAGTGAATCTTACAGTGTATTAGGACCAGTGTATTAGTAAGCAGCACTTAAAGAACTGCGTGCTTTGTTTTCTCCAGGTTCAGATCAGAAGCTCTACTGAAATTGTGGGTCTAAGAAACTAAATGGTTAAAACAACCCTAAGGATACCCACATAGGTATTCCCTGTTTTGCACTACATTGTACACCTTACTTACAAATTGCACAAGGAAAAAGGCATGCATATGAACTTCATATGCCACCTAATGCCACATTTCTTTTTTTTTTTATAACTGATTTTTTTTTACTCTTTTTTTTAAAGATTTTATTTATTTATTTTCAGAGAGGGAAGGGAGGGAGAAAGAGAGAGAGAGAAACATCAATGTGTGGTTGCTGGGGGCCGTGGCCTGCAACCCAGGCATGTGCCCTGACTGGGAATCGAACCTGCGATGCTTTGGTTCGCAGCCCGCGCTCAATCCACTGAGCTACGCCAGCCAGGGCTAATGCCACATTTCTAACATGGTATGACAGTCCTCAACTGATTCAGAAGATGAAATAAATCAAAATTACATTTTCAGGATAAGCATCATGGTCCCAAATGTTGACACTGACGTACAACATTTTAAAATTATATGTAAATTAATCTTTCCTCAAGAAGAGAGTAACCTCCACAGGTAGAAGAAGACAAAAATCATTTTTGTTATTTTCAGGAGTACAATGACAAATATTCATATATTAAATTATTATGCCAAAATTTAGAGAGATGAATTGGTAATTTTGCATTTATACCAGAACCATCATGAGGACATTCACACTAAAAACACTTATATAGTTCTTCTTATAATTGGTACTTATGTTAATTTCTCCCTTGATTAAAGTAACCTAACAACCTCTGACTTTTAAATATCTTCTTTTTGTTAAAATATTATGCTCTTGTTTCAAATTACCAATCAAATTTAGATCAACTTTAATAACAAGGGTTTTTTTCTTTCTTTTCCTCTTGGCTTATAACACTTAACTTTCTCTGCCCCCTCCTGTGCATTTTTAAAAATGAAAACCCATATTCCCAGACTGAAATATTTGTTCTCTTTAGTAAGAATCTTTCTGGCTTCAGGGAGAATAAATTTACAGAGACGTCCTGGGACTTTGAGACTCCAACAATTCATTTTTTTTTACCTTGAATATCTATTCTTGACTTTTCTCTTTTTTGAATAAACATCCCCTAAAGAGAATACTGGCTTTGTGACTTACTTTACTGAATAAATTACACAGTGCTCCTGTCTGCATCTCATGTGAGTGATGGGGAAGAAAGCAGACATAGCTGCTGGACACCGTTTTAGCCCCTCTGTCTGATTGGCAGATCACAGGAAGGAAACGATGTCCCAGGAGCCCCTTTGTGAGGTCGTTACCAACTGATTGAGTATTTGCCTTAAAAATCTGAAACCCAGGTGTGTTGTAGATGAGCACAACTTACAAGCACTGTGTGGAGATTTATTATGATAATTGTTGCTTTTATTTCTTATTTCCCTGAACTCAAAGATAATTAATGTCAGTATGTGTCCTGGTATCTGACTCTCTTAATTGGTCCTATGGTGCCTTGGGTGTTCGAAAATCCACCCATTTAAAAAGGCCTTTTTTTTTTCTCTTTTGACTTGTTTTCCTGGAGCTGTTCATTAGTGCCTAAAATATTTGATTACATTTAATTGTGATGTCTTCAATTTTGTGCACCTGCTGCAATTTACATGAGGGGAAAAAGGCTTGGAGAAGCAAAAAAAAAAAAAAAAAAGGAGAGGGGGAATTAAATTTTTTAAGAATTCCCCTGCACAGGGTAATTGGGGTTAAATATGGAAACAAAATAAACTTAATAGGTAGTTAGACTTTTGTAACTACTACGGTTATTTAAAAAAGTTCTAAATCAAAACTGCTCTATCATGCAAACTCTCAACATATATTTTCACAGTTTTCTTCAAAGGCTTTTGGTTTCTGAGGCATATCCAAATTTACTCTAAATTTAGTATTATATATTAAAAAGCCCAAACGGAGCTAAGAAAATATTGCGTCAGAAACTTAGGAGGTCATTTCTGTTTCTTTTGCACTTCAATGAGACATACTACTGCTTTTAATTTCAACAAACATTGGAGCATTTTATCACTAATTTCACTAATAGTTTTGTTTTATGTGATTGTTTCATGACAGTTGAAACTGCCAAAAGTTTCCTCTGAGTGGAGTTCCTTTGTGAAACATGTCTAAAAGTAACCTGTGAGGAACACGTTATGTCCACACAGAATTACCAGTTTCAGAAAATGATATTGACCTGAATATCAATTCCAACTGACCATGCCATAATTCTGCAGAGGACTGGAAAACCACAGGCTACCTGCTGCCTCTTCAGTACAGGAAATAAATCTACCTCCTGTCTCTTTTTGCAAAAACAACAGTTTCTTTTCCACTTTGTTTTGAGGAGCAATGGAATCTCTAAATCTACTTCAAAACCATGCTTTGAGAGAGTTAATTAGACTCAGTCATAGTGAGAATGGGGGTGATACAAAGGGGTCTGCATGTCAAATATGTCAAAGCATGCTCCGATTCACCATGGACATCCTTATTCATGAAACCCTCGAAGGGTCCCAAAGACAGACGAGGACTGGTGGTCCTTTACGGAGACTCTTTCTAAAAGGGCCAGCTCAAGCTTTATCTCTTCCCAGTAATCTCTCTGTGCCACAGCGAGATTGAAACGTTGGCTTTGTAATTTCACTGCACTGGTGGGTTACACTGTGAAATACCCTGGCTCCACCCTCCCCTGTAAAATTTCTTTCTACATGTTTTATTGATGTTAGTTAGTTAGCATTGTTGCCCTGAAAAATCTTCTAAATGGCTTAGGCATGATGGTGGTGAATAAAATGAATGACGCATGTTTAATATTTGCTATTTTCCAAGCTCTTTCACATCAACTGCCTCAATTCGTCCTTAGAATGACATTGTGCTACAGAC
Organism: Tonatia bakeri; assembly: GCA_004024845.1. Lineage (NCBI taxonomy): Eukaryota > Metazoa > Chordata > Mammalia > Chiroptera > Phyllostomidae > Tonatia > Tonatia bakeri. The sequence goes on from PVIA01000169.1 coordinate 535,392, forward strand.
TGTAATTTTCAAAAACATGGGACACACAATGGTCTTTCACCGTTGTATCCCCTGGGCCTCTACTACTGTAAAATGAAAATTCAGGAGATACAAAATCAATGAATGGAAGATGAATGAATAAATGAGGTAGTATCTCCACTTATAGGTGCTCAATCAAATCTTGGCTCGTTTTAATGTATTTGGGACTTTTATCACTGCATATGCTCTTACAATGGAAAACCAACCAGTGCTTGTACATCTTAGGTGTGCTGTCTATGGGCATGCATTTGGACTAATCCTCTGAAACATTATGTGAGACTGTGGGACTGAAGATCCTCATGGGATTGAAAGCCCCAAATCCAGTAGAGACAGTGAGGGTGGGCAAGTCTGAGGCAAGGTGAACTATGACCATTGGTTGTTGACAGACCTGTCACACGAGTTGGCCCTACGTAATTGGCACAGCCTTTCATAATGGCCCTGGTGAAATATGTCACTCCATCCTAGGCTCTGTGGATAACTCCTAGAATTCTACATTAAACACCATTTTTGTTATATATAAGATGATAATGTAAGTCCAATTGAAAATAGTTTTTCTATCTCCTTCATATCCATTCCTATTACAGCACAAGGGGACGTAAGAAGTAACAGAGGACATCTCTGCAGACAGTTGGGTTCAAGAAAAGTCAACTTTGACCTGGCCACCTAAACACATGGACAACGTGTGCCAACTCAAGTGACCAAGAGACAAAGAAATGTTCCCTGGTACTTGTAGCACACTTTTCCTCCACATACCTAAACTATTGTGGTTGGGGTTGAATCAAAGAAACACCATTTGCTTTCCTTCGTTGTGTGTTCACTGTCATTTTGTATCCGAGGGACCCCAGGTGACATACAATCTCTACCTGACCTTCCTGCTGCATTCTCTGCTCTCCAGATATATTGGCCACTAACCCCAACAGAACGGCTTCCACCCCCAGCTGCTTCTACATCATCGTTTAGAGCTCAGCTCAAGTCACTGCTTACTAGGGCAGTTTCTGCTCCTAAAACCCCTTTACTTAAGATTCCTTTGTTTTATGCCCTTGAGCATTTCATAACATGTTCTAGATTTGTGAATATTTATTCATGCTATTATTTCCCCCCTCTCCTCCTAGACCTTAAGCTCCACTTACAAATTCACACTTATTTTTTTCTTCCTTGTGGTAAAACCATACTCGAGGGTTGATTAAATAAAGTCATGAACATATATTTACATGAGAATGTACTAATATCGCCTCTGACCCAGGTAACCTCCACTATACAAGACACAAAAAACATATAGAATTTGCATTACTTAGGTGAGTAGTATTATCACACATAGTCCTGCTGGCTTTGTCTGGCGTGAACGTGTGTGCCAGTAAGTTCAGTGATATTTATTTGGACAATCCAACTCTGTGTTAACCACAGTCATACTGAATGCAGAATATAAAATTATGAAATGAAAGAAACACATAAGTGCATGCATGCCTCTGTGCACTTGATTCAACACAGTGATGAGTCATTTTATTTTTCCTTCTATTCATTAAACTATACACTTATTTGAAGAATCAATGGTCCAACACCAAAGGCTTATAAGTAAAATTCAGAAATGGAAGCGTGGGGATTATGGGCCAGCAGTTTAGGGCCCATTAGAGCAGAGCTTGGGCTGGGTGGTTGCATTCACCTGTGCTCTCTGACGCCGCTCCCACCCCAAGTCTCTACAATTTGTGAGGCCAGGTCCACCACCGTGCCGCACACACTTGGTCCTCACCAGGGTCTGTTGCCTGTGGACTCCTACACTATGTTTTTTCCATGGAGTAAAACCACAAACAAACTCTTTGGAAATGAAGTCCTAGAACAACCACCACCTGCCAAAGGGAAAGTAGTCCCGGACTCAGTCAGACAGTCACTGATGATACACACTGTTCTCAGCAGGAGAGCAGGTAAGAGACCAACTCCTCTGTTTTATCCGTTTGCCCTACGAACTGTTCACATCTCCCAGATTTTTAGGCCTCAAGAACTCTAAAGTCTATGGTCTTTGTGTTTATCTTCCTTCCTCTTCTCTGCTATGGTTTTGCTACTTTCTCCTCTGTCTTCTCTTTTCTTCTTCCTTATTGTTCAGCTGCTATTACCTTAATAAAAAATTCATTCCACTAGCTTCTCATCTGAGCCCAAGATGACTTTTATTTTTCTTAGGGAAAGTGAGACATGTCCTGTAAGGAAAGACTCTGGAGAGTAAGCTCCCGTGTCAAGAAGCTCCCGTGTGCCCAATATGCTTGGGGCTCAGTAAGGTGAGTGGTAACAGCCAAGTGAAGGGAAACACATGATATGGCAAAGGCCACTTGACACGGAGCCAAACACAGCTCTCCCTATTGACATGGGCCCAATGACAACAAAAAAATTAGTTGCCAATCCCAGAAAACTCCACCCGAACCAACTAGCATATTTCTCATGGCAGTTTCTTTTTCTCCCCCCCCCCCCAACTAGTGCTTTGCTTTCACAGTAATTGATATTTACTGAGTGTCCATTGCGTACGTAGACTTAAAGTTATGTGACATGGTGTTTCAGAGTCTTGGTATGCGAAGTGTGGCCTCAGAACCCACAGCAAAGTTGACATCTGAGAATCTGTTTGGAATGCAGACTTGCCGGCTTCATCCCAGACCTGCTGAATCGGAGTTGGCTTCTTAACAAGATCCCCAGGTCATTTGCCTGTACATTAAAGATCTGAGAAACACTAGAGAGCAATGATTATGGATTTTCACAGACCCAGAATTGAGGATATTTAATCCCTCTGAGTCTCAATTGATACATCTGTGAAATGGAAATTATAATACATATTTTTCTCAGGATTATAGTGGTAATACAAAGTTATCATATAAAGCCAGAACAGCTTAGGTAGCACAGTTCCTGGTACATACTGAGTCTCGGTAAGTGATAAATCTCAATAGAACACACACATTTTAAAAGAAGTTGTAATTGCTTCTCTTAGAAGCAGAAGCAGTCCTGGCTGGTGTGGCTCAATAGATTGGGCATCCTCCTGCAAACCCAGAGGTTGCAAGTTTGATTCCTTGTCAGTGCAAACGCTTACGTTGTGGGCCAGGCCCCCACTTGGGGGCATGTGAGGGGCAACCAATCGATGTTTCTGTCCCACATCAGTGTTTCTCTCCCTCTTCCTTTCCCTCCCTTCCCCTCTCTCTAAAAATAAATAAAATCTTAAAAAAAAAAGAAGCAGAAGCAATGTGAAGAATATGAAAATCTGAGAGAAAAGACCTTGTTTTGGGGTCTCTGATGGTATCTATTTTAGGTTTTAATAACCTGTAAAGATGAAGAACAATTTTGCAACATTCATGAAGGGGGAGATGGAAAGTAACACTAATGGAATGTTTTTACAGATATCATCCCATTTAATTCTTCTACCAACTCTGTGGAGTATGTATTCCTGGGAGACACTGTTTTATACAGATGAGAAGAGCTTCAATGTAATAAATGTAAGTGACCCGTCCAAGATTACACACTTCATAAATGACAATAGATGAGTCACTAAACAGTGATTACCGCTGAATAACTGTTTGTTTTTTAACTTGAGAACATCCACTTATAGATAGAATGATTGGAATGTTCTTGAATGTCAGGATAATTTATAGTGTTTTTTTTTTTCATATGACAAGTGTCTCATTTAAACAAAGAAAAGTGGAAGAACTTTGCCAAACCCTTTGCATTAACTTCAAGAGCTTATGTAGAAACTTTAATAATTTAGGCTTCTGTTACAGGTTTTTCCGAGGTAACTTTTATATAATACTTTTATTGTCAAGGTCACTTGTCTGGACTTTTTTTTTTTAATAAATGGAGAGGAAGGAATGCAAGGAATCAGACTGAGAGGACATTCAGTAACTTACTTCTTTAATTATGACTGTTCAGCTATCAAGTCAGACGTAAATGGAAGGGTAAAAACGAGAATCTCCTGAAAGGAACATTTTTCCCAAGGCAGGTGGGCTGTGGAAAGAGCTTTGTTTGTGTGTCTGGGGGAGAGAAGGTGAGAGACAAGCAGTGGTCGTGCTTCTTGTGTCTGGTGGCACGCGGTGAATAATTGATCACTCTTCCCTGCTTCTCGGCGCAACCCCCACCTCTCTTAGCGCTCACTCCCCCGTGTGTCACGCTCGCCATTAAGATGGCAGTGGATCGTGATGAACTCAGGAGGCTTCCTTTCGTCTCAGCTGCCATTTATAACCCATATGAAAAATTAAATGGGAAAAGCAAAAAAAAAAAAAAAAACCACCTCTGAAGGTTTACTTATTTATTTCTTTCTCCACTGTTACTCTACCCTGTCTTGCTTGACAAGGCAGGTCACATATGCTCTGAGCAAATGCAATACTCAGGGCTCAAGCCAAAGAACAGAACTCATGTATGGGTTTCCGAAAGGAAACAGAATCTTCTAGGAACTGGCAACAGCTCTACTGCTAAAGTTTTAAAGGAAATTTTTGCAATGGTTTAGAACAGCCCTGATGCAAAGCATTATCATTCCTTAAGTGCCTGATGATTTTAGGTTAGCTCAAGAGCAGAGGAATACATAGCTTCTGCTGTGGGAAAAGCAACATCTCTTAAGAGGAGGGACACATTCTCAGGCTCACAGTTTCAGCTGTCACACCATGTACAGGTAACGTGCTAAATACAATATTTTGAGGCGAAACAAAGAGTTTTCCTATGTGGAACATTTCGGAACCTAAAGTGTTCTCAAATCAAAAATCAGAAATCAAATCAGAAATCCAAAAGATTTCTGAACTAGACATTGGGTAAGGCTCTGTCACTTTAAGGACAGTTCCCTTTCTGTGGCACTTTGCCCTCCCATGGAAAAAAAAAAAAAAAGCACACACACCCTGCGTTGCCTGCTCATTAAGGGAAAAGTAACTGCAAAGACAGCATATTTCTAGAGTAAACAAATCTCCCAGAGGCTGTATTTTTGATAAGTATTTTTGCAGTGCTACTTTGAAGGTTTAACGGTGTGTAGTGTTTCACTTTAATAGTCAGACTAGCAAGCTATAACAAATGCACTTTAAAAACTTTACACTCCGCAAGCTCTGCTCTGACAGGCCTTCTTCCTTGGAGCTGAGAGGTAATATGGCTTCTCGGAGAGCCATACTTACATTTCCAGCTGAAGAGGAAATTATTCTTGATCCACTGGATCTGTCAGTAATTTGTGACTCAGTTTATGGGGGCATTTTCAATTCGCCCTGCCTCACTAGTTTTGCCTGGATTGAGCTCAGAGTGGAGAGATTGTTTATGCAAAAGTGGTGACTGCTTCCACAGGGCAGCCATCCAAACTGGGGATTCCGTTCGGAGGCCTGTGTGAGCGCGCAGATCCAGAGCAGGCACCGATGGCCGGATGAGGCCCACTGTGCAATGCTGCATTTTTTTACTTGGAGGTGGGATGAATGAAGGTACTCCAAGAAAATAACAAGAAACAAAAGCTGTGTGAACCTTTTCATACTAATTTCACATACAATTTTCATATGCAACCAACAGCCTAACCCAGTCAGGATGGGCATTCCAAATATATAAAGATGCACACACATACATACACACACACAGACATCCACATACACATGCTTACTTGTTTTTGACAAAGGTTTGCGAAATCTTTTTAACTCTAATGCCATATACTGGACATAAACTCCACCATTATGATTTCATTTTCAAAACTTAATTATGGTTTACAAATATGGGTCATGAACCAGACTTCTCAAATTCAAACCTCCACTTTATCAAGACAACTCTTGTAATATCCTTAACTCTTTGGGCCTCTGTTTCTTCAGTTTTCAAGAGGGGTATAATAATAGTACTCACTTCAGAATAGTGTGAATTTGATAAGACAAATAGTTTGCCTTGTACATTAAGTACATCATAATGAGAGTTATACATAATATCTTCTCATAGGAAAAATGTCTAGAAATTAAAGTAATGGAGACTTTACTGCTACTTAATGTGTATGAGTTCTGATTATTCTGGTTGCAAGTATCTAAAGCTTACTTGTGGTGGCAGGTTCAAGATCAAGGTACACATGAATAGGATGTGGAGCCAGGAAAGCCAAGATCAGGAGACAGAAGGTTTCGAGACAGCAAGGCCACTACTCTCGTGGCTTCTCACTGACTCGAGTCATACAGTCTATTCTTGGCTGGTGTGCTTCAGTCTCAGACTCCTTTCCTCTGATTTTGTCCCTACACACAGCATCCCTAATCCTTTCCTCTGATTTTGTCCCTACACACAGTATCCCTAATGCTCCTGAGAATGTGTTGTTGGTTTCACTCATATGCTACCAACCACCTAAAGAGGCCAGTTGTCTGGCATGGACTAGAAATTTATTCTTGACCCATTCAACTAAGCCATGGGCTTCAGGCACTTGGGGCCCACGCCTGTGGGCAGACACAGTAGGTCTCAGAGTCAAGAAAACGTTGATAACTGCTCAGACTTTCCAAAAGACACTGAAGACAATATACATGTAATTGTGAACTCTGGTTTAAGTGAAAGTATGAAATAAGAGTACAGTCTTAAAACAATACATTTTCTTCTTCATTAAGCATCACAAACTATGGTTTCTTTCTTCCTACTAGTGGATAGAAATATTTTTTTAGATGTACTAGTTCATCTATGCCTTGGAAAGTATGTTGTTGAAACCTAATTTATATTTTCCCATGATTCATGAATAGCCTCAGGCTAAAAATTGGCTCACCAGAGATCAGAATTCATCTTGACAGATCCTAGTCACATTGCAGAAAACATTTTATTCACATGTGATATAATTCTTTTGTTGTTCCTATTGTTATTGCCATTAAATCCTTTATCCTTCAACTGGAGCTCAGAAAGAAAGAGAAAACAATGCTGATTAATTGAGTTCTCCTGTTCATCAGTGGCTCCCTCTATTAGAATCTCAGTGGGCTTTCTGAGGAAATTCACAAAGAAATCTTGTGGGGTGTGATACAACTTAATAAGCACGATGCAGAGAGCATTGAAAAAAGGAAGCATTCCATGGGGAGTTTCTCAAAACATCATTGACTATAGATGGTACTCAGACATTCATGGATTTGAATGCTGCCTGTGTGTGATAAGAAAAATTCTATGTAGTGAAGGATCAAAGGACCCCATAGTAAACATATTTCTTCTAAAAAAAATTGCAGAGGCACATAGGGGTGAATGTGCCCTGAAGGGTCTGTGCTCACTTCCTGATCTGGCGGCCCAGTTCCCTGCACCGCTAAGTCATGAACTGAAGCATCCACAGAGCTTTCAAAATTTTGTCATGTTCTTATTCCTACTTCTCAAATTCATGCATACAGAAAGGACTTAAATACATCTTACTAAAACCCTCCTATCGCAGTTGCCAAACTATATAACAAACATTTTATTATTATTTATTTCATTCATCATCATTTAGTAGTATCTATCGGAGAGGAGCAAACTAAAATTAAACATTATTGTCGCGGGGGTGGGAGGAAGTACCTTAAGCACACCATGGGAAATGGGTGAAACACGTGTCCTGTTCCATTAAAACAATTTTTACAGTTTTTGCTAAAGATGACTACAGCAGACTTTTGAAGAACACCCATGGCTTTCATGTAGGAAGTTACTTTTAAAAATCATATTGTTTAGATAGGAATTAGGAAATAGTAACTATGTTGAATTTCAAGTGCAAGCATTGTGTTCTGTGATTGCAGGCAGAGGAGAAAACGGGGAGGTTGGGACCATGGGACGATGTAATTCCTCTCCTAAAACAATTCACGACATGGCTAGAAAATGGAGAGTAGGAGAATATAAACAAGTAAAAGGCAACGCAATGTAATGAAAACGCTGTATCACGTGTCTGCAGTAGAGGCATGGGTATGAGACAGCGCCTTCTTTTGGGTGTCCAGGGGAGAAGCACAAGACGCATTCATCACTACACGGAATGCCACACTGCCAAATTAATGAATAGTTTGACCAGTGGCTGCTTCCTGGTAGGGAAATTTCATATGGCCAAAAATGTTGAGAATTCACTAAGACTTGTTTGCATAGTGATGACTTGAATATTTTTACTCAGCCCAGGGAGAAAAAAAAAAATCGAGGGCCTTTTAGGTAGATGCCTTGGTCATGAAAATCTTACAACTCAAAAGAGTTCATTACTTAGTATTTCCTACTGTATCTTCTTGACATTGGATTTGCTGTAGAGATGAGAGTGTCGGCAATTGTGGTTAAAAGATAACAAAGCCTCCTTGCCTTTGGAAAAGAAAGGGAAACTGGGAATCATGAGCAGGAGTACAGCAGTTTTATAAATCAGCAGAGACTAACATGCACACGCACCTGGCCCTCCACAGAAACTACAAAGCTCCCCCACGCCACAGGATTAGTGGGGCTTTTGTTCTTTATGTTTCTGCAGATGTTTCTACACAGTTAAGTGATAACTGACAATTAAGGAAGAAAATTAAAAGATATAAGGCATGCCGTTTCCTGACATTCAACATAACTGTGAGAGTGTCCAGAATTTAAATGGAGGAAATCTGAATACTTCTCAGTAAACTATGCCTCTCCCATCTTACACAAAATAATTTATAATAGCTTGGAAAAAATGCCATGGACTTGTAGATGAACTCAGGTAACCTACAGAGGCAGAGGTTTCATAACTGAAGGAGGAACAATACTAGAAAACTCAATGCTAAGATTATTAGGGAGCAACAAAGGTACAGCATAAACTTTGAAGGGGCAAGTTTTATCCATATTGCTTTAAACTGGAGACTTAAAAAGGTTACACCCTGCAAAGAATTTTCTTTGATACAATGGACTATTAGTAATAAAAAACCCTGAAATCATACCATTTGCCAGAGCATGGATGGACCTAGAGGGTATTATACTCAGGGAAATAAGTCAGACACAGAAAGACTAATGCCTTATGATTTTACTTATATGTGGAATCTACAGAACAGTATGAGCTAACGAACAAAACAAAAACAGACTCATAGACAGAGCGAACACACTGATTTGATGGTTGCCTGAAGGGACAGTGGTTGGGAGACTGAGTGAAAAAGGTAAAGGGACTGAGCAGTATAGACTGACAGTTACAACACAGTGACAGGGACATAAAGCACAGCATAGGGACATGGTCAATAATATTTAACAACTATGTACGATGCCAGGTGGGTACTCAAAACATCAGGGGACACACTTAGTAAAGTATATGATTGTCTAACCACTATGCTACACACCAGAAACTAATACAAAATAATATTGAATGCAAACTGTAATTGAAAAAAGTAAAAAAATAAAAAATGAAATTAAAATCATAAACAATGTTCTGCCAAAATCCAATATCATCAGCGAACAGAATCTGGTATTAGTCTCTTGCTCAGGAATCTGATGGGGATCCTGTCAGTCAGTCCCTGCGAAGAGCTGAGCGAGGAAGAAGGTAGGTCTCCCTCTCTCTCTAGGCTGTTCAACCAGTCCACAAAGAGTACTAAAGTCAGAATACCCACAGAACAGAAGAACCAATGATAAAAGGCTACTGCAGATTTAAAAAAAAAGCAAGAGGAAAGAATCCTAACAGTCCACAAAAGTGTTGAAAGTAAACATATGCCAAATACAGCTATAATGTTTACAAGATGAGCTTATTTTGGAAGTGGACGTGTCTAAGTATGTACAATTTGGAGGCTGCTTGGGTTTCAATTCTTGCTCTACCACATGCTACCTCTGAGGCTTGGAGCAGGTAGCGATCTCTATGTGCTCCAGTTTTTGATCTCTGAAATAGTACACAGTGATGTGAGGACTGAATCCAATACTGCCTATAAGGCATTCAGAACAGGGCCCGACACATAATGGATATTCAACAAATCTGTTAGGGATTATTAAATGAAAAAGAAAACTATGCAAGTACAGATCTGATGGAAATGCAAATAATAACCAAAAAGTAAAGGTGTACTTAAAGGATTATGGACATGTGTTTTAAAAGTGTGTGTTTTAAATTAAAATTATTCAGGTATCAAAGTATGAATAGATGCTGGTAGAAAATTAATGAAGACCTTGAATAGTTTTGAGTCATGAGTCTCATGACCTCACTGCAAAAGTCAAAAGAAAAATAAAGTTACACATAGTATAATTTAAATTGGCAGAAGTTGCATATTACAAGTCAGCATTTTTAAAATTATGTTCTAAGAGTTATTTATACTCCAAAATTTTAAATCAAAAGTATTTTTACAGTTTTTAATTTCTTTTCATGCAAAGTTCCAATCAAACTTACTTTCACTTGCTACATGACATTTTAGTTTTAAGAGATTTATTGCAACTGAGCTTATTGTGATTCTCTTTATACTTTCACAGTGAAATACCTGGGTACCTCTATAGAAATAGGCATGTCTCTTTGCCACAATGAATTCTGTGAGTGTATATGTAGCCACAAAAATGCAAATAAAAGAATATTAACATTAGAAATAGGAATAAAATAATTAACCAAAGTTTGCAGTGATAACTAACCAACCAGACAACTATTTAAATATTCCAGTGGAAAAGTTGCGTATTATCTAGTATAAATATTTGGTTAGTTGGAGTATCTCACATACCCTGTTACATATGTGATTAAAAGACAAAGTCTTTATAAGCTAACCAGAGAGTATCCTTTAAGAAAGGGAGACCAAACTAATATTAATTCATGAAATGCAAACCTTTCTTTTACTGAAGCAAAAGTAAATAAGTTCAGGCTTTGGTCATACTATATAAGGTGTGAGTAAAACTGCCATTGAGATGGCTTCCCAGGAGACAGAAAAAAGTATAAATAACAAGAGACCTGAGCTCTTGACCAAATCTTTTTTTTTCCCTCTCAGATGAATTATTAAATCTTCTACCTCTGAAATCCTGTGTCTCTATTCTAAAGACAAAGCCTCTGAATAGATTTCCAACAGTGGAAACACAAAACTTTGCCAAGGTTCTATTTAACCCTATTTTACATCACAGAACAATTTAGACCCATTAAATTTCAATTAATTTTGACTTGACTCAGCAAAAACAACGAACCCATTAAAAAGTACCAGCTGGAAAACAGAGGGTTACAGAATTTTCTGAGATGCTTTGAGAGGTAAAGAAAGGCAATAGAAAGCGTGTTTTAACACTTAAAATGGGGGAATGTTTGTTTTGTTTAACTTGAAAATAATGTGATATTTTCCTTATTGTGCACTCTTGCACTTAAAAAATTGGTCACTGAATTCTGATCATGTACCAGGCTCTACTCTATGTACAGGAAATACAGAAGTAAGTAAGAGTGATCCTGACCCCAAAAAGCATACATTCCAGTGGGAAACAAGTGCCAAACAAATAATAACTAATAGTACATGTAATGAATGGTTTTAAATGGATGCAAAAAAATACTGTAAGAAATTCCATTATAAGTATTTTGACTTTAAAATTTATAAATAGGTATAAATAAGTTTTTTTTTTTTCAAACTTGACACACACACACACACACACACACACACATTGCTTTTAAAGAAAAGTAATCTCAGATCCCTAACAGAGCCTACTGATTTTGGCAACTAAGTTTATGGTATAAAAATGTCCTATAATTATGGGCTTTTGCTGAACAGTTTGCCTTTATGACTATTTAAAGTAATTTTTTTTTAAATCCTACAGAACGCTGACCGCTCTTCCATCACTCTGAAATGCGTCAGCAGACCTAGTCTAAGAAAGCAGGTGTTCTTTCCCTCGTTCTTAGCCAGCCACACAGCGTGTCGTGGGGAACGTGGGCATCTCTGTGTTCAGCCTAAGACTCAAGCAGAACCCTGTGTAGACTTCAAAGCATCTGTTTTGAATAGATCTCTTGTCTCTGATGACCTGTCCTGCAAATTCCAGCTGGTTCTCTCTTCAGCTTAGGCTCGGGAGTTCACTCGGCTCCTTGCTGGCTGTCCTTTCCGGATCCTTTCTCCCATGGGGAAAGTAATTCCCAGCAGAAAGCCGCAGCAATCACGGGGCTCGCCTGGATTTACCTTCTCTTAGGTAGCACGGTCAAGTGCTGCTTGTTGTCCCCTGTCTGAAAAGTCATTCCATTTACTTTGTCCAATCTTACACCCTTATTTTTTTTAAAGCAAGAGAGCTCATTTAATGTCAGTCACTTTGCCACAGATGAAAGTGGAAGTTGATCCCTAGAGCTGATTTTAAATAAAAATAACCATCTTGTAACTCTCCAAAGTTTATGTGTTACTCAGCCAAAATGCTAGTAGGGAAATGACAAACTCCCATCTTGTATTTTCTGCTCTGTCTACATAACAATTGCATAGCTGATCAGATTTTCACTCACAGCCTTTCAGTTGGGGGCATGATCACAGAGATTGCACTCTTGATATCTAGAATATTTATAAGCTTCTATTCAAGGAAGATGTATCAAGGACCCATGGCAATGGTCAAGGTGGGTGGGGGAGGGGAAGCAATGGTGGAGGGGATCAGGACAACTGTAACTGAACAGTAAGAAATAAAAATAAAAAATAAAAACAAAGAAAATATACTAGCCCTTTTCTAACATTTTCAGTGAACACTCTTCCTTTTATAACAGGTTACATTTGAGTATGACATTTTTTTCTTTTTCCTAATCTCTGATCAATATTGAGTTATTGTCCCTTGCAAGCAGCTAAGCAGGCTGAAAGACAGTTACATCTTGTGAGTGCACTGAGATGAGTTAGTTTTAATAATAATTCCATGATGTTTCTTCATGTTCACCCGAGAGCTTGTCATATTTCTATCTCTAACCACTTTGGCTGAATGAGATTTAATTCAAAACATTTTTGCTCTTTCTAAGCAAATTTAAGAATTTTTTCCTTCTGTGTGCTCACTGGAGGTCATGCTGAAAAATGAGTCTCCAAGTATGCCGGGGAGACCATAAAATATGAAATGGTAAGAGTTAAGCTTATAATCTATTATTCTCTTTACATGAAATAGTGCAACCCAGCATGTTCATTGAATTGAAGATTATAAACAACTTGCATAATGCCAAAAGAATGCTGTTTCAAACAAGAATTTATCACCAGAATGCTCGTTATATGTAATGTTTGCCTTGGAATTAGACATAAGAATAAACACAGTATCATATTTAGCTGATTCTTCATCTTAAAAGACATTTAGGATAATAGGTGGCTCATAAGAAGGAAAAAGTACATTTTATGTAGCTTTGTAAGTCCTTTCCTGAATGCTAATATATTCATGAATATCTGAAACCAACAAGATACCATAAACTATGTATATTATGTTAAAATATTTTCAAAGAAGTAATATCTTATTATATTACTATAAAGCATACAATTTGATTATCTTTTAGTATATTACTTTCTTTTTCCAAAATCTTAGAGCAAACTAGCATATAGCCTTTAAAGCTATTTACTCTTCCTATATTTCTAAACTGGTGTTTAAATTATATCGTTTCTGCTTCTCTGTGCTATATATTACACCCAGTATATTCAGTTTGCCCTAAGTGAAAATATATGCTTTTATATGGGAGAGTAAAAAAATAGGTGCACATCTCTGATTTGGATCAGTAGTGAAAATATGTATTCTGTGACCAGGGAGCTAGAGTCCATAAGAGCTGTACTGATTTCACAGTCCTGGATATCATATTAAGGTCAAAAGCATACATTTGATGTCATAGAGTCTTGAAGTATTTGTTTACAGTAGTTACAAAATATGTGACCACAGTCATACTGTTTAAGGCGTCTGAGTCATCGTTCCCACTGATAAACTCCATGAGGGCAAGGGTTTGGATTTGCTTTACTTTCTATTCCCCATATCTAGATGAGTTCCTGATATGTAGGTGGCATCAAACAGTACCTATTTAATGAATAAATGGAAGGAATAAATACTGGTTTATGTGGATGTTGACAAAATTAAACAGTGTAACCATATGCAATATGGTCCTTATCAAGAACCGGGTCCTAAGTGAATGTTCATACATATCAGCTACACGCAATTTCCTGATCTTCCCTGAATTAGCATGAAGCTACCAGTTTCCAAAATAAAAGTTGACTTGGTGATGAAAATCCAACATTGTTGGATATTGTATGAAGACAACTAATAATTAAATGGCTTCTTTTTCACTCTTCAGTTTATAATCTACTATATATAGATGCACCATTTTATAAGGATACCTCTAAATTCCAACTTTAGACTCATGGGTACTTACTTCAGTTGTTAGGTGACATTCACCATGGACAGATATCTATCAGTAACAATATCAGAATAGGTTCCTTAAGTCGGAACTATCAAATATGTCACCAAGGTATTAGCTGGTAATATCTGCTTAACCCTCTGAAATGATATCAATATTGTATTTATCAAACAGTTAAGCCATGTACTTACAATTAGAATAAGAGACAGATAAGGCAAGGTTTTTTTCTAGAATGAAATTGCAGTCAGTACTCAACTAAGAGTTGGTGAAATCTTGGACTGTGTGTGGGTTGGGAAACTATGGTCCCTAGAGCAGAATAATTTAAACCTCGTCTCCTTTCATCTCCCAGGTCCCTGAGTCTCTTCCACCAGCTCCAAACCCAACAGGTGCAAGAGAAAAGGAATAGAAGAGTTTAACATGGGAATGCTTTCATTTTTTTTTTTTAGTTCTTACCCTGACTTCCCAAATAAAATACTGCAATTGCTAGTCCACATTGCTCCTCTTCTCTCTTAAAGAAAAGAATGCTGTATTACTGGATTGGGATAAAGTCAGTCTCCTTAACCAAAGAAGTAGAAGGGGAAGAAGAAAACTCTGAGAGCTGACCATGGGAGCAAAGTTTTCAAGAATAAAGCTGAAGCGCTAAAGGACTAAGAGTGAGAGAGAAGGAAGTAATAAAAGAAGTGAGATTTTAATGTGCTTTGCTGGGCATATAGTTATATCACCTTTGTATTGATGTTAACACAACGCTGCTCCAAAACTGGACCTGTCATGCCTTAAGAACTATAAAGGAGGTGCCTTCTTTTTATTTTAAAATCAGAACCTTTGCCACTAATTGCAAGGCTCTTTCTCAGTGACTCCATCTGCAACAACTCATTGTTCGATCATTAGTCATTGACTACGTTTGGAGTCTGAAAGTTTCAGGAACTGAACTGCCAGAAACCAAAACTGTACCCTCTTTTCCACTTCAGATACTGCATTTTTTTCACTCTTGCTTCCCCTTAGGGGTGGCTTCTTTGTATTACTATGTTGTTTCTCAAAATTGGCCCTTGTTGCCTACATGGGGAGAGTGTTCATAGAAGCCCATCTTTCCGATGGAGAGAATAACTTCCTGATGGAGCCTAATGTAAAAAAGTTCCCAATGTCCACATCTTCAAGCTCCAGGATCATTCATTCTTTTGTTGCCACATTAAGCAACATACTTGTGGCCAATTTAATTTTATTTTGTTTCCTTGCATTTTAATTTTCCTTTCATTCATGGTTCTCACTTTAGTGAAGGGTTTCAGTTACCTGGAGGGTGTGTTAAAACCCAGACAACTGGGCTCTACTGCCAGAGTATCTGATTCAGTAAATGCCTGGTACAGCCTAAGAATCCGCATTTCTGACAAGTTCATAGATGATGCTGATGCTGTTGAGTGGACATGACCATGCATGTTAAACAAGTTCGAGGATGATGCACTCAGTCTTGGAATCTTGCTCTATATTGGGATACTAGTCTTAATACCCAGGCTGTTCAAAAAAAAAAAAAAGAAAGAAAGAAAGAAAAAGAAAAGAAAGAAAGAAAAAGAAAAAAGAAAAGAAATCCTGGGAATCTGTGTGGTTATACCCTGTGGTAGGAAATGACCGTCTTGGTAATAAAAAACTAGAATTAGCCTTTATCCTTCCAAATGAATGAATTTCCATACTATATCCAAGCACTAGCTCAGGTAACTCTCTTTATCCACCATCTCTGAAGGAGAAAGCACTTTTTTTGATATTAACTCCATGATATAGAGCAAAAAAATAAAGATAGTACAAAGATGCCAAACTTAATATTTAGATCAGTATGGACCAATCAATCATTCATGTCTTTCATCCCTGTTCTAATCTAGTTATTGTATGAGCCTCTGGAAGTAAAAAGTTTCATCCATTTACTGTTGTCTCAGTGATGTAGTATTTCCATTTATTTGTTCTAAGCTCCCTTATCCATGTTGCAACAGGGAGTCCCATTGAACCCTAAAATATATATATAGAAATTGTTTTCTATTTATGTTTTCTGTAGCTAAGAGGACTGCCATCAGTAAGAACTGCTATATGCCCAGCATTTCATTACATTCATATAAAGGCATAAACCTGACAAGTTTACATCTTTTATAACCATAATCTATCGCAATATCCTCTATGTCCCACTTTATTACCAGATTAGTACCAGAACTACTGCCTTAAAACCAAAGAACATACATATGTATTCTCATAAGCAGACTGCAAATATTTCTTTCTATTGAGCTTTTTCTCTGACTTTGAAAATCAAGAGGAAGATTTAATGGTGGTAAGTGGGGATTAGAATAAAACAATCCCAATTAGGAGAAGGGATTTTTGTTATAATTCAGAAGGTCCTGTTACACAGAATATCAGTAAATGCAAACCCTTAAATATTTTCACTCTTTGTATGCCACTCAACTTGGCTTTGGAGAGAATTGCACAGTCACATTGGAATAAGAGAAGCACATGGGAATATCTCAGTGTCCTAACGCCACTCTGCATCTAAATATGCTTTATAGAGACCACTTTTAAAAGCTCCTCAAAATCATGTATGACCGGGAAAGGATAATGCGAGCAGCTTAAAGCTGACAGCCATGAACTCAGCTGTGTAAATTCACCAACATCGGGGACAGCAGACAGAAATGCTTTCAAGTAGGGTTTGAGGTGGGAAACTGGAGGCTTCTGAAGTATCCTTTCAAGACACCTGTGACAGGTGAGGGGCAAGACTGGTCAGAACGCAAGCAAGACCACAGCAGGGTGGCAACATGGACTACAGAGGATTTCACAAGGGGCTCAGAGCTGGGATGGCCCTTCAGAGTGGCCCTGCCTTGGAGAACAGAACTTTTGTAACCCTTCTTGGATTAGTTACTGGATACAGGCTGCCTTTGTGGATGGCGTGTGACCTTGGTAAGACAAGTCCCTTCAAAGGAGGGCAATTCTCGATTCTAAGATAGTGGTTTAGCAGCAGCCAGCACTCCCAAGGGGTAGTGGAGGAAAACGCCTACCTGAGATGAGGCATGTGAGTGGGCCAGCACGCAGTGTCTTCACTGGGGCAGGGATGAGCCAGTGACAGCCTCGCCCTTTTCTGTGTGGCCCACAAGCTAAGAATAATTGTGTGTTCTTAAACCATTGAAAAATCAAAATCATAACATTTGTATCCAATGTTTTACAATAGCATTCACTGTTCTAAATCTTGCGGGAACATACTCATTTCATCTTGTGACAGGTATTATTACTCATTTTATAGACAAAGAAAACTGAAGTTGCTAGGAAGGTTAAGGAAGAAGTCAAAGATCACAGAGCCGCTGAGCACATCAGCTGGAATCCAGGTCCTGGGCATATGACCCCAGAGCCCATCCATTCAGTCTGGTTCCACACGCCGAGTTCTCTAGCACTGTGTGGGTGGTACAGACCGGCTAAAGGGGGGATGCATGCAGGATGCTCTGGGAATCCCCAGGAGGGAAGATCACTGTTTCAGAGAAGCAAGGGGAAGATTTGTGTGAGGATGAGGCCACATTTCCACTAGCTTTGCATTACGATTAAGCCCAAAGTTATTCTCCTCAATTGTAGACCCATATGACAAAAAGTTATACTCAACTCTGTTTCAGAATGTCATCGATAAGAAATACAAAGAGTTACACTTGACTGTGGTATTTTAGAATGTCATCAATAAAAAATTTGGGGAAATTTATTTCTCTCTTGATTCATAATTAGCTATATAATAGCTTCAGTTTTCCTCTTGGCCCACAAACTCAAAACTATTTACTGTCTGTACCTGTACAGAAAATCTTGTTGGTCTTCACTGTAGGGGAAATCTCAGTTTCTACTCGAATGAAAAATTGTGCCACCATCAGGGTCTAATGCTCTGATCTTAGCTTGCTTGAGCCCCTTGTAAAAGATGTGTGTGTTCTTAGCCCCGGAATGTATTCCAAACTGCTTACATGAAGGCATTCCACTATTCACACTAAGGCATTTAAAATTTAACCATCTTACTAGAGTTAGAGAGAGAAACTTCTTTTTTGGAATACCTATAATATGCTTTCTCTTCTAGACTGTGAAAGCTCCATTTTATTTGTTATGGTTTACAAAAGGGAGATCAGATTCTCACTGTAACATGTAAAACATCTGATATTATTACTATTATTATTATTATTATTTAGTGCTATGGGTACATATAAAAATATTTTGGGAATGCAGAGCAAGATAAGCCTTTGCTTTCACATGGCGATAATACACTCCAAGATGAGAGACTGATATCAATAGTGAGGAATAAACAACCATTATCCTTTAGCTTCTTATGTGAACATAGTGTGGACATAATTGTAGTAATTTGTACATAATCTTCAACTCAGTAAGTAGGCCGTGTTACAGTAAATCAAGGAAAAGAAATTTAATGGAGTGCCCTTTGTACTCTAAGTGTTCACGTTTACTTATCTGCTAAGATTAGGATTTTAATGTATTTCATACATTAAAGACATGATGATTTTCAAATTGTTCTCTTGCAAATATGCAGAAGTTATTAAAACTCTTGCTGAAATACATAACCACTGGGGAGCTTGCTGTGATAGCCCACATTTGGCACCTGATCCCAAGCACTTGTATTCTTTTATGCTCTCGCCTTTGCCCTTTCTTTTTATTTTACATTGTTTAAGGGTGGATATTTTCTTCATACCTTTCTACTCAATCAGTTACTAATGTGCTAATATGATATAAAACACTACTTCTTGTTTGTTTTTTCAGCTTCTCTAAACATCTCTGTTTTCCGACCCCCCATTCCCATAGTATATAGCACCTATTAAAAAACAAAACAGAATTGGAGAAGTTATGTCATGATTTAAAACTTACTTGTTTACATACATGTGAATTTATATGCAATGTCATTACTCATCATGGAAAATATTGAAGGGGTCCTGTGTAGCTACATATAAAAAGGCAACATG
Organism: Tonatia bakeri; assembly: GCA_004024845.1. Classification (NCBI taxonomy): domain Eukaryota; kingdom Metazoa; phylum Chordata; class Mammalia; order Chiroptera; family Phyllostomidae; genus Tonatia; species Tonatia bakeri. The sequence goes on from PVIA01000169.1 coordinate 554,496, forward strand.
AATGAAGATTGGGGAGAAGGCGAGACAAAGGTAGTATCCCTGAGGTAGCTGCGGTTAAATGAACACATACTAAGTATGTCAAAAACACAGCACACAGGTTGTGTGAGTTGAAGAGTGGACAGAGAAAGAATGTTATAAAACCTCATAGAGTTTATTCAGTGAGAATTGGGCAGTTGCTTAGAGAACTAGAGGGTTTTCTTGTAGCTGAAAGATATTTTTCCCTGGATAGTCATATAGCACAAATGGAATACTATTGTGGACAGGGTCACACAATATTCCTGCATTTCAATAATCACTGTGATCAAGCCACCACCCACAGAGCGACCACCAATTAGCCTACAAGTGCTTACGGTGTGGGATGTGACAAAGAATCAGAGGAAGGGCCTAGGAGGAATGCAAGGAGATGAGTAGACATTTGATGAGTTCCTGCTGGGTTCCTGACATTGTAACGGCTGCTTTTCATTATATTGCCGTATTTGTTATCCATAAAATATCTGTAAGATATCTATTATTCCAATTTTTGAGAAATCCAAAGTCCAGAAAACTTAAATAATTTTTATAAGGTACCATAATACAGTAAGCATCAGAGCTAGATTAGAACTCAGAAATGTAAAGGTAAATGGTTTCATTTTCTAAAAGCATTACATGGTGGAGCCCATTAATGTTAAGAAATTTTATAATAGAAAAAGATTGATATTATGGTGAAAGAAGAGTGCTTCATTCAGAACCCCAGATATATAAGTATATGACCTCCTAAATGTAATTTGAATTATAGTGTATATGTAGCCTCACCGACTTAACATCAAAAACAGAATATAGGCAAGGATTTAGTTATAAAGCAGATACATTTTAAGAGGCAAAATAAGCCCTGGCTGGTGTGACTCAGTGGATTGAGTGCCAGCCTGGTGTGACTCAGTGGACTGAGTGCCAGCCTACCAATTGAAGGGTCACTGGTTTGATCCCCAGTTAGGACACATGCCTGGGTTGTGGGCCAGGTCCCCGGTGTAGAGGGCACATGAGAGGCAACCACACATTGATATTTCTCTCCCTCTCTTTCTCCATTCCTTCCCTTCTGTCTAAAAATAATAAATAAATAAAATATTTAAAAAGTAGTTTCAAGTTCATTAGATTTTCTTTAAAAAGAGGCAAGATAAGAACCTATATCTCTAATTCAGGGTGACTGAATATCTTATTAACATAAATATTGCTATATTCACTCAGCTCTACAAATAAGATGGCTCTTTTTTGCTAATATGATTTCCACATATAGAAAAAATACTCAAATTAGGTATAGTTTCCTCATGCCTGACATGGAATTCATGGTGCTATACCTCTCTCCCTAGTCAGATATCAATATAAAAACATTACTACACGTGTTCAAACAAAACACTAGCCTATTAATGCTGCCCGATTCCTATTTTCCAACAAGTGGATTGTCGATTCTTCGTGCACTTGGTGTAATTATTAAATTATGTGTTAAATAAGTTGTTGTCAAGCAATGATTTTAGGCAAGGGCGCACAGGCCTCCCCTGCTAAGATGTGACACCCAGCACGAGGCCATCATTAGAAAAAAAGCAGAACTTGATGATCAATGACTTCTTTGAGCAAAACGAAAAATCCATGAGCATAAAACCACTATGGAGCTCTAGACAAAATCACCAAGAAAACCAAAGCCAATATTAGAAAAGTTGCTAGTAGGTGCTACTAAACTGAACACCGTTCTCTGTAATGCACACACATCCCCACAGACAGACACATACACACACAGGGTGCCATTCTCTTAGAGCATGAAGTTGAAAGCAAGAATGCACATGAACACAGAAAATGTGGATTAAGATCAGACCCTTGAATTCATTTCTACACATGAATTCAATTTTCATGGATTTAGAACAAAAGGGACCATGATGTTGATGCTCTAAAGTCCCCAATGCAACTCCCACACATTTGAAATACTACCAAGTAAGGTAGATTGTTAAAGCTGAGGGTGAATGACTCAGTCCATATCTCAATCTACATAGAGCCATTTTGGTACGAAAACGTATGCCTACTTTTGGAAATATACCAGATGAGAAAAAGTGTTTTCATCACTTCCTTTAACCATCCCTCAGGTCTCAAATCCAAATATTGAAACTATAATTAAAATTATTAAGTTTCAGTATTGCTCCTATAGCTATTTGGAATATTATAGTCCTGGCCAAACTAAAAGTTTTTCTCAAAATGGAATTAAATATTATGTTTTTTAAAAAAGAAAAAAAATGTTCTGGCCTCATTTTAATTTTAAAGATACTGAAGGTGATAAGTATTTAATGCAAAAAAAAACACAAAACAAAACAAAACACAACTTTCTCTTCCTTCATTCCTGAGGAACTTGGACTATTGCATAGCCTAGTTAGTTGTGGCTAATACAACTGGAACTTGGAGAATAAGTGTGTTTATAGTGTGAAAAAGAAAGATCTAAAGTCTCACTGCAATGAAATTTAACAGAGTAAAGCTTCCATTAAATATTGTTTATAAAGTGTTGTCCTGGACCTGATAGTAAGCTCCTACAGAAACCATTTTTAGAACACCAGAAATATGACAGGGGAGAAGTTCGATGGAGTGTGCCTAATTCATTCCAATTCACAGAGTAATGCATTTCAATTCCCACAGTGATGCATTCTAGTCTCCAACATGAGAATCCAATCTAGCTGATGCTTAGTAGAGTTGAAACAAACTCACAGCACCAGAACTGACAATGTCTATTTTGCTAAATAGAGAAATATTTTAAATATTTTTTCACTGTGTTCCAAGCCTGGCTATGCCTTATTTACCATACTGTAAATTATGATCATAAGCCTATGCTACCTATAATATAATAATCTTTTATATTTGAAGTCTTACACTATTTTCATAGTAATTAAAGTTGTTTGAGTCAGCTTCTGATGCTTGTCTGATTTTCTGGAACAGGTTTAAGAGCCTAATTATAGTCAGATGTTTCAAGCTTCAGGAAACCAATTTAGTGTTCGCCACGAGCAACCAGCTTACTGGCATTGGGAACATTTTCTGGAAATATACTATCACGTACAATATCAATCATTAAATGTCATCCTAAATCTTCAGCAGTTTTAGTGTTAAGTATTAAAATTTCAGATCCACTCTCTTTAAATATCTTTTTCTGATTTATATTAATTTTGCACTAATTCTTAGATTATTTGGAGGCATTCTTGTATCCATATAAAATTCCTGTTTTCCAGGTTTTAAAAAAAATGAATTAAATACAGAGAGGACAGTCATAAATTGGCCAGTGATTCCCTGGCAGGTAGAAAAGAATTTGAATTCTCAGGATTCTGGCACTGGCAAATTAGTTCATGTATTCTCTTGAGGGGGAAGAACTGGGGAGAAAAAAATTACTACCCACAGAAGAGCTTCATAAAATCTGCTGAAGTGGCGGGATGAGGCTCTGCCTCCATCCTGATGTTCGGCTTTTCACCGAAGGAGACAAAACTGGGTCAAGTGAAAGGTAGAGAAAAATTTCCACATTTAAATATTTCTGCCTTTTTCCTTGAAAGCTGATTTATTTTGCCTGGAGGCTGAAGGGGGCATCTGAACCTTGGATTCCTTTTATCCATTCGTCACATGAAAAGTCGTGATGAAAAGGACAGCCAGAGTCCCTTAGGTGTGTAGATCCCGCAGTATACTCAGGACCATTTTACTCAAAACACAACCATTATTCAGCCATCAACCCATCACACACCTCACCTCCGCTTTACAAACGGAGCCATTTCATCTGAAAATGCTTAACTGAACTTTTAAGTTCACCCAAGAAATTTCAGCTGAGCTGAGGATTACTTTAAGTTCCAGCATGGTGATTGTGTCTTGTGAATTACTTTCCAATTTGAAGGCTATATTTTCTCTGAATTATAAACTAGGCATTAAAATAGTAGAAACTCTTTAGAAATTTAATTAGAGTAACATCTTGCTCATTAAATTATATGGATTCAAGATACAATGTCATTTGCAGCCAATCTTCCCCACATACAATCTTCTAGGTAATTATAGTGTATTTTATAACTAAAATGCCAATTTGGTGTTAAATTATTGTATTGTGTCAACAGTAGACTAAACTAAGTGGTACAACTTCTTCTTTAATGGAGGAGAGGTGATTATATGTTCAGCCAGAAAACATTTATTGGGTAACTACAAAGTATATCATGCAATGTGTAAGATCCTGGGAATAGATGCATGAGTAAGACAAGAACTCTGATCTCAATCTGCTAGAAAACACAGACACATCAAGGAACACTGATGAAACAACAAGACAGGGGCAGTAACAGAAATACACCACAGGTATTGTGGGAGTATAATGCGTGCGCATCATTCAACAAAAGAGGGGCCTTGAGTAATTGGTCATACAGTCTTAGATGATATGACCAGCTATTCTTTCAAGCATTTGCTATGATTTAATAGTCACCTACTGAGTGTTCAAATCCATATTTCTAGATATATAATAGTGAAAAATTGTGCTCCATCATGATGATTACACTGTAGAAGACAGAAAAAATATATTAAGCAACTACATATATGTTATAATTTCAAACAAGGAATTCAGATAAAATATTGTTTGATCTTGGCAGAAAGGATAAAGCCCTGTAAGCACACTATTTTGGATTATGAGGTCCATGAAGTCTACTCTGAGAAGCTGACAAGTGAGTGTTTATCACAAGGATGAGATGAGTTAGTGAGGGGTGTTTGGGAGAGTGGCAGGCAGCACTGGGAACAAGTGCAAAGTCCCTGCAGTAGAAACAAGCTTGACATATCCTGAGAAGTATGATGACATTACTATGCCATGATTAGAAGTTTATGTATAATTCAAAGTAGAGAATTTTTAATAAGAATGTGACATGATCTCACTGAAGATAATATGGCCACCTATACCTTGTCTTAATCTACAGAAATGTAACACAACAAAATTATCAAGAATCTATTATTAACCATAATAATTCAACAGCCTAGATGAATCAATAAGTGGTACCCCAGCTGCAGACATGTGGTAGCTGGGCCCCGAGACCACTGTATAAAGAGAATATGGTAGCTACCATACAGATGTCAATTATGTCTACAGTTCCAAATCTGTGTGGTGCAGCCTCCAGAAGAACCTTGGAGTGATTTTTTAGAAATCCTGGAAATACAAATGTAAACCACCATTTCTCTGTAGGCATAATAACCTAGTAATGAGGAACATAGACTCAGAGTCAAGTAGAATCAGGTTTTTATTGAGGCTTTGTCATGTAAAAGTTGAGGCACTCTGGGCAAGTGCCTTACCTCTGTAAATTTTAGTCTCCTCGTATCTGAAATGAGGCCAACAATGGCTTTGCGTGAGTAAATTCACATGAGGTATATAAAATTTAGCATGAGGCATGCATTTGTGTGTAGGAAATGTGCACTCACTAATAGCTATGATGATGATAATGTATATAATGAATATACTATTCCCACATATGTGTCCAACTATTCAAATATATTTGATGACACAGAACCTTTCATTCAACAAATGCATGAGGTGAATGCACTCTGTGCCTGGCAGTCCCAAAACCTCGCAGGTACAGTGAGAAACAAGACTTTGGGTTTGAAGGGAGCTGAGATTTTAGTAAGTTCATGATAAATGCTATGCTAAAAATAAGCACAGTTTGACATAAGAACATAAAAAAGGGCACTTAAGTGAGCCCTCTGAGATGAGAAGTTTCCGGATAAAGTCCCACAGTATGACTGGGAGGTGTTCCGGTTAAAGGCGGGAAGGACACAGGAGAAGATTGTAACATACTACTCACAGAAATTAGCACAGCAAACAGATGAAAGGAAATAGCAGTATCGAAGGCCTAATTAATAGGATTCAAATATTCATTTTATAGATAAGTGTAAGAGTAGGTAAACAGAGGTTTAAGGCATGAACTATGTGTATATGTGTACATGTATGAGTGTGTGCGTGTGCGCGCGTGACAGAGAGAGGAATAAACTGATACCCGGAATTCAAAGGTTGTGTTCTTTCTGAACATATATGCAACATTTACAAAGTAGGCGATGCCTTTGACCGTAAAGTAAGCCTCATAAACAGGACTTACACGATCCTACAGCCACTGAGCCTCCATCCTCTAAGGGTGCATGTTATAATGTTCACCTGGTAAAATTATCTTAATATACTAAGGTGTTGGGAAAATTAAATCGCCTCAAAACAGAAAGCATAGATGTAGAAGGGAAGACATTCACCACATGCAAACATCTACTAGCTTTCTATAGTTCTTCAATCCTGCCTGGTAGACATATTTTGTAGCATTTTTCTAAAGACATCATGTTGTTTTAATAATAGTTATAATTTACAAAGCATGACTTTTGTAGCACATATAGTGTTCACAGTTATGTATTTCAGTATGTCAGTAAAAACTCCGTGAACTAGGTAATACCACGCCGACTTAATGAGTGAAGAAATTGGGGCGTAGATAAACTCAGCAACTTCTCGGCAACTGAGCAGAGCTGGAATGCGACCCGGGACAGCTCGCTTCCAGCTGCTGAGACATCCCCAGAGAACAGGGCTACTTAGGTTCGTAAGAAAGCATCCAGTAAATGCATGTTGAATTGAATTAAAATTTCTTTACTGTAATAAAATTCTGACCACAAAAAGAGGTCACATACCAATACTATTTGGGTACACAGTTGATACAAAACAATTTAAAATAGGGCAAAATAAGTCTCAGTGCTTGCCTGGATACAACCGTGTGCAGAACCACTGTCTTAGCAATGAGCCACATATATCTTTGCAATGCACTGTTTCATGAGTGCATGTGGTAATTACAGCCATAAGATCTGAGTAAATCAATTCCTTAATGTAGTAATGGCATTGCAAGTGTAGTAATAGTAACATTAATAACAATAACGATAATCCTATGGAAGTTTAGAAACATAAAGTCTCCTAGAGACTATACAGCTATTCACTAAATGCATTTTTAAAGGGGAAATAATTTATTTTTATTGGCTTTGACCCAACAAAATATTAATATCTTTACATCATTTTTATCTTGCTAATAAAGGAGTTCAGAATTTTTAACATATTCTTGCTAGGCAATGCTCCAAATCTTGCCCTTTAGTTGGTATTACAGTATCAGTAATTGGTGTCTCATGTTAACATTTATTTAAAGCTGCTGATTTAACATTTAAAAATGCTGGGGTTAATGGATCTGCATCCGCAGATCCATTAACCTCAATAAAAACAAATGGAACCTCTTGTGAACTAAAATCAGTTCCGATCATGGATATGCTTTCTCTAATACTCACAACATTTAGATGGTTGTGATAAAATGTCAGGTCATAAAAAGGTCTACTACCATAGTAATAGTCAAGGTGATTTTCAGTCTTTGGCCATTGCAATTGTCCCGTGCAATAGAAGCTCAGCATCTCTATAAGGCATGGTCCATACAGAAGCTGTCTCCCCGACAAACACTCACTTCAGCTTTTGGATGCTTGCACAACACTCTACAGGTACTTTCTCTAACACTCCTGTGCCTTAGTAAAGCCCCCTATCTCTCCTCAGTACTTACAGACCCCTAATCCTAGGGACTTCAGATTCTGATCTAGGTTCTCTGCCTCAAGAAAAGAGAGTCATTAGACAAAAACTTCCATGAAACAGGCACTCCTGGACCCTAAAGAAATACTGACAACCAGTGGAAGGGCATGAGGATGATTTTTACTACTTTCCAGCAAAGTGAGTGTGGGCAAGTCCCTTAAGCTTTGTGAGTTCAAATGCTTTTCAGTAATATTTGAGTACAGAAAGGCTCTTTATGTGTTTTTGGTTTTTAGTTTTTTGGAGTATAAAAACAGGGTGTTTTAAAAAAATATTTATTTATTTATTTTTAGAGCAAAGGGAAGGGAAGGACAAACATCGATGTGTGATCGGTTGCCTCTCCCACAACCCCTACTGGTGACCTGGCCTACAACCCAGGCATGAGCCTTGACTGGGAATTGAACCAGCAACCTTTTGGTTCACAGGTCAGCACTTAATCCACTGAGCCACACCAGCCAGGGCTGAATTATTTTATAACTGGGCAATACTATGCAATTTTCTCAATTACCACATGTCCCAGTATATACTAACTTAAAAATGCCTGATTCTTACAGACACCCTGTATCTCAGTATATGTACATATTTTAAGTAGATTTCTAATAATCTTGACTAAATTAATGATGATGATATAATAAGTCTGAGCTGAGCTTTGAATCTTTCTGGTCAGATTAGGACAGTATCAGTCTACCACCTAAAATTATAGCATGACCAATCACTTTTTAGTTTTTTTTTCTGAAAAGTCAAAACACAATTTTAATAATAGATACCTATGTCAGCCAATGAGAAATACACAATGATACTATCATTTTATGACAAAAGATTTACAGAATGGCAACAGTTACTAGCAGTACATAATCTTAAAATATGAAAGGTAGTGAAATATAACTTTTAAAATGATTTAGAAGCAAGCCCTGCATACATTTGAGACCTGGACATGGTTAAACAGCTCTGCTCCAGAGTAACAGAAAACAGTCTATTAAACTAGAGAGTAATCACTTTAGATGGAGACTCTGAGTAATGTATCATATTTACTTCTAGGTAGCCTGAGACCGATTCAACTTTCAATTTTATTTTGAAATTCCAGAAAATTAAGTTACTGAGTTAATGACACATTCTCTCGCTGCTATTCCCCTTACCCTTCATTTAGAGTCTGCTGTTAAAACTCAGGGAAATCCATATCTATCCACATTAAAAAGCACGATACAACCATAATCAAAAACATGAAGTCATAAAGTTAAAACCATTTAATCCTATTAAAGCCTCATTAAATCAAGGCAGTAGTTATAGGATGGGACTTGATTCCCTTGCACACCAGCAAATCTGCAACCCGAGTCTGTGCTCACGGATTAATTAGCAGCTGCACTCAGGGCAGGTGTTTGACTGACATTTCCCTTGATCTCGTCCCTCAAGGCTACATGCCGTACAGTCCTGCAGTTCTTTGCCGTTAATCCTTAACCCCACCACGGAATTTTGTTTCCTTCACTGAGTAAGAGCGAGAGCGAGAGCTACAACACAAATACACAGAATGCAGAGGAGAGGGGTTTTTGTGAGATAATATGTCTTGCATCAAAACACCATGTGAAGAAGGAAAGCTTTCACGGGCCCTGTCCACTCTCTGCGTTTATAAAAATAATCCTCCTTTTGGAGGACAGATGTAGCTTTTTAAATAGGTTTCACACACATCAGCTTGCTTTTTAAATAGGTTTCACACACATCAGCTAAAGCTTCAAGTAGGGAATCATAGGATTTTAAAGTTTGAGAGACATGAAATAGTCTTCGTCTAAAAGCTATCACTTGTTACTTGGCTGGTATGGCTCAGTGAATTGAGTGCCGGCCTGTGAACCAAAGGGTCACTGGTTTGATTCCCTGTCAGGGCACAAGCCTGGGCTGTGAGCCAGGTCCCCAGTAGGGGTGTATAAGAAGCAACTACACATTGATGTTTCTCTCCCTCTCTTCTTCCCTCCCTTCTCCTCTGTCTAAAATAAAATAAACACTTTTTTAAACATTAAAAAAAATAAAAGCCATAATTTCTCCATTAGGGAAACTCAGTCGCAAGGGAAGTTTTCATTTTTCCATTGGGGAAACTGAGTCACATGGAAAATTTTATTTCTCCAGAAAGACCCAGTCCATTAATAGTCAGGCTATATCTAAAACTCCTAAATCCATTAAACTAGATTGTTTTTATTCTTTTTCTTGTCTATTGGTGTTTTTCTGATGTAACCAAAGCATTTGATACATGACATTTGACATTCATGACTTTGTTGGCAGTGATGATGAAAACATGGTTAGGTCTTGAATGGCATGTGAAGCATACCCTCCTGAAAATATTGACAGTGGTCAAGACACAACTTCAAGTTCAGGTTGATGGGCTTTTAACTACCATGTCATCCACAGCATTTGAAGGAGGAAGATATTTTTATAAGCTCTATATGTCGTGGGTGAGCATTAGTTTTCATTTTCGTGGGTGACTTAGCTTTGAGCTCTCTTTTCAAATAAAGATCACATCATATAGCTAAATGTTGTTGAAAATGAGATCAGAAACCAAATGTATATTATCTTATAAAGTGCAATATTAAAAATGGCCAAAAATGTGTTGCAGTTTGATTACAGTTTTTAGAACTGCAAGTAATAAATTGTTCAACTGGATACTCCCTTTGCTCTGAGGACACTTTTACACTGACCGACATTGAAGCAGGGATTCAACTTATAGGTTTTTGTTTTTATTTTATTTTATCTTATTTTATTTTATTATTTTCAGTTTTTTAAAGAGAGGGAAAGGAACATGAATTGGGTACCTCTCACATGCCCCCAGCTGCAGATCTGGCTCATAACCTAGGCATGTGCCCTGACCGTGAATCCAGCGACCTTTGGTTAAGTATTTCATTTAATTACATGTTTGAGTTTGTGTGATATATGTGTATATGTATATTCATGTATATATGTATACACATACACATACAGGGGGTCTGTCCAGAAGTTATCCAGTCATATGATATGAGGAATAAAGACATTTACTGAAGAAGATACAAGATACAAGAAACACTGTACACAGGACAATGACACCTCAAACCCCTTCAAAGTTATGACCTTCTTGAGGAAATCTCGTTCACTGGTAGTGGTTTGAATCATGTCATTAGCAACTGCAGCACGATGTTCCTTCTGCTCTGGTAACAGAAGCCATGAAACTAATTATGACACAACATGCTTCATGCCAAAATCCTGTGTCAAAATCTTGGACACAGTGGTTTTTAGAATCCCCAGATCAACTTCTAGTTCTTGCACTGTAAGTCGCCAGTCTTTGCTGATTGCAGCCCATACATAGTCAACGTTCTCAGCTGTTCTGGCCTTCCAGGACATGGATCACTTTCAACAGACTCTCAACTATCTTTAAGCGTTTGGGCTACACTTGCATTTGTGCTACACTCACTGATCGTCCTTGAAAGCCTTTGGAATCATCTGAATAGTTTCCACATAGGAATGTTCAATCTTAACACAAAATTTGATGCAGATTCATTGCTCTGTTCCAGGGGTATTCAACCTTTTGGTGTCTCTGGGCCACACAGGAATAAGATGAGTGTCTTGGGTCACACGTTAACTACATTGTAACATGTAATCACAAACAAAATCTCACTTTTAAGCAATTTTATGATTTTGTGTTGGGTTGCATTCATAGCCATCCTGGGCCACATGTGGCCTGCCAGCCAAAGGTTGGACCCCTGCTACTTGCTCAGTCATTTTGAATGTGATGGCCACACAGTACACAGGCTCATTCAACGGCATCTTCCACCCTCACTGACTAGTACAGTGAAGTCATCATTGTGCATGCATGCGCATTCCGTTCACTCTCCTTGGCTTTCAGGTTATACTGATGTCACGCAAACCATTCTTATTAAGAATGGCTGGCCCTGGCTGGCGTAGCTCAGTGGATTGAGCATGGGCTGCAAACCAAAACATCGAGTATTCGATTCCCAGTCAGGACACATGCCTGGGTTTCAGGCCATGGCCCCCAGCAACCACACATTGATGTTTCTCTCTCTCTCTCTTTCTCCCTCCCTTCTCTCTCTAAAAATAAATAAATAAAATCTTAAAAAAAAAAAAAAAGAATGACTGGACTTTTTCCAGACAGACCTAGTCACATACACACATATATACATATATGTATATACATATACTGACTTAGTGAATTAATGAATCTCTTGGAATATCATCTACTCTTCTAGATACATTATGGAGACCAAAATTGAAATAATATAAATAAGGAGGGTATATTAATGGATAAATATATAACAGCTTAAAGTAAAATAATATTTCTAGCAATGTTTTCATCTTATCAATATTATGTTAAGTGTCAAAAAAGCATAAAACAATAGCAAAAACTCAAGATCAGTTAATTACTAATTCTTTTTTTTAAGTTTCTTTTCTTTTTCTTTTTTTTTAATTGATATTCTGGGTTTTTTTTTAAGATTTTATTTCTTTATTTTTAGAGAGGGAAGGGAGGGAGAAAGAGAGAGAGAGAGAAAGCTCAATGTGCGGTTGCTGGGGACTGTGGCCTGCAACCCAGGCATGTGCCCTGACTGGGAATCGAACCTGCGATGCTTTGATTCGCAGCCCGTGCTCAATCCACTGAGCTATGCCAGCCAGGGCTACTAATTCTAATAATAGAGGAAATTGGTAGAAAGGCATTTTAAAGTTTTTTTCTCTTTAAATTTTATTCTACTTTTTAAATAATGAACCAAATGTTGAATAATTATTTTTAAATTAGTTACTTCGGATATTTAATACTGCTAAATGTCACAAAAATAGCATGGCAAATCTAAGTATCATTTTTTTCTAGACTAATACCCCCTAATTATAGAAGTCGAGCATGTTATATAGAAGCTTCTTCTTTTACTGGAGTGTAGAGAGGACATGGGACCTTCTGAGAAGAAATGCTCACAAATCTATCTTTGTAACTAGAACAAAGATCAAACTCACTAAATTGTAATAATGTGACAGGAACCAAGAGAGCAACTCTGAACAAATTTCAAAGGGAACTCAACAAGCTGATCAAAAATGGCACTTTAATAAGGCTCAGCGTTCCCTCGGATGAAGAGAGAGAGCACTGAGGTTCCTATCAGACTGCGAATTAAAGCCGTCAGAAATTCAGCGTAGTGGGTAATAAACCCAACTTGACCCCTGGCGACACAGCGTACTGGTGAACTATGCTGGCTCTGGAATGAGATTAGGTTGGCACCTGGGTCCTACTACTTACTACCTCTGTGTCCTTTGAAGTCCCGTGCCCCAGAACTCAGTTTTCTTCTCTGTAAAAGGCAAAGGACACCAATGCTGACCCTAAGGGGCCAACAAGGGGACGACATATGCCAAACACCCAACAGTGTCTCTGGCCTGTGGCAGGAGCTTAATGAAGAGGATTAGGGTTAGAGCTGATGTCAGTAAATGGACAGTGAGACTGTGAAGACCGTGCGGGTAAATGCCCTGTGAGCCAGAGCAGAGAGGCAGCATCTGGAACAGGAATAACGTATAATAATATTGGACGAGATTCACAAAACAATTCCATTTCTGAAGAAATGTCAATCTGACAAGAAATCCTCCATGCTAAATTTTCTCTGAAAACTCATAGAAAGAAAAAAAAACCTGCTGAAAATCAGTGATGATGACAGAATAGCCATTTTCTGATGCAATGTATTTTCCCTTAAAAAATAAGTATACTTTGTATGAGTGTACAGGATAATCTATTAAATCAGCAAAATGATTTTCTATGTGGAGCTGTTTTTTTTTTCTTATCATGCATTGTTATGGTGATACCGTCTCTTTTAGATTTATTTAAAAAATAATTTTAGACAACATGGAATTCCAGGAAAATGGTAGCTGAAATTCAACAAAGGTGAATGTGCCCAAAGTACTGTTAGTTGAGATATTTTGCCTGAAGCAACATTTTTTCCATGATCAAAACCCCATCTATTCATAATGTAAAATATGGAGCTTATGTTACTCAATTATAATAAGGATGTAGAAAATTCTATAAGTCAATATTATCAAAAACAAACAACTCAGCTCCAGTAGAGAATACAGCTTGGGTTCTGAAACATATTAGTTTGCTAATGATAGGGAAAGTGTATCATTATATTAATTGAGCAATTAGAAAACTCACAGCTGCACTTTTTGACAACAGGAGAAAATACTCACTTCCTTATTAGGAAAATATTTGAAAGAATATTTAAATGCCTGCAAATAATATCTACCCTCTTAGAAACTAATCTCATGTGTCCTAATAAAGAAAAAAGGAGGAACAAAGGAAGAAAGAAATAACTCACTTTGAGAATAGCGAGATTTTTATTTTTATTTTGCCTGATAATAACACAGGGCTACAACTCCACCACCTCATTAGTGGTTCATTTATGAAAACCAGTAATAAATATCTTGCAATTGAACTAAAGATATGCATATAAAAATACAAATACATTAAATTTTTGTGTATAATTATGAATAAAAAATACAAAATCAAGACTATAAAAACAGGCCTCTGAATACTATCAACAAGGGCTTAATTTCTTTGAATACATGGCCTTTTATAATCAGCTTTCCCAATAAATATCAGATACATGTTTTTGTAAATCTCATTTTTGTGAAGTTTCTGGTCAGCTTCATTAACACAGAGACACTAAGTGTGTTGTCAAAACATGCAGCTGTGGATTTTTCTAATTATCTCATTAATCTAATAATATACATTGCCCATCATTTTCAAATAGAAACACTGCTACACTTGAGTCTCTCCAAGAGAGAAATCTTGGTTTCCTCGGCCAATGAATAATGGAATTTCAGCAGAAGCATCCTTTCTGGTAGAGCGAAGTCCACACCCACAGTGAGAATGTGAGAACCTTATTTTCCTCTTAAAAATAAGTAGAGAAAACACTCTCCACTTCACCCAAACCTCATTCTTGTATCACTTCTATGTTTGCTGTGGCCAAAACTTGTGTTCCTGAGAAGAGGCTGAAAAGTCTGATGCAGCTGGTGTAGTTCTTGGAAAATCCACGGAGAGAAATAAATGCTTGGGAGTAAACATTACAGTTACTAGTAAATATTCCTTCAAATAACTTAATAAAAGTTATTGAGGCTTACCAACCAAATACTCCCCAATGTATTTTTTCCTCATCAAAGCACCTTTATAATTATTATATTAGTATATTTTGTTTGACAACATCTTGTCCTAGCTCACCTCTCTCCCTGAAGGCATGGTTCGGATTCTTGATCTATGCTTCACAAGAATGCAATATTAGAAGTGTTTCATAAAGGAAAAAAGTAAATAGAAAACAATGATTCTGTTTGTAAGGTTATACAGAAAGATGTTCCCTCTGAGATTTCATGCTCTGTTTTCCAAGACTCAGCCAAATTAGATTTAGAAACTTTTCATTTCTATTTATGAAAGTGATGTTTATTAAGAAAAATTCTTCTGACTGTATATTATAGATAAAGTGGCATCCTAACGAAGACATGATATGTATTTAGTGATACTCAAGCTATGCCAAAACAATGGGTAAAAAAAAAAATAACCACCTGGTTTGTAATTTTCTCAGCTTGTCACTTGGTTTTCTCTTTCTCAGCACATCCGCCTACGGACTTCCTACAGCAGTGGAACTCGATCATTAGGGTGCATCGGAATGCCGAGAGAATTTGCTAAAAGAGCAGATTTCTGGGCCCCACACCAGGGATTCAAATTTCGTGTAGATGAGGGAAAGAGGGTGCTGGTCAGATTCTAAGATTTTTAAGTAATCATTTCAGGTGGTGGAAATGAAGGAATGTCTGTAAGAACACTGAAATCCCATATCCAGAATCCATTTCCAAAGCATAGTTTCCAAATAATTGGGAAGGGGTGGGGGGCCATACTCAGAGAATACTGAAAATAAGCATCCTGGAGCCACGTTTAAGGTAAACGTATACAACAGAAACTGGCCTTTAAAGCATGCTGTCCATGATAGAAGACAGAAAAATTCCCTCAAATGTCTATGTGTTTCAAGGAAAACAAAGAAAATGAATGCAAAGCTGCTATTTAACTCCCCGTAGCAGCGGGAAAACGTTGTATACCCAGGTCTGTACCATGAACTCCCCTCACTCCTCACTCGGAGAGTATTCGGAGACCATCCAGACTTGGGCCGGGCCTTGCCAAGCTCCCCTAGTCCTCTGTAGTTTACATAATCTCCTTCCTCCTGGCTCTACACGCCTCCTCCTCCGGCAACTCCTGAAAGCAGCTTTCAGATCTTACACAAAGCCTCCCAGATTTATTCCCAGTTTTTCTGCAAGGAGTGAGCCTACTCTCTCAGCCAAATCCCTGCTGGGTTTTGTGGGTATTTGTGAAGGATAAATACAGCATGGGCAGGACAAGACAATTTGCTCTTCCAGTCACCGGGCTGGATTGCTCAGTCACTGCCGACAGGACGGAGCAGCGACTCCACGGTCCTTTGATCACACCGACCACCGCTCTCCTGCCGCCCCACGGACTTCACAGGCCTGTTGCCAGATATTATATTAGTATTTTAATCAGGCGGCAGCTGCCCTGGGGGAGTTGAACAAGAGAGAGCTTCCTTTAGCTTTGAATGTTTACATCCTTTTATGTGTTTTTTTTTTCTTTTAATCCAATTCTCCTTCCAACTAGACGTGGAGAGAAAAATGCAGGAATCCAGATGGCACTGGGAAAGTCACTGAGATGAAGATTCTGTCGCAAACGCTTATTGTCCCTCCCACACCCACATGTCCAAAAACGCTCTAATACCGCTAAGAAAATATGTGATGCCATATACTATCCAGAGGACTGACATTCAAAAAGAACAGAAGACAATTCCCATTTAGATACACTTACACATTTCAAACTTGGTTTGGTAATAAAGATGAGGCACTGATAATCTCCAAACTCAGTCTAGCCAAATTCACTTTTCCCTCCCAAACTCTTCCGTATGTTAACTTTCCTCTTTTGGATTGATAGGTTTAATACAGATGTTTACAGGTTCATTCTGTAGCTTTAATCCATAGAACAGATCATTGTATTAGGAGTCAAAAACTTAAAATGTCATCCTCTTTAAAGAAAGAGAATATTCATTTTGGCAGAGATGATGAAACAGAATGATTTTTTTGGTCCTACTCAAATTTCCTTTTCCATTGCTTTTATGGCAAAGGATATCCCTGTCCTCCTCGCTTACCTGCTGCCCCTACATGGTCGATGCACCTTAATTTATAAGCCTTTCAATTATTTATTGTCATATTTCCAGATTATTATTAGCTATAAAATTGCATTTCAGAAATTTTAATTATGTTAGTATAACAAGGAAGAGTTAGATGTTTTCGAGAGAAAATGTATCATACTATATTTCTTCACAGTTGTTCTTCATTAAAATTACAAAAAACAACTTCTTACTAATTTATGCCCTGGAATGGATGCAGTTTATCTAACATCACACATTGTTTTCTAAAGTGAGACCTTTGATTCCAAAAGCAAGTGCTATAATGTATTTTTCACTTTGCCTCAATCCAAAGATACCGAATTATTTCAATATAAGAACAACATATACACCCCCCCCCATCGCTACAGCCCCAGAGCCCCACACCTTCCCAAATGTTCTCTGGGTTGGGTACCATCCTCAGTTAAGAACCACTGCCAATGGGTATCTCTTCCTTGAATTCTGGGTAAGTTGTGAGGAAAGAGGCATTAACTTAGAAGCTAATAAATCCTTCTTAAGCTGAACTATCATAGGATGTGTGAGATCAAGGCATAGCCATTCTCACGGTGTAAAAGACCTTGCGGCATGCTTATTCACATTCTCACTGTTACGAGGACTCTGAGACATGCTCTTCTCTCATCACAAAAAATGCATAAAGATTTGATACACACACACATGGACAAATATCTGCAAAAGACAGAGGCTTTAAATACCAACGCTGATGCTTAAAAGCTGTACAGATCTATTCAAGTCTCTGAACATTGCTGCATTTTTCAAAAATGCGAAAAGGCATACTAAATTTAGAGTATTGCGCTCAGGATTAGTTGTGATCCTATTTGTGAAACACTGAGAAGAGGATGCAGAAGATACCAAATATTCCTACATATTATTTCTATACCATTTTAAACAATCACAATGAGCATAATATGTAGGTTATTCTTTGAGTATTGTACCAGAAAAGGTTACCCCTACTTCTGTTTTTCATGGAAAACAGTAGTGTTGGGGGAAATATCTATAAGAGATCACTTTCTGCCCTGGCTGGTGTGGCTCAGTGGATTGAGTGTGGGACTGTGAACCAAAGGGTCGCTGGTTCTATTCCCAGTGAGGGCACATGCCTGGGTGCAGGCCAGGCCCCCAGTAGAGGGCATGCAAGAGCGACCACATATTGATGTTTCTCTCCTTCCCTTTTTCTCTCCCTTCCCCTCTGCCTAAAAATAAATAAATAAAATCATTTTTAAAAAAGATCACTTTCTAGAACAAGGGTTGGTAACAAGCAACCCTCTGATCAAATCTCACAGGCTGCCTGCATTTGTAAATAAAGTTTTATTAGAACACAGTCATACCTACTTATTTAGTAATATTTAGCTGCTTTCAGAACACAATAGGAGAGTCAAATATTTACAGAAAAGACTATAACATTTGCAAAGGTGAAAATATTTAGTGTCTGGCTATACACAAAGAAAAATTACTAAATTCTATCCAGAAGACAAAATATTTTATAAGAATGTATATATCTGAAATCAATAGAAGGAGAAGAAAGAAAGATGAAAAGGAGGAGAGAAAGGAAAGGCAAATCCTTAAGTTCTGCAGAGCCTAGGAAACTATCTGGTAACATCGTAGCCTTCGCTGTTTTATTTCATCTCCTTTCACCTCAATGTGTTTCCTCCTCTGAGCTGTTTTCTTCTTTAATTACTTTAACAATACAATTTCCACTTGACCTTCTTGGAAACATTTTAGTTTATTTAAGCACTCTTTAGATTTTATAGCATGAAATAGGTCATTCGCACCGATCTTTGTGCCAGCCCTTTTCTCTCTAATATTAAAAAGCAAACATGCTATCAAGACATTTCCAGTGTCATAGGAGCTACCAGCAAGCGCTCCCACATACCATCTCTGGGAAATTAATTTAGATTAACACATTCACAAAATACATCGTGAATCTTTCTGTTTGCATCTGTTTGCACGTTTTTTTTTTTATTTAATTCCGTGTGGCTGAAAGCCAAGTCTTTTTTTTTTGTGTGTGTGTGTATGTGTGTGTGTGTGTGCCTTGAAGAAAAGACAAATGCCAGAGTTTAGTTAGTATCCAACTTTGGCCTTGCCAGTACATTGTACAAATCATCTTCAGTGATGGATAACCCACATTTTTTGACCTGCCAATAGTTATGTACAATGTGCCATGGCCATTTACAAAATTTGCCTTTGTCAATTCCAAATTCTGTCTTCTGGTATTAAGTTTTGTGGTGGGGATATATGGTCTAGTATAGCAGATTACAGATACACCCTAAATGTATATGCAGGAATGCCTATAGAGGCCGAAGGCTCCATGTGCTGATCTCAGTTACGACTGCGTGGTTTTATTTGCAAATAACTGACTATATGCCAGCATTAAGGATAAAAAATAAACAACTTGTTCCGTATAAATCCTATCCACCAGTGAACCAATATCAGTTTTTAAACACTTTGTACCTCAGAACACAAAAGGATAATAGCCAAGTGAGAGAGTTTGTTTAAAAGATTGCCATAAATAGAGGTCTTTGAGATTTCAGCATCCAGCTACCTCCACTTTGAATTCCTCTGGGCCCTCATGCCATTAAATCTCACTTTTCTGCAGATTAGTTTAGATTAAATCCTAGAATTGACATTTGAGACACCTGTCCGAGACCATACTTAATAAACGACCCAACCCCTCCCTTCGGCATTCCTAGCCTGCGTCTCCTCTCGTGTGGAAACAGTCAGCACACCAGACACACTCACCGTCCACTTGCTCAGTTCTGGCAAAGACAGTTGCATAGAGATTCAACCCACCAATCAATCTTATTATTTGGATAGAGGGCTTTACACTGATGACTGAGTTACTGAGTGACATTAAGCACCCCTTTACTGGCAAGTGTCAGATTTGACACTAATGACAGGGTGTGAGGCACTGAACCCACAGAGCAGAAATCTCTGTACCCAGGTGCCCATGTGAAATACGGCCTGCCTTCCAGACCTGCCTCAACTATGCCCACAAGCGGTCCCTCAGGAGAGACAACACCGGCGGCTCCTCCCACTAGGGAGAGTGGGAGCAGCTGCTCCGTCGGGCATGGCCGGAGTTAGAAGCACTGGACTTGGAGAAAGAAGTAGTTAGCGAAAACAAAGTGATTCTTTCTAAGCATGCACTCTTGATAGTATGTCTGCCTTCTTCATATCTCTGTTTTTTGTGCTCATTTCTTGTGGTAAGTTTTGAAGATGAAAGTAACTCTCAACATAGATTGTAAATCAGACAAATTTAGGATATATATTTGGGTAGAAGTCATGTCTTTTCCTGTTCCTAGCAAGGTAACCTGGACCTCACTTTCCTCATTTATAAGAAAAAAAGGCATGAATGGCCCTGGAGAACATTATGCTAAGTGAAATAAGCCAGTCAGAGAAAAACAAATGCCATATGATTCCACTTATATGTGGAATCTAATGAACAAAATAAACTAACAAACAAAATACAAACAGACTCATAGACACAGAGAACAGACTGACAGCTGTCAGAGGGGAGGGGTTTTCAGGGACTGGATGAAAAAAGTGAAGGGATTAAACACACATGAAAAACCCTCATAGGCACAGACAACAGCTTTGTGATTACTACAGGGAAAGGGGGTAGGGGGAGGTAGGAGAGGATAAAGGGGGGGTAAATGGTCACAAAAGGAGACATGACTTGGGGTGGTGAACACACAATACAATATACAGATGATATGTTATATAATTATACCTCTGAAACCTATATAGCTTTATTAATCAATATCACCCCAATAAATTCAATTTAAAAAAGAGAAAGGGTTAGATTGGGTCTTCTGTGAAGTCTGCTTTTAGACTTAAACTTCAAAAATTTCTATCAGTTTTTTCCCTCCCCTGTCTCATAGAGAATAGTGCGCTATTCTTGTAACTATTCAAATGACTCTCCATAGCCTAAGGAGATTTTTGCCACGTGGTCCTGTCTCTACCTCAAGCTCATTTCTCCTCCCTTTTCTCATTCCACTCCAGCCAGGCCCAGCGGCCTTGCCTTGACGTGAATAGTTCCTCTGCCTAGAATGTTCTAGACTAAAATTTCCCTCAGAAATTGCATTCCCTGATGAGCCAACGTATCTTAGTTCAGATTTACCAAAAGAAGACTCCAAGACAAATATTCAAGTACACAGAGTTCACAGGTGAGGTAACAGAAAGCACAGTTAACAGGAGGAGGAAGTGATAGACAAAGAGCTGAGCCAATCAAAAGCTGGCGTGTGATTAAGCCAGCTGCCACTGTGGACCAATGGAGCTCCGTCCTGCAGATGAACTCTGGAAGGTGGTCTAGAACACACTCTGGAGTTATCCTTCATGAGGCTTATGGAAGTTGGGGATGGTTGCAGGCCAAGTCATGAAAGCTGCGGACTGACACCTATTCCGGCCTGGCAGAGTGGTGTGTGTGTGTGTGTGTGTGTGTGTGTGTGTGTGGCGGGGTGGGGAGGGGGTAATTCCCTTCCACTTTGGTTCTGCCATGTTCCAGACCAAAGCAGCCTTCCTTTGGCTTCAGAAAAAGCCCACAGATCAGGCATGCGGGTATGAGGAACTGTAGTTTGGTCTTATCCTAATGAAGTGGTCAGACCTGAGGGGTCCACGCAGGGTATATGACAATGTCTGCTTTGCTTTCTAATATAGTCTTTGTTCCGCTCAGCCATTCTGTTTACACTGTTTTCTTTCTTTCTTTCTTTCTTTCTTTTCTTTCTTTCTTTCTTTCTTTCTTTCTTTCTTTCTTTCTTTCTTTCTTTCTTTCTTTCTTTCTTTCTTTCTTTCTTTCTTTACATCACCTACTGCTTCCTAAGGTTATGTTACATTTTCATTTATTTATTTTGATTGGCATTTCATTGTGGTATTTGGAAGAATGAATCCAAACCCCAGTTGCCTGGCTTTCTTTGAGACACAGCCTACCACTCTAGTGGTACGTATGACTGTTCCACAATTTACTCCATAATAGACACATCCTCACCGAGTTGTTGTAAGGTTTAAATTAGTGGTTCTATACAAATCCTGCAACAGTGCCTGGCACACAGTATGCAGTTTTTCAGTAATAGCTATTACTGTAATACTTTGCATACTGTCTGGCTTCAGTCAAGAATGAGAACTCCATGCAAAATCTTTGTCATGTTCATTTTTATTCCCCAGGATCCAGCAAAGCAACATAATAATAATTGCTCAACATGTATTAGGTAAATACCACAGTGAATGAAAGATACTTCTTCCAGGAGTTCCACTTTAAACATTAATTTTTATACCACGTCCCTTCAAACACTCACATTCAACT
This sequence comes from Tonatia bakeri, assembly GCA_004024845.1. Taxonomy (NCBI): domain Eukaryota; kingdom Metazoa; phylum Chordata; class Mammalia; order Chiroptera; family Phyllostomidae; genus Tonatia; species Tonatia bakeri. Next base: position 576,607 of record PVIA01000169.1, read on the forward strand.
ACTTAAGACTCAGTTAGAAAATCTCCTGCTTTTCAAGGAAACCTGCTCTGACTTTCTCCTTTCTTCCCCAACTGCCTAGTAGCCTCTTGCTCATGTACATTAATTTCATCTTCATCACACTGTATCAGAAGTGTTTGCTTACTTGTGATTTCTATGAGGTTGGAGAATGTATTATATCTGGGGTTTTGTCCCTAAGCACTCAGCCAGATACCAGGTGCTAAAGAAACAGTTGTGGAACGAATGGGTCAATTCATTGAGCTAATGATTTTAAGACGTGGCAAATTCTCCAGCTCCTGTGCAGATCGCCACCTGGTGCACAAAGAGCAGACAACCTGGTATCCTCAAGAGTGAGATGCCAGTCTTACCTCCAGAAAACCTGAGATAGTCATGAAAGGACAACCCACTTTGGGTGCCAATCGTAGCGTGCAGAACCACTGACGCCAGAACAGAGTCATCACAAATGCTTTTTTCAATGTATTGTATTAAAGAAACAAATATGTGTGTGTGTGTGTACACATACATATATAATGCATATGTGTACACGTGTGTGTGTGTGTGTTTAAGTGGAGAGTGAGAAAATACACTGTTCTTATTCATGGAGTCACTTATTTTACAGGGGTAACAAAAATTTCCAAGTTACTGCATGTCGACAGTATTCTTTGTTTTCCGCTAGGGTTACCGAGTGACTGACCAGCAGCCAAAACTATGTGGAAGATCTTGAGACAGAAGCATTTTGGTCTGAAGTATTGCCCATTTTTGTTTAAAAAAAATTATTTTTGTGTTGTTGTTGCCTCTTTATTTATTCAAGCAACCAGAAATGACCCTATGAATCGTTCATCTATATTATTTCGAATTAAAACTAAGTATTGTGTTTCTCTATATGCCATATATATGTTATCTATGTCTGGGGAAGCTATAGGTTAAAATAGCACATGAAAAGTCTCCATGAAATCTGTGGATACTCAGAGAATACATCACAGTGACCTAGAAGTGACAAAAAAGATGAAACATGGAACAAATACTTTTTAACTTTCAGTGTAGCCATACTTGAAAATGAATCTTCTCTCAGAAATCAGAAAGTTTGGTTAGTTGTTAATTTGTTTCATGTGTGGTTTTTAAAAAAAATTATGATACAAAAGCAAGAATATTTGTATCAAACTAGGAAAAATAAAGCAAGTGGATCTGAAATGAGGAGGCTCCAATGCTCTGATTTTATTCCCTTCAGGCAAGCTGATAATCCCCAATTAACTATGAAATATTTCTTCTAGCTAGTTTATTTCTAATTGGGCTCCTTTTTGTGTTCACTCCCTGGAGCACTGGAGAAATCGTCTAATCTCCTCACTGAGTTCTTCACTTCATCTTCGGTTTTCCACACCGGTCTCCCTTTTTCTTTCTTGTTGTACTACTTCTTCATTAGTTCCATATTCTCAGCCTCATTATAAATTCTTCTGGTATTTCACTATGTAATGCCAATCAACTCTGACACATTTTTGCCTTATTTTTTTTCCAATTATTATACTCTAGAGAAAGAAGTAAAGATGTCCACATATTACTCTTCCCTAGGTAATCAGTTCTTTTACTGTTTTCTTTCTCTCTCTCTCTCTCTCTTTCCCTTTTCCTTTTCCTCTCTCTCCCTCCCTCCCTCCCTCTCTCCCTCTGTTTCTCCATCCCTCCTCCCTTCTTTCCCTCCCTCCTTTCTCTATCATTAAAATGGTATGGTCACATTTTCCAAAATCATGATTTGACTTAATCCCTTAGCCTGCCCATCAAAAAACAGATAAAGAAAATTTGTCTTTACACCTTGAGTTTTCTTTTAAGCCATGTTCATCCAAAATGTCACCTCAGTCTTCCTCAATGTTCAGCACATTGAACTATTATTGTTTCATCTCTGTTAACAAAGGATTTAAAAATTAAGACTCCTATCATGTGGGTGTGCTTATTTGTTAGCTGCATGGCACCATTTGTAATGAGATGAATATTCCATACACCTTTAAATGTTATGCATGTGATACAAAGGACTGACTGGCTCTAACTACATTTCTGTAAAATCAAATAAATATTAGCAGGACAGCACAAACATCAGAAAAATTGAAATACATAAATATTAGGATTTTTATATAAGAATGGCTGTTTACAGTTCACCAACCACTTTTTCTGATACACCTCACATAGTGGTTCTAACTATAATGAAACTCACCTCAGTGATTTTATTTATAAAACAATAGCCACAGACATTAAATTTCGCGGTTCAATGATTGTCATCTGACCAAGTCATATGAGATTGAATCAACCAGAGTTAAATAAAACACCTGCCTTCAAATACATATTACCTGAGGCGTCTCTGGTTTCAATCACCCAGCCAGGCAGCTGAGCTCAGAGATGGCAGAAGAGACGCAGAGTAAGAAGGGTGCGAGACACATCAACCCTGTCACTAGTTTAACCGGGTCTGCAAAACCTTATGTATATTTTTACAGTTTAGAATGGACCTCCCCAAACCAATCACATCTGAAATCACCAATTCAGTATCTTTCAACACCTTGTAACAATTAAAAACCAAAACCAAAAATCAAACAAACACACAAAAAAACAACTGCCATATATAGACTCGAAGAAGGTAGTTGTTAATAGAGATTATTTTGAAGGTGTTTTTAATGCAGTTCTCCTAAAATGCACATATCTGGTTATGCTGCATTTGCTGTCTAAGCAGCAGCTCAATACTTTACATGCTGAGATGCTCTGTAAATTTCTGTTGGGTGACTATGTCAATGACAGGTGTCTGCTATTAGGCTGTAGTCAGGGGCAAGACAGAGATGAAGTGTCTACCAGCAACCCGTGTGGCTAATTTCAGGCTCAGCCTTTCACCTTGTCCTCTGCGGTCTTCAGTCTCACCAACTGCATCCCCCCGCCCCTCAGCTTATCGCTCTCCATTCCAGTCACATCGGCGCCTGGACAAATCCCCAAGGACGTTCGCTAATCTCTGCGTGTCCCCTCCTGCTGTTCCCTGTGTGTAAAAAACAGGTTCTTTACATATCAAAAATCGATGACTCTTTTAAGAAGAGAATTTATTTTCTCTTTCTTCCTATGATTCCTAAACTGGAATTAGTCAATCCCACATCCCAGACTTATGTATCTTGATTTCCAAACTGCACTTAGCCACAGTATATTGCATATAATAGGCATTTATTAATTACCTTTAAAATAGTAGGCAAAAAGCCAGCTAATATTAAGGAATTAACTTGTGAACAAATATTATTAATGTATTCATATAAATAAATGTAGATAATTATGGAGAGAAAACTATTCAAACCAGAAAAAATGTTCAGAAATGATCACACTGGGTAATATTTAAAACATTAGTATTTACATCTATTCTTTTAGAAACATTATAGATATTACTATGTGATTCTCAAACATGTAAATATTTACCAAATCAACTTAAGTGGCATCTCTCTTCTTTATTCCCAGAAAGTAAAATGTAAAAGAAAAGAGAAGCACAGAAAAGAGGAAGTCTGGAACAAGAGAACTCAGGGTTAGTCTGCGCAGGGGCTGATTGCCTGGGACTGACACTGAGGAAATCGAATTCTGTAACCTTGGAACCTCTAAAACCACGATGGAAAACCAGAACCGGTGATCCTGTTAGTGAGTAAACTCACCTCTTGTTAGATGTCAAGACAAAACCTTCACACTACAAAAGACCCCAGTACACACGAAGCTCCAAAACTTTTAAGGAGTTTATACATACATACTAATTTAATTGGTATTCAAAATTATCATTTAAAATAATAAAAATGTCATTTCAAATGTGTATGTAAAATAAGATGTAGTTGAACATATTACATAATACAATTAAGATTCTGCTAGGTTATAGAATTACTTTTATATTAATTTATAACTATCTCCTTCATTTCTTACCTAAGTAGCTCTTAAAACAACAACATATCTTTACTCTAAAAAGTTATACATCCTGAAAAAAGATACTTTTATTCAAAGCACTTTCAATTTAACTGTGGAAGTTCTACTTATTCTACAGCCTGCTATTAAAAAATCAGTGTTATTCATTGGCTTCAAAATATGACCAATTAGCATATACAACATGGAAGGAAAAAATATTTAAATCCTATAGATTTGTTTCATAATATGAACCTTAAATATTGCCCCATAATGAGATTATACCCTCAAATTATGACATTTAAAAATATCTCATAGTAGCACCTGAAAGCACTATCACTAAAGTAACCCACTTCCATTAAAATTTGTTTCACCCAGACACAACCCTGAATGTGCTGCTACCTGCTCCACCCAGGTATTAAGACACAACACACAGAGAGTTTTTCAGTTTCCAGAAAATCCATCTTTTCGGTCAGAGTCATTACACATGTGTTGCGATCATCACAAAGTTTAATCTCCAGACAGTGCCCCTCATTCGTACCCTCGGGGGTAGAGACTCACTGTAACTCCCATGTACGGAAAACCAAGTGGGGTCTACTGGATTCGAGTTCCAGCTTCACACATTTATCACCTGTGTGTCCTTGAACCAGTTACATACTCTCTGAATCTTTTTCTCCACCATAATAATGCTTACATTGCAAAACTGATGCCAGAAATAAAGAAACAATTTTTTCAGTGAAATTACAGAATGTTGTACATAGTAGAATGCAGGACATAAATAAATATTGCCATACTTAGTTTCACCTTACTAACTAAATAGTATCTTTTCTTTCCCGGTTTTAATTTTCTGCCATTATTTGTCCCCTTTTTAGTTTCTTCTCTCTTTTCTTAATCTATGGCCTTTCCTTAACATGCCAAAAAATGTGACTAAAAATGTTTCTTTTTGTTTATTTTATTCACAATAGCTTATTTTACATATATAGTTTTGCATATTAGAAGTTGATGAGTTGAACATTTTAGCCTTTTTGGAAAAAAAAAGTGTAACCTGGAATTTTCCAGTTTTATGAATTTACTGTGCACATAAATCATGAAACTGCACAGTTCTAGGCTAGTGTATTCCCAGAAGTGGTAGGAATCCTCCTGTTGGAGTTTTTACGGGGGGCCAGGAGTTGCAGCCTGCTTTCCTCAATACTACTGAAGCCTTGGAGAAATCCCCTCTGCTTTCTTGACATCTCCTCCTATCCCTTCTGTTTATTTACCTTTTCTTTATTTGTTCTACCAACAAACACTATGGGAGAACCATTTATGTGCTAAATACAGTGCTAAACAGATGAGAAATAACAGGCTAGTCTTGAAACTGGCTAATGAAGCTAATGTCTCATGAAGAGAAAACCAACTGTTCGGTGTTGTGGCAGAGCTCTTCAGAGATATTATGGGCTAAGAAAAGGATGCAGGACTTTCCAGGGACACCTAACTTTAGACTGTGGGGGTCAAGGGAGAATTCCCTTAAAAAGTGATGCTCAAATGGAGAGCTGTAGTGGAAGTAGGAGGAGCCAGAAAACCAAGAAGTTTCCTTCAGCTTCCTTCAGTACACTGATTTTTCTGACCTCAGCTGAGAGACTTCTCTACCTGATGTTCTACCATCATCTTGGGGGACTTCAAAGTCCATGAAGAAAGCCCAAGTGACACTCAAACTATTATTTCAGTGTTCCCTCAATACCAGTGACTTGCCTACTTCCTCAATCAAAACACAGGGACAGACCAATGACAAGCTCCCTGCTTCTGATAAAATGTGTTTGTCATGTCATATTTGTCTTATTGAACTTTGAGTATTTACCTATGCTGTTTCTTTGGGTGTCATTTTCCTTCTCTGCCAAAAAGTAACTCCTAATTTTTCTTATATCATTCTGTTTCCATCTCAGAATACATTTTTCTCCCTTTTGATCTGTTTCTTAACCCAGCCCTTAAATGTTGCTAATCCTCAGAAATCTACTTCACTTCCCTTGCACCTAACGTACTCTACAGGGAATGGCTTCCGTATCGCTGTCTATGCTGATGATCCACAATACCTCTTTCTAGCTGAGATTTCTCCCTGGAATTTTAGACCTGTGTTCATTTAAGCTTCTTGGGTATTTCCCTTGAAGTAAAATTTGTCCAAGCTCATGATCTTCCTTCCTATTCAAACATTATTGCTTGTTCTACCTAATCAAGTGCTCCCTATCTTTGAATAGTATCACTGTTAACCTTGTATTTCAGTTCAGAACATGCAATTAGGTTATAATCCTCATGTTTCCTCTTTCTCCACCTCCCGCTGAGCTCCCCATCTAGACAAGGCCCTGACTTGGCTCTGCAGATGGGCAGAGGTCCTGGCAGGCGTCTCTGCTCAGGGGCAGCTTTTGGCAGGAGTGCAGTCAACCGCTGGGTTTTGTCATTACGTGAAACAGTACATGTTCTGCCCCTCCCTCCTCTCCCCTCCGCTCCCCTTTCCTTCCCTTCTTCTTCCTCATTTTCTTGTTTTACTTGGTTTCCTTCAGCTGGTTTTAGTTGAATTGCTGTCTCCTACAATGAAAGGAGTCATGACTTGTATATAACGATTCTGTTTCATCCCCGTCTCCATTATATACTCTCAATATCAACAGGGGCCGAGGGCAGCGCATGAGGAGACTAAACTCACAAGAACAAGGTCAGTACGCAGCTCTTAGGCAAGATGAGGTGAGAGAGAGGGCTCTGTATCACATTCTTAAACGACGTTTGGAATTACTGAACTGAATTGGGGTATTGGTAAGGAAATGAGAGAAAACAGGGATTCTACTAGAATCAGACCTTGTGTCCATAAAAGAAAATTTTTGATAGTTCTCCAAATCTGGGAACTACACATCAGAATTATTTAAACTTTAAACTTACTTCTTTGGGCACCGTTATCATTGCAGGATGAAAGTTTCCCTATCAGCATTTTTTTAATACAATTAACAACCCTCCATACCATTATACTCATCTTTTATTAAGGCTACTAAATAATTGCCTTCTTTGCATATTTATACAATGTCCACCTCATTATGGATATTCAATGCATCCTTATTAAGAAGGAGAAAGTCATAATTTACAAATGGTAAAAACAAATTTACAAAGACCTGTAATAAGCTTCAATTCCCTTAGCTGAAGCGCAGATTTTGAAACTATGTTTTTTAAACTTCTACAACAAACAAGGCATCATAAAATTTATAGGCAAATCACCACTACTAGCTAATATTTAATGTCTGCTCAGTGCACGCCCCTCAAGGTCTTAAGAACTTTAAATATTTTAGCTCATTCAGTTCTCAACACCCCTAAATCAAGTATTATTAGGAGACTAAATTCCAGAAAATTCCAGATCTTATACAATATCACACAGTTGAGATAAGTAGGATTTGAGTCTTATCAGTCTAAAAATAAATAATTTTATCCATTATATAATGAGGCCTCTAAATAATCATCTAATGCATATTCCTTATTTTATAGCAACAGAAATAATGGCCTGGTAGGAATAAATGACTAAAATGGCCACATGTTCAGGTAATGATTGAACTGCAACAGAAACTCCCAATGCCCAGATTCCCAATTCCCAAATCTTCCTGCTTTGTCTACAACCAAGTTCTCCAAACTAAAATTATGGCAATTTCAATCATCTAGGCATCTACAATTTATTTCAATATGTAAGTACCTTTGTAATGTTCAACTTGGCGAGACTAAACTTCATTTTCCAAAATCCCTTTCTTGTATATTTCTGGCTAGGGTGGGCCACAAGGAGATTCTTCTATGCAATTTTGAGAATGGAAGTAAACCAGTAACAACTTTGTAGCTCACACACATCATCACTGATCAGCTTTCTGACCTCACTGATGTGAGTCTACAGCTGGGTCTGCATCTGATCTACCTTTTCTTGGTTTTTCCTTCAGCTTTTCTGGCTCCTGGACCAGGGTTCCAGGTGTGTATATTTGGTTACAGCACAAAAAAAAAAAAAAAGAATGACAACACCCCTCATTTCTGTACAGCATCTATGCCAAACATTTCAGAAGCAACAACCCTGTCATGGGATTCTTTGTTCACATGAGGCAGCAGCTTGTTCTTAATCTCCTTACAATATCTTCCATCACCACCTGTCTTCCAAGCCACCCCTCTCATTATGAAGTGGGCTCATTAATAGACAGGCCATTGGGATAGGAATGGAGGTTAGTCAAAGGATTAGCAACATGAATTTCCACTCACCTTGTCACTGTTGAATGCCCCTTTTGGCCAGCAGAGGACACCAACACTGAACCCCCATTATGGCACCACTTCCTGAATGATCACTCGGCTACCCAGTGCCAGGTTGATTATATTAAACTTCTTCCAACATGGTAGGCACAGTACTTGTCCTTACTGGAATAGACATTACCCTGGATATATACCTGCAGTACATTGCCCAAAATACTGCCCATATATTTCCTGGATATCTTATCCACAGTTCTCTATAAAACATCACTTTGACCAAGAAATTCACGTCATGGCAAATAAAATATAGCAATAGGTGAATGGCCTTGGAAGTTACTAGTCTATCATATCCTCCATCCTGGTGAAGCAGTTAGCTTGATGGAATAATGGGATCGCTGATTGGAGTCTTAGTTACATACCAGCTAGGTATGAATTAGGAGAAGAATGAACACTAACCAGAGACAAAAGAAGGACTTTGCATCCTCTTGGGGGGGTGGAAAAGGGATCTTATTTCAGTTACACTTAGTGCAATTATATCATTTGAGGTGGAAGTTTGACTTTGCCATTATTTTTTATTTGGAAGCTAGCATGATTTAAGGAAATATGTATAGGTTCCACATTGATAAAAGTGGATTACATTGGCTCTACAATGTGTCAGCTTGGCCATGCTGTACTACATGTCCCAGAATCCCTTTCCCTGTATATGTCCACTTAGATAGGCCAAAGGGTTCTTGTAGAGTGGAAGTAAAGCAACAACTATTTTGTATCTTGCACAATTCGCTGCTGGTCTGATTCCTCAGCCTATTGGCATGAGGGAGCAGGTAAGCCTACAGCGGCTGCAACTCCCCTCACATTTTCCTTCACCTCTTCTAACTTTTGGGCCAGGTGTTTGTGTTTTGCTCCATGGAGAAGGGCCCTACCTTCTCTAGGACTCCCATCCCACCAAGATTAAAGCCAGCAAGGGAAGGTATGTGTTTCAGTTCATCCTCCTGGGTCCGAGCTTGTGTTTGTGAGTTCCAGATTATTTTTGATCTTCCCTACTCTATGTCCATCCTCCCTTCCCAACTGTCTTCTTGTGACTTCAAGCTCCAGCATTAGAGCATAGGCCACCTTTGGCAGAGACTGCTTAACTGACCCCACCACCGCATGTGACTGCATCTTTGCTGCAAATAAATGCATATATCCATCCATCTCTCTCTCTCTCTCTCTCTCTCTCTCTCTCTCTGTCTCTCTCTCTCTTCCCCCTTCCCTCCCTCCCTCTTTCCATCCATTTCCAAAGGTTCTGTTTCTTGGATTGAACTGATACAAATAGACCATGAATAAATTCACATAAATAAAATCGACAATGTTGTCTCATTTTATGTCTCATTTCATCAACCTAGATCTACTGATTTGAAACACACAATTTACCAATGACAAACTAATTTCAGCTGGTTTAGTAAACACCTCTAAACATAAGATCATAGGTAAATATACTTTAATGATACTATCACTATTTTAACTGCCTATATTTCATAGTACTATCTCTTTACCTCTGCTCAGCAAAATTCTATGAAATAAATAATATTAGTAAGGCCATTTTACAGAATGAGAAACTGAGGCTTAGAATTACTCACGCTCCTCCAAATTCCATAGCAAGTAAATGATAGGATACTTTGACAGAATATTTAGTTTTCTATTCTGCTCATCTATGTTCAAAATGCTGCACTGCTATTCAGAATATATTAATTTAATTTATTTACTGATATAGGGTGTATAGATTAATGTGTTTTGTTGTGAGAATAAAACATGACATGCACAGAGCCTCAAGTTTATAGGTCTTCAATTGTGTGCTTAGGAAGTCTTAATTGCTGATGTTAGGATTATCATTAGTATTTTAATCTGACAGCTCTTGGCATGATTGTCCCGTAATTAGCTTTATGCGTCTTGTCATGTCTATTCAGTAATGCTGTACTCCCAGCACACAGAGAGCAGCAACTGCATAGCACATCAGTTCTCCGATTTAGACTGGCTGGGCCAAACCCCTGCAAATCACATGTTCCCGAAAAATGTATGTTTTCAAAGCTTTGTTTCCCTCACCTGGCATCAGGGCGTCATAGTAACAGCTACCTTCTAGGGATCTTGCTTGAGTTTCGCTCTTGGAGCATGGGCAGTCACTCATGTATTGTTAAGGAGAATTTCTGTCTACCCTTTTAAAGGAGTCTTTTGTCTTGTGTGTAAAGAAGGGAGGATTGAGGCAAAAGTGGCGACAGGGAAAGTAATTAGCAGGTGCTGGCACACCTAGGGAAGATGCAGTGCTGTCTTCGACTAGGATAGTGTGTCAGTGAAGGTATGGCTTAGTGGTAGAATTCACAGAACCTGGTTGTAAGTGGAGAGTAAGAGAAAGAAGTTAAGAAAGATCCCCAGGTTTCTGGATTAAGCTACAAACTGAGTTTGCTCAGTTGAAGTTTGCTACAAACTGAGTTGAAGTTTGCTACAAACTGAGAAAGTAAAGGCTAAAAAAGGAGCATATTTTGGTCACAGTGCTGCTGATGATAAATGACATCCACAAAAATAAACTTTCTCACTCTTATTGTTCCCTGGAGTATGAATTTCATTTGTCTTCTTTATTTTTATAAATATTTCAGGTCTGAGAGCCTAGCAGAATAAGCTAGTGAATAAAATATTATGAGAAGGCCATTTTAATAAATGCTCAGATTTTTTAAAAAGAACTCTTATATTGGTTATCTGTCAATGAACAATCTTATAGATATCACTCTGTAATGTATTATTAATTTCTTTAAGGATATGAATGAAAATATTTCTGCAACAACCCAGTTCTATTGCTTAATATCTCCTCTGCTGAGAGCTGTGACACTTTTCTACATGAAGAAGTGATTCACATTCCTTCAAATTTCACTTTTCTTTAAGCCTCCGGTTAGATTGCTACCCAGATACTATATATGGAACCTTTTCCCTCTCTGGTGGGTCGTTTCTCACACTCCAGCCACTCCTGCCAAACTTGCTAAATGCCCTAAAACATTCAAGTGCTTGGAGTACTCTATACTTATAAACAAAATGACTACCAAAAAAATGTCTAAGTTCCTTCATGTAGTATTTCAGAAAAGACGGGTGGTATGGTATGAAAAGGCTACACAGGAATCGGTGAAAAATTAGACTTACAATGAAGTCCATTGACTTTTTTTTGCATGTTCATTGAGCCAAAAATTGAAAAACATACATGACTTCAGAAATACTGTATCAAGAACTAATGAAGATAAAACTTGAAGTACCATACTGTCTTTACACATTGCGATATGTTTCTTTCAGCGTTAGCAAGTGTTCAATCAAAGGACTGAGCTATTAATAACTCTAAGTTTAGATTCTCCCGATGAGACTGTGGCCATCTCGAAGCCAAGGACCGCGGTGTTGAATTTTATCTGTACCATTGCGAGACAAACTAGATGCTCAAGAAGCAGGTGTTGGCAGGATGCAGTGCAGACTGGGGCCTGGCAGTATTAAAAGCTTTATATATTCAATTGTTGCTGCCGACATGGCAGTGGCATGAAGTAGCTGTAATTGTCAGAGTGACGTTATTATTGCCATTTGCTGAACAGAGCACCGGCTTGGCTCGGAGTCTCCTGCACTGTCTTCTGCAGGGTGATGGAACACTTGGAGTGTGTCAGCCAGCATGGATAAATTTGTCATTGGGTATAACCCTCGTTGGGTCATTCTGGTGTAGGTTAAAAAGAAAAATGACTGTAATGCTGGTGAGAGGTATATTCATCTGCCAGCCCTCGTGCTGAACTCTGTATACTTCAAGCAAAGGCTGCAGGCAAAAGCCTTCAGTCCAGGCTTCAGGGAACCCTTTACCCCTCTGCTCCCTGCTCCTGACCCAACATCCATCTTGAGAGGTGAAGCAAGAGTTCGTGTCCCTGGCTCCTTCAAACTTGGAATTAGAGCCCAGCTACCAGTCAGGCTGTCAATTACTGCCAATTTACAGGGCTGAGGGAAAAGGCTTTATGGCCTCTTAGACACAGAGAAAGAAAAAAATGGGGTGCAAATGAGCTTGGGAGATGCTATCAATATGCATATTCTGCTCTGCCATTAATTTTGGAAAGTTCTCTGCCTCGTAGAAAGCTGTTATCACTCTGACAGCTAATAGGAAAATACTATAGGGCGTGTGCTCTTCCCAGACCAGTTTCTGGATAAACTGCAACTTCCCCCAAACAATGCTTCAAAACCGGTGGTACAGTAGAATCAAACTTGAGTGTATTTTAGAAACATCCAGAGGGCTTCTTACAGCACCCCAGAGATTCTCATTGAGGAGGACTAGGGTGGTATCTGACAACTGGCATTTCAAATATGTTCCCAGGGGAAGATGCTGCTGCTGATCAGTGGACCACAGCTGAGAAACGGCTGCTTGAACCATTACCGCAAAATTTAATTTCAAGATCATTTTGTTCAATCATTGGTATAAACATGATACATGTGCTTCAACCTTAAAACAATGGCCCTGGTTGGTGTAGCTCAATGGATTGAGTGTGGGCTGCGAACCAAAGCATCGCAGGTTCGATTCCCAGTCAGGGCACATGCCTGGGTTGCAGGCCATGGCCCCCAGAAACCACACATTGATGTTTCTCTGTCTCTTTCTTTCTCCCTCCCTTCTCTCTCTAAAAATAAATTTAAAAAATCTTTTAAAAAATAATGATCTTAGGTATTTAAAAAAACAATGAACATACACACACACACACACACACACACACAAACAATATAGAAGAAGTGTTGATTCTGGAATATGGAAGGTGCCTTACACACAGACTCCAGAGGGAAGGAGAGCATTTTCAGCATCCACACTTGTTCTGGAAAGAATGAGTGGGGAGGAGATGAGTGGCGTGCCTGACATTAAGGAAAAACTTAGTCAGGCCTAAGGCAATGGAGGATTTGTTACAGAAAAATTCATTGGCATGGTAGCCTGACCCCTCTGTGAGCCAAGCTCATGAAGTCCCTGGCTATGGGCGAATCCGTGGGAATAAAGAACAGTAGATGATAATGCAGGCAGGAGTCATGCACAGGGTAGCATGCCTTCTACCATCCTCGAAATTAAGGAGCAAAGTGTTTGACCTGGCCTTTTTTTAGTTTTTTAAAAAAAGAGTTTTTCTTATTTCCTATGTTTCTATCTTCCTACTTGAAGAGGCTAACTCAGTTGCATAGCTACAGGTTATTTTGGTAACCTGAATTTTTAAAAAATTTATATGCTTAAATGATGAAAGAAAATACTATAGGTGACCCCAGAGGTTCCCATATGGAGACATTTACCCATAGAGGACACAGGGAGCATCTAGAAACATTTTTGGTTTTCACAGTTGGGAAGGTGGCATTGACCTCTACTGGCTGGAGGTCAGGGATGCTATCAAACATCCTACAATGTCCTTCTACAAGACAGTCCCCTACAACAAAGAATTATCTAGGCTCAAATGTTAGTAACATCAAAGACTGAGAAACAAATGGACTGAAAAGAATTAATTTCTTGACATTCATTGCCTCTGATGTAAAAATAAAAGAAAGTAAAATTAAACTAAACCAAATCAAATTAAAATATGACTCTAGTTAGGATCAGAGAATCTCCCCTGAAATTTGGTCATACCCTGCCTCACCCTTCTGCTTGCAGACCTGGCATCTTGCAATGTTATGTATGAAATGAATATACTAGAGCATAAAACAAAATTCTCATCTAACAAAGAGTGTAATTTACCTATTTCTTTGTTTTATTCATCTTAATAGGTTGTCACTATGATAAAATGTGAAAGATTCCGACTGGCTCTTACTCCATCCCCTTGGTGATACTGGTGGCCACCGTCCTGACAGGGGCTGCTGGGAATGACAGCCGAGAACCCACAAGACAATCTTTCCAAATTTTACTCAAGAAATTCAAGTTCATTTGTCCTTTTAAATACAGTTAGTGTATTAAAAAATTATAAACACAAATTGCCCAAATGAAAGCATTTTGAATAGACTTCTCAACAGTTTTTTCCCACACTTCAGCGAGAGTGATTCTTTTTATTAGTCAGAGTAAAAGTAAATCAATATTTATGTCATCCAAGAAATCTGACTAATGCTAGGAATCACTGAATAGGCAATTACATTTCAAATGCAAAATTTAACAAAATAATGATATAATGCAGGAAGCAAATGAAGTAGCGGTACAGTAAAACCAAGTGCATTCAAAGAGCTCACTGATTTGAAGCTTTTCCACAATCTTTGTTCAAACCTTCTTTTGATATTCATAAATTCAAATTAGATAATAGAAATGATGAAAGAAATAAAAGATGTCTTAAAGGTATCATCTTTCAACATGACATTCCTGGGTAGTTTATAAACACTAACAGTGGCAGCTTTGTCTACTGCAGCAGTGAGCTTTAGGGAACGGGGTTGAAGAGTCGGCTCAGGAAGGAATGTCCAGTTCATTCAATGCTTAAGACATTATAAATAGAGTTATTTTTTATAAAGGTGTACATATTTCTCTCCTACTGCAAATTCTAACATACATTCATCAACCTAAAATATCTCCTTTCCTACTGTCAAACAAAAAAAAATATGATTTAATAAATTTATTATTCTTTGAGTTTACTTACTTGCTAATTATAACTTTCAAATTAGTTTGACAAATTATCCCTCTAACATTCAGCCCAGGACCTAGAATCTACAAGTAACAGATAAATTCTTCTAAGTCACCCCACTCTCTAAATGGTTGTGCTTATTTATAAATTTGTATATTTCTATGCATATCTATATATCTATATCTATGTAGATCTGCACATTTAATTTTCTAAAATCACAAGTCACTTTTTATTACATAAAATAAAATGTTCAATAAATTACACTTTATGCATCTATCTCATTGATAATTTTTTGAATGTTTTCTTTCTTTCTTTATGGGCTAGGAGCTCTTCCAGGCACTGAAGGTAAGCAACTGTCATTTGCCTGAGACTTTCCCAGTTTTAGCACTGAAGTTCTATGTGAGTTTGAAAGGACAAAGTTATATAGAAAGTTATATATAACCTTTCATTCCATCCAGTCATAATGCCAAGAGCTTTGTAATTCAATAGGTAGAACAGTAGAGAAACATATTATATGTATGTAAGTTTATGCTGCAAAAGCAATTCCAAATACAGTGATCCAAATTATCCTGTGGTTGAGTTCTATGAAATCTTTGGACTCAATTCTCCTTAAACCTTTGGTTCCAAATATCAAGGAAGTGATATAGGAAATATAGTTAACTCAAAGTCATGGATTCCAAGCTTGTCATCTCAGGTTATTTATTCTTTTCAATATCCTCTGTATTTATTCATGTTTTCTCTGGCCTCTGAACCTTCAGTTTTCAGTAAGAAAATTGTCACAACCAGGTCTTTGTATTCTACCCAGAGAGTCCATGTCTTAGTGATTCTGATTTTACACCCTTGCGACATCTTAGACATTTTCCTACTCAACACATCTGAAATTTCTGTGAATCCACAGGCAAATACAAAGGTACTATAAATGGCGAAGTTGGAAATGGAATGGCTGAACATTCATTACAAAGTCAGATGAGTTCTTTGTCATTTAAGGAAACAGGAGAGACTGGTATTAAAATAGGGTTCATTAAAAGTGAATGTTAGCCTGACCATTTACTAGTGCCTTTATAACATCTGGAGACTGTTCTAATTTATACCGGAATGCCTTTGAAAATATTTGAACTTTTAACTAAACACAAGGGAATTATTAAGTGGAAGGCTTTGGGTTTTGTACTGAACTGATGTATCTATTTATTTTTCAGAATGCTGCCATATATCAGAATAAGTACCCTTCAACACAAACTCAGTTAAAATGGTTTTTGAAAGTGTTCTTTTCTCTTTGCCCTTCAATTTTTGCCTTACCATTTTTGCTGAAATAGATGTTGACAAATAGTTCAGGGAAATAAGTGGTTAAGTAAGCTAAACTAATCCCCTCCCTGCCCCAACCTGTACTCACAGATTGCTTGTCTTTATCCGAAGGGAAGAAGAAAAAGGAGTCAGAGCTCAGTAAGGGAACAAGGCATAAAGGTTCAAGGAAATCTGGCGCAGTAGATGGTGGCAGCAGAAACCCTGTCCGGTCTAGTCCTTGCAAAGCCCACCTAACTCAGAAGCCTCCACAAGTGGCATTTACATTTTCCCCTCCAACATCTGAGTTGAGGTTGTTTATTTACTTGAAGTTTTCTGATGCCTTTAACCTTCACACTTTTTATTCTTCATAATGTATGTTTGAACAATTAAGTGGCAGCTCTTTAAAAGTGCAAAGGACTTCACAGTCAACTTCAGAGAGAGAGTCAGTGGTGAGATACATGGGAATTCATAAGGAAAAACAATCACTTCCACAATGAGCAAAGGCTGTTTTATCTCTCATTCCCGTTGACTGGTAATATAAATATTTTATTCTCTTAACACCCCTTTTTTACTGGGAAAAAACTACACATCACAACTAGACCTTGCTAGTAGTTTCAGTACCTAATTTCATTTCTCATCTTAAGGTGAAGACTTTCTTGGTGTTATCAGTCAAGATAAATCAATCCTTTCATTGTTGTTGTTTTGCTTTGTTTTGTTTTCCTCACTGGGCCACTGAAACCTCTACTGATGAATTTTATCTGCCATAAATGAAAACATATACCTCCTTTCCCAACTTCAACAGTTTACATACTTTTCAAGGGTAAAGA